>JAJPUD010003190.1:115703-188397 GCA_023553655.1 Myrmecobius fasciatus | reverse complement strand
TCTTTATCCATATTTTGTTCATTTTAATGACAAGAAGGATCTGTATTAAATACAGGAACGTAAATGATGTAATAAAAATGGAAGAGAATGGAGAAGTTACGTAGAATTTTGAAAGAGTTAAATAATGTCAGTCTTCAAAAAGAACACTAGTATCTTTGGCCAAAGCAGGCATTGTGGTCTCAAAAATGAAAATAAAATAGCCAGAAATCTTTCTGAATAAAATTATAGATTATATTAGTATTTCAAGAAGATAGAACTAAAGAAGTGAATGTAGGGAGTATGTGTATAGGGGGAAAATTCCGAAGCACATTTATATTCCCTTCTTTTGTTCAAATTCAAGCAGAAGCCCTCTGTAATAGAAAAAGAATATCCTGTTGATTCTGTATTCTGTGGGTATATTTGATTTTATCATTTATATGTTTTTCTTTTATTTTCTTTGATGCTTAGTTTTGAATATTTTTAAGAGCTATTTCTTACAGCTTTTCTAGAAGAATCATTCTCATTAACGAAATCCCCTTTCAAATGTTTCTGAACTTTGCAGAACATTATACATCCATGGTCATACTAAGTTGGATTTCACAGTCTGGCATACTGCAATTGAAAAAGCTGCAGGTACAGATGGTAATGCATTACAAGACCAGCAGCTCAGCAAAAATGACGTTCCCATTATAGTGAACAGCTGTATAGCATTTGTTACACAGTATGGTAAGTATTTTCTGAGATCTTTTTCAACTCTCAGTATCATTCTTAGCCTTTGTAAGTAGTGCCTCAATTGGAGTGGATTAATGTACTTGTGTTTGAAAAGGCACCCAAAAAAATGGAGCCCCTGTTGATTTCCTTCTAGTGACTTTCCCCCTCTGAATTTCAAAATATAAAATGTATTTTGAATTTTTTTGGTTTCTTTTGTTTCTTTTTTTTAAACATCTGGTAAATCATTTCAAGAAAATGTCTTAAGAATGATAGAAAATAAAACAGGCATTTGAATATAGGTTCCAATTGTTTCTCCAGGTGCCATTACTCTGCTTTTAGACTTTTAGACATAGTCTCTTTCACTTTTGAACATGTTTTCAGAAGTGGCAATTCTGGTACTTCAGAATGGAAAAGATTTACTATTCAATAGACATATACATTAATAACAGTGTAATTATACAACAGTGAAAAGTTCTTTATTAACTTTTTTTGTTGTTCTTAAAAAAAATTAATTATTTTGAGCCATTTGTTTGTCAAGCTTTTTTTTTTCCCTGAGGCAATTGGGGTTAAGTGACTTGTTCAGGGTCACACAGCTAGGAAATGTTAAGTGTCTGAGACCAGATTTGAACTCAGGTGCTCCTGACTTCAGGAGGTTTTTGCATTCTTTTTTTTCATGTTCTTAGAAGTATCCTGAACTGTGCTATTTTTCAAAATTCTCTCTATTCCTACTTTCTGCTTCCCATTATTCTCATTGCCACAAATAAGTTTGGGAACCTTAGCTAAGCAATTGGGACTTGGCCTGATTATAGCATGTAGCTATAATTAAGTACTTTATATACCTCCACAAACACTTTTGCTGTTGCCTTTTCTTTTGTGTCAAGATGATCCTGGGTTCTTGCAAGTGCTACCATAGTGGAAAAGCTTTAAGCATGGTACTTCGTATCCAAGGACTAATCTGCTTAAGAACAAAAGAGGTTGGCCACTGGATGTTGTGTTCTGTGACCATGGCAACCCACTAACAAAGAAAAATACACGATTGCCTTCAAACCTGCTCAGCCATCTCTCTGCTTTTTTGGCAAGGATAAAATGTTGTAAAGCAGGACAGAAAATGTCAAGAGCTGTAGTTCTTTAAAATAATCTACAATATAAGCTTACCTGCTGGAACGCTCAATTTCTATGGATCAACAATTTGATAGACTGTTGGCAGAAATAAAATCATAGACTTAAGAAAGTTTTAGGATGGATTTGCAAGTTCTTCTAGATCAAGAGTTCTTAACTTTTGTGGAATGCACTCCTTTGACACTCTGGGGAAGCTTGTTAGAGACCCTTTATTATAATAATATTTGTAAATGCATAAAGTAAAATGCATGGAATTACCATGCAAACGAATTTTATTGCAATAGAGTAAACAAATTATTTTTAAAAATAAGGTCAAGAATCCATTGGAAGAACACCTGGTACAAGAAGAGGTGAATAAACGTGTTTTGAAAGTTGGTCTTGCTTTGCATTGAAAAGCAAAAAAGGATATTTCATAGAACATTTAGTCGTCTTGTTCTGAAGAATTCATTTTTAGGATAGTCAAGAAAACGATCCTAAAGAAGTTGTGCAGTTATCGGTTGGTGAAGGTGGATTAGAAAATTTATATAGAGAACATGACTTGATTCTCCCAAATTAAATAAATAAATTAATACTTAGCAATGTAATAATGAAAGTGTTTGAATAAAAAGACAAAAATATTTTGGGAAATGTTATTTGAGTTTAAGGAATGAAAAAGACTAAAAGTTTGCCTTTTTTCTTACATATTTTGACTATCTTTTAAAATAAGAGATCCCCAATGCCCTAGACATCATGAGCACCAAACAGTGTAACAGAAAAAAAAAATGAGTGCTCTGTCCAGAATTAGTCATTTATGTGCCATCCAGTAGTCATAGGATCAAGTGAAAATGAAAACAAATGGCATCAATTATCATGACCCAACTTGATTTATTTAGAGCAAGATATTGTTTTAATTTGAAAAATGGAATCCTATAATATGAAAGATATTTTCACCATGTTTTAAGACATTTTACTACCTTAAGAATTTAACCAACTTAAAAATCACCTCAAAGTAGAGATCAAAAATCATGCAATTCTTGGTTTCTTTGTCATATGGAAAGACTTATCAAACAACCTTAGTTTAATGTACACGTTTCTTTGTAAAATAAAGAAGATTGGTAGCAGTATTGTCTTGACAAAATAGCAAAAAATGATAAAGGAATAAAAGAACTGCCAGAAAGCATTGACAAGAAATAAAGCAATACCAGATCAAACTATAGATGAGACTTGAATATAAACTAAAAAAAAAGAAGTAGAGGTGAAACCATTTGAGTACTAGACAGAGTAGAAATGAATGAAATGAATTTCATTCATTATTGTTAATAGCAAAATAATGTATGCTATATTATAAATAAAATATTTTAAATTAAAAAATGCAAATATACATAAATCAGTGGCATAATTAAAATTATTAATATTTATAAATTAAATTTATTTAAATTTTAAAATTGCTTTTCATAGCTACAAAGAGGGAACTGTGAAGATAGTAACCAAATTTGATACTCAAGCTTCTGACTCCTTGTCTTTTCATTGGCTGCCAACCAGAATGATCCCCTTTTCAGCTCTGAACTTTCCTGGTTTCTTCGGAACTCAAATCCCACCTTTTGCAAGATGTCCATCCTTGTTTTTTTTCCTTTTATCCCTATTGATGCATCTTTCTGAGATAATCTCCTTTTGCACTGTATATATCTTCTTCTTACACTTTTTTTAACCTATTATCTTTCCCATTAAAATGCGAACCCCTTAAAGGCAAGGATCTTGTTTTATATCTTTTTATTTTGCACTTATCATAGTGTCAGGCACAACACACACACACACATACACACACACACGTAATGCTTAATGTAAAACATGAGCAAAGAGCTAGGCTTTTACAGATGATCATCAAAAGTAATTCACATCTTAGCAGTCATAACAGATAGGTATAGAAAAGAGTTTCCTGTCTTTTTATTTCTTATTAATTAAAATATTAATTATATTTGGATTATGCAAGACTCTTTATAAGATGGATTTTCAGACATATCTTTGTTCAGAAATCCCTCTGATTATTAATATTGAAGCAGACATCAGGTTTATGTGCACTAAAATTTCATAGATCCTCTAGGAAGGAATCTTAAATGGACATAGACAAAAATTGCATTGGATGAAAAGGCCCAAATGATCATAATTTGTGTTGGTAGCAGGAGTAAGCACAATTAAATTAAGTCATGAATACATGGAAGTCTTGAAGTAGATTACCATAGTATTTTAGGAATAGCTAAAGAAGCACCTTAATTTTGTGTTCTTTTTTTCATGGTTTTTAGAAATGCCCTGAATTGTGCTGTTTTTCAGCATTCTCTCCATTCCTACTATCTATTTTCCATTATTCTCAGTGCCACAAATAAGTTTGGGAACCTTAGCTGAGCAAATGGGACTTGGTCCCAGAGCACCAGTCTTTAGGGGATGTTCTAGCAGAGTAAGTTCCCAGAATTTCTTACTCTATCAAAGTACCCCTTCCCTGATGTCCTGCACTTGTTATAAATGATTGATTTGAGGGCAGATTTATTTTAGACATGAAAATGACTATTTAAGGCCTTGCTTCCCATATCAATTGATTTAAGTTTTGAGCTTCTCAATACTTACGTGTTTGACACTTTCTAAATAAACTCTGATATATCTTTGAAATTTTAAAATAAAAACTGTGTCAAATCAGTTACTTTTTTAAATAAAGCTTTGTATTTTCAAGACTTTTGCATAGTTTTCAACATTTACCTTTGCAAAACTTTATGTTCAATTTTTTTTCTCCCTCTTTTAGATGGCAAGTAATCCAATATATGTTAAACGTGCAGTTTTTCTATACATATTTCCACAGTTATCATTCTGCACAAGAAAAATCAGGTCAAAAAGGAAAAAAAAAGATAAAGAAAAAAAAATGCAATCAAACAACATCATCCAACAAAAAGTGAAAATACTGTGTTGTGACCACATCAGTCCCCACAAGCTTTCTTTGGGTGTAGCAAATCGGTTACTTTTGAGTGGTCTGGTGGAAAGGATAATGCGTGTTCTCTACTAAGATGAAGTTGTTCAATCTTAACATTCCAAAATTACCATGAAATTTGGCAGTAGTAAATGACGGAAAAGTAAATGAAAAGCACTGATGGGTTTCAGCAAATTTAATTTATAATTGACTTATATCGCATATCCTCTTCATGCTTTTCTCCTTTCCTCTTTTGTCCCTCACCTCTTAAATTTAGCAACATTTTAAACTTAGCAGCAATAAATTCCCAAATTCAAACACATATCAAAATTTTTTTTAAAGGTTTACAAAGTCCATTCTGTACAGTGACTTTGTGAGTTAGTAATGACAGTGTTATTGCATCCTTAATTTTAAAGGGGAAAATGAGGTTTTTTTTTTCTTTGCTTTTTGCTGAGGCAATTGAGGTTAAGTGACTTGCCCAGGGTCCACAGCTAGGGAACATTAAGTGTCTGACACCAGATTTGAACTCAGGTCCTCCTGACTTCAGGGCTGGTGTTTCTGAGAGAAGTTGATTGATTAGGGTATTTTAACTATTAAAGGAGTCTATATGGTAATAATTGTATGGTAATTACCACCGATGATGAGAATTTATCATTTATAATTTTTATTTCTTGTGATTATGGTTATGTTTCTTTATATCTATATGTTATTTGCTGTATTCATTTTTATAATTATATTTTCATGTCATTAAGAGGTAATAAATTCTTGAATTTTGCACATATGTATGTGTGTGTCGTCTCTCAAACTAATATATTTAACTGTTCTATACAAAAGTGTGTTTATTTTGTTCACTTAATGCATATGCTATACGCACACACCCCTACCCATCTACACTCACACACGCAGCTCTCCAATTAGAATTTTCCCATCACTAGTGGAGGTGTAACTTTGTTGAATATTTTTTATATATTTGCAGTTCCAGGAAGGCTCAACATTGTGGTCTAAAAAATGGGTGGGTTTTATTCAGTTATTTCTGTCTTCATTGTAGAAATTTGGACATTCCTGAAAGAAAACAACTTTTTCATTGTCTGTATTTATAGCAATTAAGATCATATTGCATATACACCTAAATTTGATCCATGGCTTAGCTATTTCTCTTAATCATTATTTAAAATTTTAGTAATAAATTGAATGAAAAACTTCTGTTCATGAATGTTGTGCCCATGGAAATTTATTTCCGTGGTGGAAGAGAAATTCTTGGCAATCAAAGTAACTTAGGTGAAAAAAATCTAAAGTATGAAAAATTCAAGTTATTGGGACCAGAGCCATTTGTCTGCATCATCTTCATACAAGCCAATCATCATGAAACATGGACAGTGGACGGGGCTCCTGTGATAACCGTTTTTTTGAATTTCCTGCCTTTTGATGTAAACTCCAGATTTTACCTGAGCTTAGGCATCTTTGGTCAGTTTTTAAACACAAAGAAGACCCAGTTTGTCTATATTTGTAAAAAAAAAAAAATAGCAAAAAGTTTACAAATACAGCATTTATTTCATTAAGGTAACTGACCATGTGTATTTTAAATTTCAGCTGAATTTGTTCACTGATTTGACTTCAGTTAGCTTGTAGTTTTCATTCTTGAGCATGTTAAGTTGGTAAGTTGGGAGCCTAGACAAGAAATAACAGATGCACACAGCTCTTTTGATAATCCATTTGTTCTTCCTTGTCACACAATATACATGTATTTAAATTGCATCTTCACATCAGTTTATATTTTAATTTTACACTAATTCTTTTTTTTTTTTTAATCTTCTTTTGAAGGTTTGGGAAGCAAGCATATTTATCAGAAAAGTGGGGACTCCTTCCGTATAAGTGAGCTCCTGGAAAGCTTCAAAAAAGATGCCAGAAGTTTTAAATTGAGGGCTGGGAAGCATCAGCTAGAAGATGTGACTGATGTGTTGAAAAGTTTTCTGTCTGACATAGACGATGCACTTCTTACTAAAGAGCTTTATCCGTACTGGATCTCTGCATTAGGTAATATATGCAGAAAATCAAGGAAAATTATGTTTCATGGAATCTATGCACTCAGTAGTTATTTTTATATTGTGCTATTTAGGGTTTACATTGATTTTTATCTTAATTTTATGCTGCACATTGTATTTCTAAAAGTTGATGAGAACTGGGCGAAGATAATTCTCTTGGAATAGAATTTGTATGCATTTTTTAAAAAGTTGGAGCTAGAGATCTTAAGTACAAAATTTGGTAGTAAAATCTGAGGTGGTACGTGATCATTTGTTAGATTTGGTTAAATTTCACAGTGTCCGTTTACATGCACTCTCACTTTAAAACAAGATCTCTCTTTGAAGCTGTTGCACATTCGTGTGGTTCTTTTGAATGTACATTTCTCTTGGCATAGGCTTGAAGAATTCAAGGGTAACTTAGATTCAATGATGAGTAAGTTTGTTTTTCCAATCTCTTCATTTGACTGTTAAATCTTCCTCACGTTTATTTTAGCTTTTCCAACAGAAACTGATCCATATTTTCTTTCTGTCCTGAGTTTCCTTGGACATCATTTATTCAAATTTTAGCACCTTGATCAAACCACTGGAAAGCCAATGAAGAAATTTGCAACTTTAGCTTTCCTAGAATCTAGTGTTAAAGAACCAAGAAATTGAATTTTCTCTAATAAGTAACAAATCAATGATGGGATTGAATTGATGAGAGTAGAGCTCAGTCATTTGCTATCGGCTTATTTAAAATTGCCTATAAATTGAAGCTATAGCTAGTCTCTTACTTGATAAGACTTTCTAGCTGAATTTTCTTTTCTGTGTATAGATGATAGGCAACTTGGAAAAAAAAAAAGGTACTACACAGGTAAATATCATGCAAGAAGAATAATCATCAATAATTAGACATGATCCTCTTTACCATTCAGAGTATCGATATCAGAAAAGGAGACAGAAAAAGAGATAGAGACAGAGACAGATAAACAGACAGAAACAAAAAGAGAGAAAGAAACAGATAGAAAGTTAGAGAGAGATGGAGAGAGTTCAATTTGCTCATGATCTCTCCAGGCTGTGTGTATGTATATATGTGCCATCAAATGTGCAAGTATGTAAATATGAATATTTAAAAGGTTGTATTAGATGATCCTTATCTCAGGGAGTTTCTGTTTATTTTGCTCTGAGTGACACTTGGAGTAAATTTTTTTTTTGTATATTGAATTTTCCCCATAGTTTTCTATGTCTTATATAAAGTTCCTATTTGTCTTCAGTATCTTAAGCAGCACTTTTGATCCAAATCCATTTTATTGAAGCCCCCATTCCCATTGGCAGCATTATTGCTTGGAACTGAAAAGCAACAGTATATGACAAGTTTCATGCTGCATCTCATTCTAAAAGCTCTTGTGAGATTGGGTTAAGATTCAGAATAAAATCATCTAGCCACTCTAAGACGAAACTTCTTTCAGATTTCCTAAATTGATATTCTTAAAGCCATGCTCACCAATTGAATCTCCTATTAGAACACCCCAGGATTCCCTGGAATTGTGAAGTCATATATTTGCAATAATCTTAATGTGGTTTGCCACACTGCCCAATATTCTCTGGTCTGTAGCTGAAGAATATTTTTGAGCTTATGGCTTTTGGATAACGTTCTTTTCATTTTTCTTAGACTCTCCTTTTTAGTTTTCATATTAAAAAGCTATATTATCATTTTCAAAATGCCCCAAAAGATCCAGTTTTTAAAATTTGGGGTTGCAACACCATAGAGGGTCTCGTTACTGAATGTGAAGATCGTGAAATGATCGGTAAATACTTGGTTTGTATACTTATTTAATATACCTATCTATCCAGGGTTTTAAAGAAATAAAAATTTCTTGAGCAAAAAGGGGTCGCAAGTGTAAAAAGTTTAAGAAGCCCTGCTGCAGAGGAGGAGTTTCTCAGAATGGCAATACCATTTAGCTATTATTTATTAAAGGAAATGCCCTTTAGAGTTTGAAATGAGGGCATTACCATTTTAATTCGGTTGCGAGTGACTAATGCTACTGATTCTGATGATGTTATCAAGTTGTTTTTCACTTTTGCTTTATAGCAAAAGCTTATTTTGCTGTGATGAACCCCTTTGATAATCTGGTGATACCTATATGTCTTTTAGTAACTGAAAGAAATGTTAAATTTCAGCTAGAAATTAGTAAAAATAGAGATGGACAGAGGTGGGGGGAGGGAGGGAAAAATTTGGAACACAAGATTTTGCAAGGGTGAATATTAAAAATTATCCAATCATGTTTTAAAAAATTAAAAGCTTTAATAAAAATAAAATAAAAAGCAAAAAAAGAAGTCAGTGAAAATAAAGATGTATTTTTCTTTTTTCCTCTTCAAGTTTGCAGGCTGCTTGAGTGAGGAGAGCCATGTTTACTTATATGAGTTTGGCAAATACGAGCGATCAGTACAAAAGAGATAGTTGTAAAGAAAGTTATGGTTTGACATAGAAGTATACTTGAAAAAGATTTTAGAGATTCTCCATCCCTAGGGATCCTAATGCCCTTGGTAGGCTACCTAATACATTTACAGAATCACTGATGTAGAGCTGCCTTGTGTATGGAAATTTAACAAAGAAAGGGAAGAATTTTTTCCAAAAAAAAGTAAGGAATAGCAAATTTCTTCATCTTTATATAAAACCATCATTGATGCCTTATTTCTCAGGATGGTCAAGTGAAGGATGCTTCTGAATGTAGATTGTTCACTTAGTTTTTTTGATTTAGACGTCTCCAGGAACTTTTCTGTCTAGATGTATTCAACCTTTAAAACATTTTTATTCTTTTCTGTCATCCCTCCCCACCCCCACCTCCCCTTTTTAAGTTTCCTCAAAATTTCTCCACCGTATTTACTTCTGGAAATAGTGCATTTAGTGAATTCTTATGGACTAGTTGATTTACTTGTTTCTCCTTCACTTCTGCTCAGTCACTCCTCAACCTCTTTACAGTATAGATTCTATCTCCAGCACTTTGCTGAAACCATTTTCGTAAAGATTATCAATGCAAAATCAGTGTAAAAATTTAGCCCTATCAGTTGTTTTAGTTTCTCAGCAGAATTTGACATTATAACCACTATTCTCTTCCTCTGATTTTTGTTTTGCATTAGAGTAAACACATACTAAGTGCATAGAATCACATAAGACTTCCTCTATCCTCAAGGGGCTTACGTCTTTTTTTTTTCCCCTGAGGCAATTGGGGGTAAGTGACTTGCCTAGGGTCACACAGCTAGGGAATGTTAAGTGTCTGAGACCACATTTGAACCCAGGTCCTTCTGACTTCAGGGCTGGTGCTCTATCCACTGCGCCACCTAGCTGCCCCAGGGCTTACGTCTTCTTAAGGGCTAGAGGGAGGGTACCTGCAGGAGCAGGGCAGCTGTTGAGAAGGTAGGGAAGTCTGGACAATAAGGGAATCGAGGCTGGCTAGTATCCTTCTTAGAACAGTGGTCTGGGTTAAGAATTAACCAACCTGAAGAGCCGTGTTCAAGGTGGAGATATCATAAATCTTTAAATAAATTTCTCATTTTTCCACAAGATTAAAAATTCTATCATTCTGACTATTCTTTATCTAATTCTGCTTCTTCTTTCCCTTCTCCATTAAATATAGACAACTCCAGACTTGTAATCCACGAATTTATTTGATCACTTTCACTCTCATCCACTGTCATTGCTTCAAATCTTATTTTATTTTTATATGTGTGTATTTATGTATAAATATTTTTATAAATATTGATCTCCAAAATCAATCTTTTATCAACTCCAGACTGTTCATCCATAACTGATCATTGTCCTTTTTTTCCTGATTCTCTTAATCTCCAATTTTCCCATCACCTATATGTTAAAAATATGATTCATCTTTTCCCCTTCTTTTTCCCATCTCTATAAATTTTCCCTTTGAAATATCTCTTGTATCCATTTCTCCTGCTACCATCTAGTTGATGCTGTTGCTTTTTTGTATCTTTCAGTGACCTCATGAGTCTCCTTGTCTCCATTTCTTTTCCTCCATCCATAAGTTTTACCTATGGATACAAAATGAATCTTCCCAGCACCAGTACACAATTGACTATTTCACTTTCCTTCTAAATAGCTTTACATGGTTTTTCTATAGTTCACTGAACAAACTTATAAGGTTATTTTTCAAGACTCTCTACAGTCTAATGCCATCTACTTTTCACCTTCCATTTCATACTGCTTCCTATTATTTATTATAAATTCTACATTCCAGCCAACTGATCAATCAACAAACCAATACGAAGCTCCAGTGCTTAAAATGCCATGCATTGTGCTAGGTGCTTTGGGAGTGCTGAGCTGAGTTAAGACATAACTCTTATATTCCAGAACATACAGTCTAGTAAAAGAATGAATTATGAACCCAGAGAGCTACCATACCCAGTGTTCCATGATAATGGCCCTGAGAGGGATTGGGAATTTTTCCTATCAGAAGTGGGATTAAAGGGGGGTAGTTCAACAGGTGATCTTGAGCAGTCATGGAATTATGAGGATGTGTTTCATTTTTAGGATTGTAAAGTTGACCAGTCTGTGATTTTAGTGTCCATGTGGGAAGAATAGTTGGAAAAGTACCTGATTGAGGAGGGCCTTCATTGACAAAGAGAGACATTTGAATTTTACTCCAAGAACAACAGGGAAGAAGTGAACATTTGGGAGCTGAGTCCTGAGTAGTGATAGTATAAGAAAGGTTATTATGGAATGGAGGAGGAAGATCTTTAAGGAAGTTATTGCATTCATTCTGCTGAGTGGTAATAAGGAACTGAACTACCTAAGTGATAGTGACTATACAGAGCAAGATATTAGTGAGAAATGTTGGAGCTCAGATGGAACTGAATAGAATTTGGTAACTTCCCCCTAACAAAAAGTCATCATCCCTCCTCTTAATAGTTTTATGTTTCCTGTGTTCAGAACTTATAGTCTCATTGGTTGGATTCAAGTTGTAAATCTCTAACCAGTAAGACTAAAATATTCTTGAAGTATTTTGTATTATTTATATGTAGATCTCTCTGCATTGTTGGATATATAGTACTCAGCCTATCACCTTGATTGAGAATAGATTTCCATAGTTAATTAATCCATATAGGAGAGGATCACCCAACATGATGATCCAACCCTTGCTTATAAATCCTTAAAAAGGGGAAGGAACCCATTACTTCCTACCCCGTACCATTTTAGATTTTTTTCTCTGACATCAAACCCAAGTTGTCTTTTTGCGATTATTGCATATTGTTCTTAATTCTGTCTCCTGTGGTCTCAGAGAACGAGTTTGCGCTCTCTTTCACACAATAGTTGTTCAGATCCTTGAAGACAACTTTTATATCTCTCTGACTTCTTTTCTTTGTTTCTTTTTTGTTGAAGCTTTTTATTTGCAAAATATGTGCATAGGTAATTTTTCATCATTGACCCTTGTAAAGCTTTCTGTTACAAATTTTTCCCTCCTACCCCTCATCCCCTCTCCTAGATGGCAGGAAGTCTACTACATGTTAATTATGTTAAAATATTTGACAGATCGAATATGTGTATACATATTTATACAGTTATCTTGCTGTACAGGAAAGGAAAAAAAACAAAAAAAAAAACAAAACCTGAGAAGGAAAAACATAATGCAAGCAAACATCAATAGAGAGTGTGAAAATGCTATGTTGTGGTCCAGATTCAGATCCCGCAGGCCTCTCCCTGGGAGTACATGGCTGTATTCATCACTAAGCAGCTGGAACTGGTTTGAAACATCTCGTTGTTGGAGAGAACCATATCTGACTTCTTTTCAATAAGCTTAATTTCATCCCATGTTCTCTATTGGATCCTCATCTCATTTGCATTAAAGAGACTCTTTTACTTTCTATGTAGCCCTTTAAATAATCTCCAATTTATCAATGCCCTTTCAAAATGGTGGTTCCCAAACTGAATATGGTTATCTCCCTTTTGTCTGATGAGGGCAAAGTACAGAAGGTCTTTCATCTGTTTATCCCTGCGGTACCCATTTTGAAGTTGGCTCCTTCACCTGTATCACCCTTTCCAATTCTAATTGTTATCAACTGTTTAACTGCAGAAAATTTTTACCTCCTTTCCTTCTTAGGATTTGGTACTTGGCTCTGTACTGACAAACTTAAAAAATTGAAGGCTATTGTCTTTCCACTTTCTTGTGCCCCCCACCCTCCAAGTTTTCTGTTCTTACACTTTAGTTCCTTCATCAGAACTTCACAGAACCTGAGCTCGCAGGAAAAATAAGTGTGCTTAATAAAGATTCATAGAATTGCCTTGAATTTTTGTGATTTTCTTTTTCTTTGCCAGATAATCAGGATGACAAAGAGAGAGTTAAAAAATACAGCACATTTATCCGTACGCTCCCTGGAGTCAACAGGGCAACTTTGGCAGCTATAATTGAACACCTTTACAGGTGAGTATATTCAAAAACTTTTGAATACATCATCATCAGTACAGAGTTTTCAGTATGTTTGTTTTTCAGCTGTACTGGTGTAATCAAAGGCCTGAATGTCAGAAGCTTTCAACGTGGTTGGTTAAATAATGCTCCCTAGGGGCAGCGAGGTGGTGCAGTGGATAGAGCACCAGCCCTGAAGTCAGGAGGACCTGAGTTCAGATTTGGTCTCAGACACTTAACACTTCCTAGCTGTGTGATCCTGGGCAAGTCACTTAACCTCAATTGCCTCAGCAAAAAGCAAATAATAATAATAATAATAATAATAATAATGCTCCCTACTATGTAGTCTTGGAGAATTGGAGAAGCTGATTTTCTATTAGTTACAGGAATAATTCAGGGCCACAGGTGGAAGTTTCCTAAGCACTCTATCCACCGACGTTATCTTACTCCACTATTTTTTTTTCCTCTTGGTCTTAGCTAATCTTTTTGACCATATCAAGTCCATTTTTAGTTTGCTGACAGAGTTACCATTTTTAAGCTATATACAGTGATGTAAGTCGTAATGACCAAATTAAACTTTGATGAGAAGGCTCTTTTGGAGTCCTGAGTAGAGTGCTTTCTAACATTTAAAGTTCCATATGGCGAGTTGTTATATGATTATATTAGCCTGACAGGCCGACCAATCAGTGTTTGAGCCACAAGCTGGCAGAACTGACTGAGAGGACTAGAATTGTTTATTTGAAGGATACACAGACTCAGATGGAAATCAGCCGCTCCACTTCCCATCCCTGCTTTGTCCATTACAGCCGGCCCTACGCTTCAGTGTCCAGCATCCCCAGGTATATTGAGGGGCTCCATTAATCAAGTCTGATTGATACCATGTCAGCTATCGCCCTAATATCGAGCGAGCCCTTCTTCCCCGTACACATTTTTCTACCCTAGGCAGGTAGTTCCCTCATGATGTATGTCCTAGGACTGTCTGGGTCAGAGTATCTTGGGAAGCAGTAAGCCCAGAGAAGCACAAGGGGATGACGTTTCTCGAGGGGGTGTGTGGACCCTGGGAATTACAGAGTCAGTTCTTTGGGGCCAGTCATTGGACTTGTGATTTTTTGTGCAATACAGTAACAGTTCCCACACACACATAAACTCACAATGCATATTCACGTGTATGTGTGTGTGTACATATACAACTTCATTTCATAATAACAAAGTCATTATGACAATGACAATAACATTGTCATATAATAATAATAAATTGTAAATTTTTTCAAGGTCACATAAGAATGATCTAATTTGGGAGCTCGATTAAAATTCACTCTGAAGATTCTCATTGCATTTCTCCTCTAGTTGTTCTCACCTGTTCCTTGTGAAGATAAGCCAACAGCCCTAATTTTATAATTCAGGAGAATCAGAAAGTAATCTCCAACTGAGTATGTTTGCTTTTAAAAAAAAAAAGTACATGCAACTTTTCAAGACTCTGACTATCTCATTCATGTCCATATACTAGAAAGTGTAATAACAATACGCATCAGATTATTCATACAAAAAGAAAACCTCATGTCATAAAGTCTTGAAAATTATTTAACTCATTTGCTTGTTTACATTTTTACTTGACTCCTCAACTAGATTTTAAAATCTTTGGCTTATGAGATCATGTTTCATAGCACTTGGTGTGCTCCATTAGGCCTAGACACTCAATTAATATTTGACAGTGATTGTTGTCGAAAGAAACTACAGTGAATTTTATCTTTCCTAGCAGTTTTTTTCTGTTGAGATAGTGTCAAAATGTTGTGTGTCTTAATTGGAGATATTTATCTTTAACAGGGTTCAGAAATGTTCAGAGATCAACCAGATGAACTCTCACAGTTTAGCAATGGTATTTTCATCCTATTTGTTTCAAACTAAAGGACAAACTAGTGAAGAAGTAAATGTCATTGAAGACCTTATTAACTATTATGTTGAAGTGTTTGAGGTAAATATGCTTAGAGAATAATTTCAATGACACTGTTTGTAACCTGGAATGTGAAATGTGTTTTTGATTGTGGTATGTTTAGATCTGTACGCATCTTTTTTTTTTTTTTTACAATTGGAGAATATTCTCACACTTTACAGAATTAAACTTTTAAAACTGTGGTCATTTGTTTTAATTCAGGTGGGTTTTAGAATGTCCTTACCATCTGGTATATAATGGATAGAATAATTCTACTTATAGATTTTCTCTAACTAGATATATGCACATTAAACGTCTGGTAAATGTGGAATGAGTGAATTTTCTAAAATTAGTAATAAATGTCACCCTGTTTAATTCTGGTGATTACAATTTATGGTTTTTTTTTTATGACCCTTATTGGAAACAAGATGCTAAAATGTTTGTAAGATTTTTAAATTTGGCATGTTGTAAAATCAAGAATGCAAATCTTTCATCAGAGAATTAATACCACAGTATTGTGAATTAAATTGGAATACCATATGGAATCTATTTTTCATGAAATTATTCTAAATTTCATATTGAGAAAAAGATAAACTATTGTTAAGAATAAATCCTACAGTAGCATTTTTTAAAAAGTTATCCAGGAATGTACTCTGTAATTTCATAGGTACATCCAGGCTACTTGGTTCTCCTTTACATCTTTTTTTTTTTTTTTCATATATTGTTACTGTTTCTGCATGGTTAAATGAGGAAATGAATGATTAAAATGAAGCTTTGTTGTATATATGAGAATTATGAAAAATGATGGAAATTTTCACATATACTCACCTTTCAGAATGAGAAAATAGAGCCCCAACCGTTAAAAAAAAAAATGTGAATTTAGTCCACATCCTTAATCAGCCTACTTCTTGCTAGTATCTTTGCAATATCATGTCTTTTGTTAAAAGCACCAATAGTCTACAGAAATATATAGTATGCATGTAAATTATTTTTCAAAACTTGTTTAAAACCTTATTATTCTGATGACTTGGTTGTGGCTTTAGTTTTTGAATCCATTCCAATTGAAATAGCTCTTCTAATTTATTTTCAGCTTGATTGTTTTTTACTCAATACGATTTCTGAACAATTTTTTAACTGATCAGCAAATGTGGCTATTTTTATTATCCAGGAATGAAAATTATCTGAATTATGTTTTCAAATAGGTTAAAGAAGATCAGGTCAGGCAGATGGATATAGAAAACAGCTTTATTACCAAGTGGAAAGATACTCAAGTAAGTAGTAATAATCAGATGTGTGCAATACAGCTTGCAATAAAGGTCACATTGTTAATTCAGGTTTTTAGGTGTGTTTTCAAATTTTCGTTGCTTCAGAAAGCAATTTAGATTGAAAAATGGGATTGTTTTTGTAGATTCATGCAGTGACTTATGCCTTTGGAAAACTTAACACTGCAGATCTTTTTTTTTTTTTAAATTAAATCTTTTTATTTTCAAAACATATACATGGATAGTTTTTCAACATGGACTCTTGAAAAACCTTGTGCTCCAAATTTTCCCCTCCTACCTCCCACCCTTTCCCCTAGATGGGAAATAATCCAATGTATCTTATACATATTAAAATATATGTTAAATCTAATATATGTAAACATATTTGTACAATTCTCTTGCTACACACAAAAAAATCAGATCAAACAACAAAAAATGGGAAAGAAAACAATGCAAGTCAACAATAACAAAAAGAGTGAAAATGCTATCTTGTGATTTACACTCAGTCCTCACAGTCTCTCTCTGGGTATAGATGGCTCTCTTCATCTCAAGATCATTGGAATCGGTCTGAATCATCTCATTGTTGAAAAGAGCCACATCCATCAGAATTGATCAGAATCTTGTTGCTATTTACAATAATCTTCTGGTTCTGTTTATTTTATCAGCATCAGATTATATAAGTCTCTCCAGGGCTTTCTGAAATCATCATGCTAATCATTTCTTACAAAACAATAATATTCTATAACATTCATATATCATAACTTTAACCATTCCCTTACTCATGGGCATCCATTCAGTTTCTGGTTTCTTACCAGTACAAAAAATTTTTTGCACATGTATCACTGTAGATCTAAAGAAAAATGTCAGTTTTCTACATTTAAACTTTCCACATATATGTGGTTTTCTCTTAAATGTTTTTAGAGTGTTTGAAAACTTCAAGAATAACTTTAGTGTAAAGAAAGGTTTTGAGAGAGTGTGAATGAAAATAGTGTCTTGAACATTATCAAATTTTTGTTATATATCTTAGTTATTACATCATATCATGAATTAGACAATATAAATCATTTCCCCCCTGCTCTTGTTTTAACTATTGCCAAATTATTTCATTAAGAACACTGTGGTTTCAGAATAGGTGGAACCAAGCAAGCACAGTAACGGCAGGAATTCTGTTGAACTCTCCCCCAGACCTATGTCATTGGTAAAACAACTGATGGGGAAAATAGATCCAGGAGACAATTTTAAAATTATTGGTCTACCTGAAAGTCATGATTTAAAAAAAAAGCTTAGACATTATCTTTCAAGAAACTTTCAAGGAAAACTTTCCTGATATTTTAGAACCACAGAGTAAAACAGATGTGGAAAGAATCCACCGATTACTTCTTGAAAGAGGTCATGAAATATTCTCGGGAATATTACAACCAAATTTTAGAACTCCACAGTCAAGGAGAAAATATTGCAAGCAGCCAGAAAGAAACAGTTTAAATACTAAGGAGCTGCAGTTAGGATGATACAGGATTTAGCAACTTCTACATTAAGGTATTGGAAGGCTTTAGAATGACATTCTGGAAGGCAGAGGAAGTAGGGATACAACTAAGAATCATCCACTTAGCAAAATTGAGTATAATTCCTCAGGGGGGGAAATGGTCATTCCTTGAAATAGAGGACGTTCAAGTTTTCTTGATGAAAAGTCTAGATCCAGATAGAAAATTTGACTTTCAAATTTAAGGCTCAAGAGAAATATTAAAAGATAAATAGGACAAGGAAATCAAAAGGGACTTACTTAGTAAGGTTAAACTTTATATTCCCACACAAGAGGATGCTATTTGTAACTCAGAAGAAGTGTCTCATTATTATGGCAGTTAGAAGAAGTATATATAGACAGAGGGCACGGGTCTGAGTTAAATGTGAACAGATGCTATCTCAAAAAAAAAAATGAGTGAGAGAAGAATATATTGATGAAAAGGAGGAGAAAAGTAGAATGGGGTAGAATTTCTCACATAAAAGAGGTAAGAGAACACTTTCCCAGTAGAAGTAAAGAAAGGAAGGGAAGTGGGAATGAGTGAACCTTAACCGGCATCAGAATTGGCTCAAAGAAAGAATAACATACACATTTAATTGAGTGTAGAAATGTATCTTACCTTTTGGGAAACCTGGAGGAGAAGGGGCTTGGTGATAGAAGGGAGAGTGGATTGGGATAGGGCATAGTCGGAAAAAAAACACTTTTGAGTAGTAACAAGGTGAAAGGAGAGAGAGAATAGAATATACAGGGTGTGTCATTTATTATGAAAGAGGTTATCAGGTTAAGATGCTATTTTACAACCAATCTGTATGCCCCAAAACTATCCTTAGCTTTTTTGGAATCTCTTCTGAAGGAATTCATGCTGTTTTTGAAAGGATTAGTTTCAGCCCTTGGAAAAATATGTCACATTGTCACTTCTGGACATACTGAATTTTTAAATTTTGTTTTGTTCATAAATTAAAATTTTTATGAACAAAACAAAATTTAAAAATTCAGTAATTTAATTTATTAATTGAGAATTTAAGTTTTATTTAAGTAGTTGTTACTGAGAACTACTCTGCCTATCCATATTTTTCAATTTTAATATGACAATTTGTTGTATATTATTTCTTACATGCATTAGCAAAGAAGGTCAAAGTTTTCTAAATAAATGAGTAGAATAAGGAAAAAGAGTATTTTCCCAATTACAGTATAGTATTGTATTATATTGTATTCAAAAACACTTGGGAAATATATTATTTCTTCAAGTTTTCTATAATCCATCAAAACCTGCTCTCTGGAATATTTCTCATGATATTTCTTATGTCTTTCACCTTTTGAATTCTTAAGTTATTCTTCCCTTAGGCTCTATTTTATAAGTAGTTTCTGGTGACTGTTTTAATTTTTAAAATGTGTCCTTCCTGCAGACTTGTTTATGCAAACAGTGAAAATCAAAATGTCAGTAGCATCCTTTTTTCCACAGTATTTTTCAGACACACCATCTAAAAAAGAAAAAAACCCTAAGCTTTTCTAAGCTTGCTGTCTGAATAATTAAATTATTTCTTCAAAGCACAATTTTAATATTTTCTTGGCAATATTCCCTTTAGATTCTTTTCTTTGAAGCAAATTTCACTCTAATCATTGTTTCTCCATTATGACTTAAAATTTTTTTCTTGTTATATTTCTGTTCTGGTTTGGCAACATGTTGTAAGAAAATATCTGTGAAAGTATCAAAATACTACTCATAACTTCATTTGTGCTTTATTAATATTTTCAGTATTATGCTTTGCATATAATCTAATCCTGTGTCTTTTCTTTCTTTTCTTCTTCTTTTTTCTCTTTATTTATCAGTTATTCCTTTGCAGAATAATCACCAAGATAACTTCTCTCTCTAGGGCTAATCCTGGTACTAAATCAAATCCATTAAAAAAGAAAGAGTAGTGTTTTTTTTCCCAAAGTCTATGTTATCAATCTTACACATTAATCTACTCCTTCTGTACACCAGAGCCTTGCAGTATAAAATTAGATTAATATCATTTTCTTTAATATAATTTTCTTTTTCCTTCCCTTTTTTTACTCATTTATATCTTTTATTCAACTTTAATTTATGCTCAAGTCTCAACCCATTGAATGAACCTCCCTTTGTAAGAGTCAGGAAGGATAATTTTCCGTGTGATTAAATGTTTTGTCTTCCATTTTTGTCCTATTGATTAAAACATAATTGTACATGACTCATTTCCTTTCCCTTCACAAAATCTATTATAATGGATGTAACTTAAGCTGTTGTGGAAAACATATTTTGTATGGAATCATGTTCTCTGTTCTCTTTTAGGAAGTTAAATCAGTAGAATAAAAGCATTGAATTGGAAGCCAAAGGAACCCATTTAATTGTGAATTTCTTTTCAGTGTTTTGTCTTTTCAACTATTCAGATAGAAAAAATGCTGGTTACCAGAGAGAGTTAGACCATCCTAAACATGAAGATGAAGATAATTGAAAAATAGTTCAAATGAGTCCAGTTTTTGAGGAATCTTTACTATGGAAAATTATTTATCATGACATAGGTGTCATAAGTTTATATCTTTCCTGTAGGTTTCACAAGCTGGAGATTTGCTCATTGAAGTATACGTCGAAAGAAAAGAACCTGACTGTAGTATCATAATAAGAGTGAGTATCTTGAAGAGTACCTGAATTTTTTCTTAAATTTCTGGTAGCACCATGTTTTTACAAATGTTTTAGAGCTGAAGCCCAGTTCCCTTGAAGGTCATTAGTCTCCTTTAGTCTTATTTGAAGTCTAGAGCGGTTCTATCATTAAAGAATTCTGAAAAGTTCTTGCTTCTGGAGCTGGTAAGGATTTTATGTGGTTTGGGGAGAGGAGGGAATTTTTTGATCTTTACCATTGTTTCCCAAATTATAGCTAATATTACTGAATTTTAGTGTGGCGAAAAGATCTTAGAGGTACACTAGTTTCTGTATCACTTGGTAAGCTCTATGAGGGTAAGGATTGTTCATGACATCTTCAACTTCTGTGGCTTCTCCCCCTACTCTCTCCTAGCTGAGAACCTCACCTCACAATTTACAGAAAAACCGAAGAGGTCATTTGCCATGAGCTCCTTTTTCCTTTTATTTCCTCCCACTCAGGTGTTTTCTCTGCCTGCTTCCTCCCTCACCCCTGTCTCACAGGATGAAGTGGCCTTTCTTATCCCAGGGCTAACCCTTCTACTTGTTCAAGCTTCCCCCTTCCATCCTGTCTGCTCCAACAAATTGCTCTCTCAATCTATTCCACTCTTTCATTTATTTTTAATCTCTCCCTGTCTGTTCGCTCATTCTTTACTGCCTGCAAACATGGCCATGCTTCCCTGTCCTGAAAAAACCCTCACTTGGTTCTTCTGTATCTGCTGATTTGGACCCCTTCTTCTCTTTGTAACAAAACTCACAACGGTGTTTCCACTTGCTTTATTCTCTTCCCCTTTGCTCTCAGAATCCAAATTAGGACCTTACCATTCCTCCCAAACTGTCTAACTTTACAGGTATTCTTCATTGCCCAATCATTAGCCTTTTCTTAGTCTTCCTTTCCATGGCTGCTCTGACATTATTAATCCCTCCTTCTTCCCAAATACTCTCTTTCCTCTTAGTTTTTGGTCTCTCCTGATTTCCCTCCTGCTTCTTAATCCCTTCTTCTCAGTCTTCTTTGCTAGATCTCCTTCTCATATCTTCTCAGATCTTCTTCATACACTCACATATTACCCAATTTAACTTTTTATTTAAATTATCCAATTTAACTTATTATTCAAAATAACTTTGAAGGTAGGCGTGTCGCTGTTAACTGCCCTCCCCCTTGCAGAATAAGTAGAAACTCAGAGAATTTGAAAGAATTGTCCAACAAATGACACATACAGATAAGTAATGAAATGTGGAAAATTAACCACAAAACCTTTACCATTACTTTGAGACCAGCTGTCATATAAATAAAATGGCAAGGTAATTTGTTAAATTTTGTATAAATGTTATAAATCGTTTCTGTGGTAGCTTGACCAAAGGCACAGTTGGAGAATCACTATGGATCAGTTAGCTAGTAGTGACTTGACTTTGGAGGCAGTAGTTCTGTATTCAAATCTTTCCTAGGAATCTACAGGCTATGTAATTCCTCAGTTTCCTTATGTACAACAAAAGGAAAATGAAAGGGATTGAACTAGATTTCCTAGGTTTCTTGTAGCTCTGAATCTTAAGAGTCTGTCCTAAGATTTATCCTTTATCATTGATAGATGATTGGGATCCCCATGGGACTTGATTGAGAAATTTATCCAAGTCAGAAAAGAATCACTATTATTACTCTAGTGAAGACTCAGATATGGCTATGCCCTAGTAATACTGTTAGTTTCACACAAAGATGTTCTTAGATCAAACAAGGGGGTCCACAGTTACTGAGGGCTATGTAGATAAATTTCAGTTCCTGAATTTGGATGGGGAAAAAAAAATGACTTCTTTATTTTCATTTAGCTCTTTTTACTTCTTTGTTATTTATCTTTTTTTTTTTTTATCTTTTTGACAGCATAATTCTGAGAAAAGATTCCATACTTTATACCATATTGTCAGAGGGGTCCATAGCACAATAAAGATGAAGAACTTCATCCTGAGTTAATAGTTCTATTGAATCTTCAATCTGCACTAAATTGCCGAGATTAGATAATCTATCCCTTTCATTTTGTAGAGAGAGAAATTGCTTTTTTTAGGTATATGGAAGTTATGCTGTTTTAAATTTGATTATCTATAGAATTAGAATTAAAAACTGGGAAGTTAATTCTTAATTTGTAGCCATTATCACTCCAGTTTTTTGTAAGCCTGTTTTTCCCACTCCTGTCTCTGCTAGCTCTTCTGCAAAAGGTAATTATTTTGTTACTATTATGTCATTATTCAAGGAAAGTCATTTATATGATCTTTGTCTTGTTATTTCTGAGTGCTATAGAATATTTGATTCTCTTGGCCTGACTAGTGGTTTGCTTTAATTGAGATTTTCTTTTTGATTAATATAATCACATTTTTAGAAAGCAAACATCTTTGAACTGGATATAATATGCACTTACGTTAAATTCCACCAATGACAAAAACCAGAATGCATGAATAACAACTATTATTTTCTACCATACACATTCACAGATGGAATATGTTAATATCCACTAAATGTGGTATAAATAGAAATGATCAAGCTTAAAGACCCTGACCTCAACCAATCAAGTAAGAAAGTGCACATTATTCTGTAGTTAGTAAAATCTGTCTCCTGAAGAAGCAAATTTCTTCACTTTCTATTTATTTCTCATTCTCAGTGAATTCCACTTGATGTTTGTCAGCTTCAGTTTGAGGCAGATAGCGACCCTCAGTTGAGCAGTCTCTTTGAAGGGGTACACATTTATGTGGGTACCTGAGATTTTGGCACTTGGCAAGAGCGAACCCCAAGGATGAGGTGATGAGTTCCTTACTGTCTGCGGTTGCTCCTGTCCTCACATTCAGTGGCAGACCCCCACCTGTCATTTCCTGTAAAAAGGCATCTCTCCGAATGTTTTAACTCTGGGGTGTTTGGGCTTGCTCAGCTGGGACCCAACTGCTACATAATAGAAAGAGCTGCGTAAAGCTAGACTATTTTCTAGTAAATTAAAAAGGCTAAAGTCTTCTTCTTGGGACTATTGACATGCAATTGGAGAAAGTAAACTTATGTCCAGCCAGATTCCCCCTTCTGTAGAACATCTAGATGTGGGTGTGTTCTGGTTAGAATACTTGTTTTTTTCTGTTTATTTACATATATCTATATATTTATGTATTTGTATTTATCTATATTTGTTTGTTTATATATATGTATATATATTTATAAATTTACATATATACTTATATATTTGTGTGTGTATGATATTACATCTGCCCATTATAGATATTAAAGAATGCCTTATATTTCCAAGATTAAAAAAAAAATCTGAAGTATGTGTTTTCTCAAAGACAACAACACAATTTATATTTATAGAAGTAAAATTGGTTTAAAAACACCATCACCACCATCACATTTGGGGAAGAACTGGGAAACCAAAAGTGGGTTATTGGTGATCTAATGCATCCATCTGTTGTTATTATCTGGGGAAAAAAAATGTTGCTTGTCTTCTAGATATCACCTGTAATGGAAGCAGAAGAATTGACAAATGATGTATTAGCAATAAAGAATATCATCCCTGCCAAGGGGGATATATGGGCTACATTTGAAGTCATTGAAAATGAAGAACTTGGTGAGCAAATTTCATGTTATTTATAACAATCTGTTGAAGGAATTAGAATTGTTTTTGGGTGAAATCTTACTGAGAAATTGCATTTTTAAAACATGGTAAATCTTTTGCAAAGTTTATTCCTTCCCTTCATGGAGAATGTCTTGAGTATTATTAGGTGGACTACATGGCTACTGTCTACTAAATTTTTTTTTAGTTGAAGCAGTCCGATCAGTTTTTTACAATCTTGCATGACTTTTTAATTATTATTATTTTTTCAGTCAGCAAAGTTTTCCTTTTTTTCTCCCATTGAAAATGAAAGAAAAATAAAACCTGTTTTGCAAATATGTATAAGCAAGGTACAAGTACATTTATAGATAAAAACAAATTTCCATGTTGGCCATCTCCCTTCCCCCCTAAAAAATGTGTATGTGTCTATATAAATAATATATAAATACACATTAATACTCTACACCCAGAGAGAGACTGTGGGGGCTGCGTGTGGAATACAAATAGTATTTTCCTTCTTTTTGTTGTTTGCTTGCATTTTGTTTTCTTTCTCATTTTTTCCCTTTTTGATCTGATTTTTCTTGTGTAGCATGATAATTGTGGAAATATAGATAGCAGAATTGTACATGTTTAACATATTGGGTTACTTGTCAAGAAGAGCAGGTAGGAAGAAGAGAAGGATAAAAAATTGGAACACAAGGTTTTGCAAAGGTGAATGTTGAAAATTACCTATGCATATGTTTTGAAAATAAAAAGATTTAATAAAAAACAAAACAAAACAGATTTTTTCTCCCTACCTTCCTCTACTCCCTCCCTTAGACAAGTAATCCAATATGTATTAAACTTGCATTTCTTCTAAAATATTTCCACAATAAACATGCTGCATAAGGAAAATCAGATCAAAAATGAGGAAGAAAACAAAAAGTAAGCAAACAACAATAAAAAAAGTGAAACTCTGTTGTGATCCACATTCAGTCTCCATAGTTTTCTCTCTGGGGTGCAGATGGCTCTCTTCATAACAAATCTACCGGAATTTCTTTGAATCATCTCGCTATTGAATAGAGCCACGTCCATCAGAATTGATCATCACATAATCTTGTTGTTACCGTGTACAGTGATCTCCTGGTTCTGCTCACTTCACTCAGCATCAGTTCATGCAAGTCTTTCCAGGCCTTTTTGAAATGATCCTGCTGATCATTTCTCATAGCACAGTAATATTCCATGACAATCATATACCATAACTTATTCAGCCATTCCCCAACTGATGGGAATCCATTCAGTTTCCAGTTCCTTGCTGCTACAAAAAGGGCTGCTTACAAACATTTTTACGTATTTGGGGTCTTTTCCCTTTTTTATGATGGAAGCAGATTTTCTCAAAGCAAGAAGAGAACACATTGGAAGAACTGGATTTCTGAATTTTTAACTCATCACAAACCAAAATGTATAAAAAAAAGAAAGAAAGAAACTAAAAACAATGGGTAGCAAATTGTAATTCAGTTGTTCATAAGGAGATCAGCAATTTATCACAATGTTTTCAAATACTGATTTAGATGCAGCATCAGTAGCAGATATGGAAATAAATGTACTTTATAGGTACTTGACCCTTAGTTAATAGTATTTAACAATATTTCTAGAGAGGAAATGTGCCAGCATAGTTCATAGAATGCTGAAAATATAAGCCAAGAAAGAAGTTGCTTTGACTACATACCTGACTTGGGCGGCTAGGTGGCTTAGCCCATAATTTGTTTGGAGTCAAGAAGACTATTCTTCCTAAACTCAAATCCAGCCCCAGACACTTACTATAGCTGTGTTTTCCTGGGCAAATCACTTAGCCCTGTTTGTCTTAGTTCTTTAACTATAAAATAAACTGGAAAGGTAAATGGCAACTCACTGTAATAATCTTTGCCAAAAAAGCTTCAAATGAATTACAAATTGTTGCATGTGACTGAACAGCAGCAACATGTTTCAGATCTATGCTAAGTTCTGGGCTTACAAATAAAGAAAAACAAACAAGTCCCTGCTTTCAGGGAGCTCATTCACAATCTAATGTAGCTTATATATGCAAACTACTATGTAAAAATAAGATAGGTACAAGATAAATTAAGGCAATCTCAGAAAAAGGCACAAAGATAAAAATTTGTTCTATGTTTTTAAATGTCTGCATCAAGAATATATGTGGAATTATTTTTTTTAAGAAAGTTTATAGAGATCGGAAAGTAGACATAATAGTTACGTGTATTTTCTCAAATCTCTTTTTTGAAAGGAATCCATGTTTTTCTTTCAAGTCTTTCATATTCTCCTTTCTTTCAGAAGTCTTGTTCAGTGCCCCAATAGGAATTTTGCCTCCCCTGTGTATAACTAGTGAATTTCAACTGCTCTTAACACTGAAAAAAGATAGGAGGAATTAAAGATCTTTTCATCTATTGGAAGGATATGCGTGAAGACAATTTATTAGCCCAGTCATTTACCTATTATTATTAGCCTATCAAGGGATAATGGTCTCTGCAACTCCCTGAAACTAAATGAAGATGTTAGACAAGTTGACATCCATGATCCTATTTTCCTCCTCTCTATCTGTTATCCAGCAATCTTTAGCAAGATGTCTAAAATTAATGTTTTGTGGGTCCCTTGAGTAATATAGAATGATGAATTATTTCATATAAAAAAATTCATGATACCAAATGTTTATATGCTAAGTGATAATGACAAAAGGGAAATAAAGAGAGGATCTATCTATTTCCCAAAGCTATATCTTCTCATTTGCTCCTTATGTGTAAATGGCATCTGACCCCTTTATTGGGAAACTTTTCTACTTCATTAAGTTTTGTGACACTAGTCCTGGAAAGTAACCAGGATGTATGAGTTCTATTTCTATTCTAATGAAACTTGAGAAATGTCATTATTCTTCTCCATAGATGATTTTTTCCATCTAAAACATAAGGATAATATTATCTGCCATCTGCTAATAAAATCTGATTATACTTTTCAGAGATTTGTGAAAATTGAGATAATTTTAAAATCCTTGGAATTTTTTTGAAGTAAAGCATCTTTGATATATTTGTCTTATCATCCCACATAAATTATTTTAAGCTCCATGTTGAATTTTTGATGTGGTTTTCTTGACGTGTAATTGGAAGTGGTTTTCTTGGTATGTGATTATGTTTAATTTGATGTGGTTTTCTTGGCACATTATTAGTATGTTTGGCTGTTGAATTTTTGATATGTTTTCTTGGCATGTAATTAGTGTGTGGTACGTTGAATCTTTTTTTTTTTTGTTTGTTTGTTTGTTTTTTTGCTGAGGCAATTGAGATTAAGTGACTTGCCCAGGGTCACACAGCTAGGAAGTGTCTGATACCAGATTTGAACTCAGGTCCTCCTGACTTCAGGGCTGGTGCTCTATCCACTGAAGCTGCTCGGGTACATTGAATCATAACATGGCTTTCTTGGTGTGTAATTGGTTTGTTGAATTTTGACGGCTGTATCAGATCCAGCAGGCTATGTAGGTTTCTATGTATGATAACAACAATAGGCTAAATCAGCTTTTGAGGGCCCAAGCTAACTAAGTATTATAAAGTTGATTACCAGTAGTCTGATCATCTGATGACAATTCTTTGACCATGGCAACCCATGAGATAAATACTGTAGCATAATCAGATAACAATATTTATGTTTACATGGTGGTTTTATTTTATTTTTTTTTTTCATTTTAGAAGTTGGTGGTGGGTAGGGAGTTAAGTGACTTGCCCATAATCACACAGCTACTAAATGTCAAGTGTGTAAGGCTGAATTTGAATACAGATCTTCCTGAGTCTAGGGCCAGTATTCATTATACCACCCTGGTTGTCCATATACACTTCTGATATGCTTAAAAATGTTAGTGTCTATCTCTAATTTTTTTTTGTTTGTTTTTAAATAAGTATTTTACAAAGAATAAAGGAGGCATTTTATTTAATAATGGAAAAAAGTTACCATTAAGCTCCTTTTTTTTTTTTTTTCCCACCATGTCAACACTGTAATACTGTTTGGTTATTTCTGTTGTTTAGTTTTTTGATCACTCAGGTGGTATTCATTTGATTTTATTATTCTTTTCATTACATTTTATACCATGATCATATTTTAGAATTTCATATTGGTTGACTAATGACAGTATGTTATTTAAACATTTCTTTATTATAATCAGTTAAAAAGTGACTGGTCAACATTTGTGTCCCTGGGGCTCATGTTATATAGGTCAAAAGAGTATAAATTGTTTAGAAGTTTATAATTACTACATAAAAAATGTTGTTTTAAAATTATTGAGGTTCCATGTGTCAGGAAAAAAATATAAAATGCAAATGAAATTTGAGAAATGAGAGCATAAAATAATTGTGATGGTCTTTTATTTAAATTCTTGATGTGTCACTTCTCAGTGATTATCCCTACTAACTATAAAAGCCTGACATAACAAAAAGCAGAGAGAAAAAAAAAATCAACATCTATCTCATTTCATACCTATAATCTTCCAATTTTCTATAGAATGGAGGGGGACAAATTCACATGAATCTCTAATCAGTCCCCTGACATCACAGTTTGTCACTCTATTCATTACAGTTCTGACTGTATTATTACTTTACAGTTGCAGTGTTTTTTCTTTATGTTAGTTTGATAATTGTATAAATTGCCCTTCTTGTTATTCTTGATTCACTGTGGATCAGATTATACCAACTTTCCCAGATATCTCTGAATTCCTTTTATGTCATTTCTTAGAGTAATAATGTTCCATTGCATTTATGTGCTGCAAAATTTTGGAGTGTTCTTCAACCAATGTGCGTCATAAGATTTTTTTTTTTTTTATTTAAAGCTCCCTTACCCATTTAAAATATTTTGTTTCTAATGCTTCAAGGTATATACAGGTCTACAGAAATTCATAAATCCTTTAAAGATTAAAGGGAGATGCATTAATGCACACACAAACATACACACATGTACATCCATAATCAGTTTTTCTCCTATTTTATTATTGTTATTGATTATTTACTTTTTTAAGAGACGGCTACATGGTCCAGTGGATAGAGTAATGGACCTGGAATCAGGAATATACTTACCACTAAAAAGTGTTGGTTAAAATAAAATAATGTTTGTGAAGTGCTTTGCAAAACTTAAAATGTTATAACTCTAGCTACTAAGAACATTGAGTTATTGTTTTGCCTTTCCCGTTTTTTTTCCCCCTAGAGCGCCCACTTCACTACACTGAGAATGTGTTAGAACAAGTACTTCAGTGGAGCTCATTAGCTGAGCCTGGCAGTGCCTACTTAGTGGTGAAGAGATTCCTAACTATGAATGTAATTAAACGCTACAATGGTAAGTGGTCCTGCTTCCCTTCCCTGTCCTTGGGGAACCTGGGAGATGATGTTTGGTTACTGAATCCCCATCCCCATCCCCATTCCCATCCCCATCTGCAGCTCCTTCAAATGAAAAGGAGAATGGCAAGAGATTACCAATAGCAGGGAATGCTTCTACATCAGGAATTGAATCTTTTAAATAAAATATAAGCACTATTTACCATGAAATGCATTTAAAGAAATCAAGTTTTTTTTGTTTATGTTTTCAAAACATTTGCAAGCAGATTAGCTGGAGTTTGTGATCAGATTCTTTATTTTTCACATTGATTGAATACTTGAGTTTTTTTTAAAATAGTAATAGCTTTCAAAAATATCTTTGACCTAATTTTAAAAATAATCTCTAAAGTCACGAGTTTGCCCCTTAATAGTACCTTATAACCTCCAGAATTCTGTGAATATTTCCTCTATTGGTATGCTTTGTACTTTTGGGGGTAGTTAGATATTCAATTTACTTTGTCTTTGTCTTGACAAATGTCTTCTAAATCAATCACAGCAACCACCTTTTCTAGAATTACCGCTGCATTCATTCTGTCCCATACAACTTGAAATTGAGATCTAAAAGGAAAATAATGAAAGCAAATCAAATGTGATTTCTCTGTCAATTTGTTATCAGAAATATTGGTGTCATTGTAGAAATATTTATTGCTCTGCAGCAGTACAAAAAAGGAGTAATTCATATATATATATATATGTAAAATTTGTGTATATATACACATGTACACAAATATATATATAAACACACATGTATATACATACATATGTATGATTATATGTATTCATGCATGCAGTTGATAATATAATACATATACACATGTGTGTATCTTTCTCCATCTATATAGTTTTTTCGGTTCTATCTTGAAGAGAAATCAGCAGAATTAGTAAACAAGGAAAGTTGGTTGTAACCAAATTTTATTTCAGTAATAGTTTGTCTTAGCAATTACATAAGAATTTAATGCTTATTTGCATTTACACTACAGACTTGCCCACCGCTCCTACCCCCCAGTACCTAGAAAGTGAACAGTATATATAATTGGATATATTAATGGCTTTAAACAAAACAAAAACAAATATTAAAAATACTTTGCTTTTGACTAATTCTCCTAAAGGAGATTTAACCACAGATGCAGGATAAATCTTATAATCTATGCACTCTTTTTTACTCCACATTGTAAACAAATCTTGTTCACTAAAGGATTTTGACTGATATGTATACTACTCTTGTTTTACTGTTTAAGATTGTTCACCTGCTTCTAAATAAACACAGTCTGTGGCAAAAGAGATTTTTTTAGAATTCTAAGCTCTGCATTTCTGCTGTTTTCCAAGTTAGGGAAGTAACAGTCATTTCCTTTTTGGAAGGCGATGGTGCATCTGTTTGCTTCACTTAAAATCAATTCCATTTTTCAAAGGAAGCATTTTGTTTCATATATCCTTTTATAACTTTGGTGTCCCCATGATAAGAAGTTAATTAATCTGATGAGAAAGAAAATAATCCTTACATTTCTGCTCTACTAGAGGAGCCTAACTTGATTTAAATTTTCATTCGGAATTTCTCAGAACTAATCTTATTAGGTCTTAGAGTATTATCTTTATTCCTATTGCAGAAGTAAGTTTCTGCCTTCTATGTAAATTTAGAAATCCTGAAGAACTGCAAACTAAATAGTTTCCTGTTGTTGGATTGATGTGTTTTTAAGTACAGAAGTTCTGTAAAATATTTTACTGTGGCCTTATGGTTAATTATCATAATGTTGATAAGGTAAGAGTATTGTTTTTCAGATTTTATGGATTTTTTTTTACATTATATTTATTTTCCAGAATATCCTTTCTCTCTTTCCCTGAGAATGCTCCCTTGTAATAAAGAAAACTTTTAAGCAAAAGTAATTTTAAAATGAAATGTATTTGTCTGATAACATACATAACATTTCGTGTTCTGTTGGAGAGCAGGAAAGGTGGAAAAAAAACAAGCTTGATTATTGCAATTAATCTGTTTACTTGTCTCAGTATCTTTATAATTTATTTATTTTAGTTATTGTGTATATTATTCTCCTTGCTTTACGCCACTTCATTAAGTCTAACCGTGTTTTTCTGCTTTCCTCATACTTGCAGTTTGTTATGACAAGACACCATTTCGTTTGCATGTCATAATTTATTTAGCCATTCTCCAATTGACAGGCACTTTTTGATTTGTTTTGATTATTCTTATTTTTGTTTGTATATAGAGACTTTCTTTTTCTTTGATTTTCTTGGGTTTTATTTACTTTGTAAGATTGTTAGAGCGGAAGTATGAATAGTCTAGTGATTTTTTTTCATATTATTCCAAATTATTTACCAGAATGGAGCTAGCTTATTTTTCTCTATCCCTTCCAATAAAGACTTTTTGCTTAGAAGAATTTTAAGTTTTGTTCCATAACTATGTATCCCTGTAGGTTCTAATCTTAGTTTTCTACAAATGACAGATGCTTCTGAATTAAATTTGTATAAGAAAAGAGTACTTCAAAATGGGTACTGCTGTTGGCAGAATGTAACCTTGGAAATCAGAGACAGATGCTGTCAGCATATTATAGAATGATTCCATCAGCCTTGGTCTTAATGAAAACATTGTATATTTTATATTCCCTTATAACAATCTCAGTATAAAGATTTCCAGCAGGTTGAGAAGTCCTAATCTTCTTCAAGGAGAGATCTTTTCTTTGACTTTATTTTTAGTTTCCTGACATTCAGAAAACAATATCAATGTTTGCTTGATATCTTCTGTTCAGAAGAGGGTCCAACAAATGCTTATTGAATATCTCATATGTAAAACATTGTTGTGGGATAGTGTAGAGAATAAAAAGATTAGCTAGCCTGAGTATCCCCTTCCCAGCCTTAGCCATTGTGTTTTGTTTTGTTTTTCCTAATTGGGGATTAATATATACATGCATGACAAGGCAAGCCACACAGCCAGGCAATCAGTGATCAAGACCAAATTAATAGTATAGACATAGTGTATTAAAAAATTCATAGGAAGACAAAAGCTTTTTTGACTTCTCTCAGAGGGTACTCAGGAAACTTCTCAAAGGAAATGGCATCTGATCATGGTATAGAAAACCTTTTAGGGATTGAATATATATAAAAAAGAAGTGTAGAAACCCATTTGCATGATGGCAGCAATGTAAGACAATGTATAAATTGCAAAGAATTTACTCCCAATCCATTAAATATGGTTTGTTAGAAGTCACAATTGGTTTATGTTAACAAGTCTAATTAATATTACTTGGAATTATGGAATGATAGATCAGGAGATATGATAATACTGTAATAAAACTAATAGTTCTCTGAGCGTGATGGTGATATTGGGTGCTCCAAGAGGCAAGGTTTTCAGTTCCCATTCTGACCTCTTCATTAATAGGGATAACAATGGTACCATCATGATAGTGAGAGAGATCAAAAGATAAAATAATAATAAAATGATACTAAAGGTTCTCTGAACATGATGGCGACGTTGGGTCCTCTAAGGCTTTAAGTTCCCATTCTGACCTTCATTAATAGGGATAACAATGGTACTATCATGATAGTGAGAGAGATCAGGAGATATAATAATACTAAGGGTTCTCTGAACATGATGGCGACATTGGGTCCTCTAAGGCTCTCACTTCCCATTCTGACCTCTTCATTAATAGGATAACAATGGTACCATCATGATAGTGAGAGAGATCAGGAGATATAATAATAATATAATAATACTAAGGGTTTTCTGAGTGTGATGATGATATTGAGTCCTCCAAGGCTCTCAGCCCCCATTCTGACCTCTTCATTAATAGGGATAACAATGGCACCATGTTCTGATGTATGTGTATGTGTTTACTTCATTGTAATTCCTACTTAGTTTCTTTGATCACTCAAGGAGTAGATTAGGGCACCAGAATTACCAGAAATTCTATACTCCTGTTTTCACTGGATATTTCAGTGGAGGTTGGCCAACTGGTATTTTCTAGGATTTTGTCTCTGTTCAACCAGAGGTTGACTATATATCAGATATCATCCACTTGATAGATACTGCCTAGTACCTGTGACGTCTCTTCAAGGAGCAGAATCAAGAAAATTGGATTTGATTCCTGGCTTTGCTACTTACACTCTGTGCAATGCTGAGCAAATCATTATCTTTTTTGGACTTAAGATCTTTTGTATTACACGTTAGGAAACTAAAATTCAAGAATTGCTGGTCTTATTAAACTGAAGCATGGCTCACCCTGTGATTAAATTGTATTATACAGTAAGTCACCATACATTTTTCAAGGTGATGATTTTCTATTATTTGTGAATCGGTTCTTTCATATTACATATAGATTTTAAAAAGTCAATTTTTAAAAAGTGTAAACTATATCATAATTTTTAAAATTTAAATAAAGTCTTGTCTGGAAACGTTATCAGGGAAATAATTTAGATTTCTTGTTTTGTTTCAGATCAATTCAATTTAATTGATAGCATTTTCAGTAAAATATAATTATTTATGGAATAGTTTAGTCTGCTTGGGACTATGAATTGTTCTCACTCCAATATGATTGAACTAGAAAAATATCAAAGTAATATATGATTGGTGGAAAAATTTTACTTATAAAAATCATCCAGATTTTTTTTTGGCAGATGTTATTACAAGTTACAATTTAGGTGGGATTTTACTTATTTATATCTCATTTTCATCAGAGACTGGAAGGGTTTCATAGGCTTTTATCGTAGTGTTTTGATATTTAAAGGAAAATTATAGTGGGAGAGGGCTCAGTGCAGCTAGGTCTCAGAGGATACAAGTCCTTGGATGTACTAGTATCCTCAGGTACCAAGGATCTCCCCCCATTTTCCTCATTTAGAGGAGGGATACTTTCTTTATGTTTTCCACAACAGAGCTGCTATCTCTGTATCGTCATCATGTTTCATAAAGGTTTTAAAATTGGGAAACCATATCTTTTCTTTTAATTCATGTCATAAGCAAAGGGAACATGACCAGTGTCATTCTCAATTTCCAGTGAATAAGGAATACTTTTTAATTGTTGTGCAGTAATTGCTGATAGAAGGTGTATCCTAATGGGAGTGACTTACAAAGAGTTTCCACTGCAATATTCTCTCATCTGAAGGATTACATTATGTCAAAATCTAGCTTACTTTTCCTACCATGAATTCCTAATGGTGGGACTAGTTTAGGGGCCCTTGGACCAGATTCATTCCTGAGAAATCCTGGTCTCTAGTGATAAGAAGACAAGGCTTACTTTTAATTTTCCCCATTTATGGCTTTGAAACTGGGAACAAATTATTTATTTTGTCTTATGTCTAGAGCCTCCCCTTATAATGTGGTAGTCGGAAGGGAATACAGTGTTTCATATGAATCAGGTGTGAGACAGGAATTCATTTTCTACATGAAAGGAGACCCTTACCTCCCCCAAAACAAAACAAAAACAGCACATAGTGATGAAGTGACTTAAAATAGGATTCAGCTAGGTGGCCCAGTGGATAGGCCACCAGCCCTGAAGTCAGGTGGACCTGAGTTCAAATCCGGGCTCAGACACTTAACACTTCCTAGCTGTGTGACCCTGAGCAAATCACTTAGCCCCAATTGCCTCAGCCAGAAAAAAAAAAAAAAAAAAAAAAAAGGATTCAGCAATCAATAACCTATGTCATTGATTAATTAATTAGCTGGGTAATTAATTAATTTTTAAATTAGCCTGTTTCTATTGAGAGGCTGATGCTTAGTCCTCCTAAATGTAAAGCACTTTGCAGGAAATGGTGATGAGTGATTTCACATTTTGCCTCACCTCTGCTTGCTTTTCTAAATTGAGCATTTGTTGCCAACACACTGAGAAACACAATTTTCTAAGAAGAAACAACAGAGGAAGTCGATGAAGGTATAGTTTCTATTAGACCAAGTGTCTGAATTCAATTTGGCTTATCCTAGTTTATTTTAAGCTTTACACATATGATCTGCTGCTTATTTTCTTTCTTTTTTTTTTTTTTTTTTTTGCTTTTTGTTGAGGCAATTGGGGTTAAGTGACTTGCCCAGGGTCACACAGCTAGGAAGTGTCTGAGACCAGATTTGAACTCAGGTCCTCCTGACTTCAGGGCTGGTGCTCTATCCACTACGCCACCTAGCTGCCCCTCTGCTGCTTATTTTCGAGGATTTTTACTGAATTGAACAAATCCAGAGAATAAGGGATGGGAAAAGCAATGATTAGATTTTGTACAAGATAGATAATTAAATAATCTATTGTGAATGTGCATAGCTAATAAAAATGCTTATATTTGTGTAAGACTTCAAGATTTAGTAATGATCTTATTTTCTTATTAAATGACCTTTTGAGATAAAACAACTAGTATCCCCATTTTAAAAGAGGAGAAAATAGCCCAGAGCTTTGGGTTCCAAATCTAATGCTTTTTACAATTAAACTGTGTCTCTGTTGGTCTTTAAATGGTACAGATCAAAGTCCATTTAAATAAATAATGCTAATTATTATATTCTCTGCTCCTTTTTCACAATTAGTTGTATTCTGCTTTTAGCTTGTTTGTTTCTTGACAACTAATTTTAATTTTTTTTAAAAAAGTTCTCATCTTGTAAATGTTAAAGCCAAACAATTCTGTTTTTCCAATATATGTTATTAAACTTTAAAATATTTTAGAATTTGTCTAGTTACCTGTCTCAACTATCAAAAAGGTAGAGGTTCATAGAAATTTCTGGGGTTATATTTTAGTGAGTGGCTGAAAACATTGTATAATGTAATCTAATCTTGGGGAAAAGGTGATCTCTGATCATTAAGTAATGAAAGCTATTAGTGTTTGCTAGATATCATTTTTGTTTCATGTCAGAATCAGTGAAGAAATTAAAAATTGTTAATCTTGAGGAGTTTCATTTCCAGGTGGCCCACTTCCAGGTGGGAAAACTTCTTTAATTTTTTAATTCAATTATACACTGAGCTTTCTCATCGTTATCCTTCCCCCCCTTTACAATCTTAAATGAATGCTTAGAAAACCCTTAAGCTCCCTTTTTCTGTCTTCCCAGAAGCTTTCTGAATTTGCCATCTGCAACACCTAAATAGCCATGTAGTTCATTAGGATTTAGCTATTTATGTTTACATACATGTTGGAAGGAAGCTTGATTCTCATAAATGTAGACTGTTTTTGATCTCAGTGAAGAAGAAGAGAAAGATTGTTTTCCTTCAGAAAATCTTTCTGACTTATGGCAACAACTCATTCAGTCCTTCCCTCATGGAATTGGGAGCTACACTGGGAAGATGGTTTTGACTTATTTCCATGTTTTAAGCCTATTATTTCTTGGTATATTTCCAAGAAATGTGATGGAATGGAAAGGGGGCTGCCAGGTGTTATTTGGAGTATCACAGTAGGAATTAGAGAAAAGTATATAGGAAAGAATTAAAAATTCTTAGTGTCAACTGAATAATTTTGTTTCAATCCCCTTACATTAATACTTTGCTCTTCTGAGATCTTATAATGAGCTTATATTTTTTAGATTGCCTCAAATATTTGCTGTTACACATTTAGAAAAGAACGTCTTTCAGCCAGTAAAATTCAATACATATGTATTAATGTTAAAAATGTAATTAATAAAAAGTTTAAATACTAATATAAATAAAATAAAGAATCTCAGAATTGCAAGAGACCTTAAAGATTACATGGCGACTGGTGACCTCCAGAGATGGGGAGCTCACTGTTACCTAACAGTTCAACCCATTACAATTTTAAACAGCTCCTTAAGAAAATTTCCATTAAAGAAAGTTAAATTCTATTTCTCTTCAAATTTGTTAAGAAAGACAAGTCTAAAATCGATTTTATCAGCCATCTTCTCCATTTCAAACCTAACATCTTTGTTCTTGAGGTTGGTCCTCTTATGATATGATTTTAGCCAGGAATAGTTATTGTCTAATAGTATAGATGGAAAGATGACAGAGAATGTTTTAATAAAGGCTAGCAGCTTTGTAGACAAGTTAGATTAAGTAAAGAATTTCCCATCCATTTTTAGATTACTCTATGCTTATTTTTTTCATTTATTTAATATAAGTAAAATGCCTACTGTTTGGTTAATAAACAATGGAAACCTTTCTTTTTTGGGAGAAAGCCAAGAGCCTTGCTATCAGGATTGCCTCACTTAATAAAAGTTTATTTTATTTATATGCTTAATTGTAAAGGGAGTATTGGGTTCCCTACTGCTCCATTTCAATCATCTATGTCTACTTAGTTTTCTATTCTTGTCCTTTTACTGGTGTATTTATAATGCCTTATGAATTGAAGCTAAAGCATTATACTTGAGCATTAGCTATCATTATTTCCTATCAGCTTTCACCTGAAAATTAATTTCAGGGCCTCAGATCATGAAGGATTCATCAGATGAGTGTTTTAAAATATTATATGTATAGAAAATGCTATCAAGTTTAAAATGTTCTATATTAAATGTATTTCCATTTTCTTTTGTCTGTTTTACAGAGAAAAGTGCAATAGAAAGTGTAAAAGAAGGAATCTTGAAATTCAAGGAAGAACCTTCTAAAATATTGTCTGGAAATAAATTTCAAGATAGGTACTTTGTTTTGCGAGAAGGCTGCCTATTTATTTATAAGGATATAAAGGTATTTTTTTAATATGTTCAAAATAATGATGGAATTATATGTATAGTATTATGTATGTATTGCATAGGTGTATATATTAAATGTTGCACTAGTTACCCAATATATCAATCCAATTAAATTGCATAGTCATGAATTCGTATAATCAACTTCTACAAATGACATTCAAACTAAATTTTTAAAGGAAAAAGAGAGAAAGAAGAACTCAGCAATTCAGCATACTATTACCAGAATACAATAACTCAAAGAAATTGTACACATATGAAAATATGTTGGTTGTATATATTAATTTAAGGACTCATAATCTTTTTTAATTGATTATACTCTAAATAACTTAGAAATTTAGAAAGGTAAAAATTGTAAATGCTATTTTTATGGATTACCCTGTCACTAAAAATAGTGCTTAAAGGAGTGAAAACTGCTAGGTAGTTTAGTAGATAGAGGGCCAGACTGATTTTCTTGAGTTCTAACTTTTACTGGCTGTGTGATCCTAGGCAAATCACTTAGCCCTGCTTCCTGCTTCCCTCAGTTTCCTCATCTGTAAAATCACCTGGAGAAGGCATTATCAACTACTCCAGTATCTTTGCCCAGAACACCCCAAATGAGGTCATGAAGAGTTGCACATGACTGAAAAATGATTGAACAGTCAAGAGAGTAGTAAGAAATAAGGAAAATATGACTAAAGATAAGCATGTTGTGAGATATTCTGAGTGATGAAAAATAGCAAAGATAAGAAATACAAAATAAGTGATGCAGAGTGAGGAAAGCAGAGCAAAAAAGAACAATACTCATTGCAGTTATGTAAATAAACAAAACAATAATGGAAACACAGAAAAATCCACAGAAATCAGATTCCAGTTTCTTAGATATGGTGATTTTTATCTTTTTGTAAAAGTTCAGAACATATTTTTAAAGTATTCTATAAATTATAGAATGATAATATCTGTGAACACTTACAATCACTTTTTCATTTAATTTTATTTATATGTGGTATATATATATATATATATTCATTTGTATATTAGCACATATATTCACATATGTATATATATATATATGTGTGTATATATTTGAATCCTTGGATTTATCAATAGAAATTAAACATATAAAACAACCACAACAACCTTAAAGATAAGGTGCAGTCATTGATTTCAAAGAGAAACAATAAAATCTTTTCTAACAGAAAAGATAGAATATATACAAATAACTCATTTATGCTTAGATGTAATTCATATACAAGAAGTCATAAAATGCAGAGCTTACTATTCCTAGCCTCTTTATGGTGAAAAAATGTGCCATTCACCATTTCCTTTATGCTTCCAGTGCTCTGTAGCCCCTCTCTCATGGAATTACTTCTTCCTTCCAGCCAGTGATTCTCAAAGTGGTCTAGAGAGCTCTTGGAGTCTCCGTGGTCATTGTATTTTTAGAATGATACTAAGATGTTTTAATTTTCAGTGGAATAAATATCAGCAGATGTAATCTGCACAAGAAAAGCTTTTTGGGAAGTCTAATTTTTGAGTATTGAGGGGTTCTGAGACAAAAATCAGTTTGATAATTGCTATTCCATATTCTACTGATTGCAGGTTTGCTCATTTTTTTGGAGACAATCCAAATGCTACTTCTTCCATAATGCTTTCCTTGAGATCTTGCCCAGTTAAAGATTAATGATCTTTTTCTTCTTGAAATTTGTACTTCACTTATGTACTTATTATCTATTTTCTCTTAATCTTTATTTGTGGATATACTATATTTCTACAAAATTAGAAACTCAGCATAGTCTTGTCTGTTTTTATATCTCCTTGAAGACTCAGCATATTATTAAGTAGCGAGTGCTATATATATTTAATATGTTTGTTGACATGCATTGAAATGGGAGTTCAAAGAAGGGATATATCTCTAGTTTGGGGAAATGGCAAAAGCAGAGAAGATGACATTTGAGAATCAGGCTTGAAAGAAAAGTAGAATTTCAATTAGAACCCAGGAAGTACAGAGTTCTGACAAATCTATGGTAATTTGTAATAATAGATAAATCCTTTTAATGGATTTAAAATAAACCTTTTTTTTTTTTTTTTGTATAATTAGTCTTCAAAGGTGATGCCATATTATAGTACAGTGATGATCCTGGCTCCTTAATGGCTATTTTACAGTAACATAAGCACTGGCTGGCTCTACCTAGATGAACAATTCAGTTGGTTGATTTGAGTTAAGCATGTCTACTGTTGAAGGACAAATATAATTGAAGTCCAAACTACTCATTGTCATGACTACAAGTAATGAATTTTTCTGAAAGTACTTTTCTGAGGAATCATTTGCAGATCTTTGACATATTAAAGTTTAACTAAATTACAAATATCTCTGTTGAAACATTGCTTTATTTCACTGCTTTTGTTTGACTGTTTCCCTGTTCATACAGAGATAACTCATTATAATATGATATACATTAATATTTGTTATAATGAACAAAAATAACTTTTGAGAATCTGCAGTACTTTCTTTAAATTAGGTTGACCTAAGGGTATTAAAATATTTCTATTAAGAAATAAAAATTGAAATGTGTACACTTATGAGAAAAAAATCAGTATGCTTGCAATTTTAAAAATAGGTACCTTAAGGAGAATACATGAAGCTTACCATTCTCTCCAAAAACCTGAGTTTTTAAAAAATGATTGCTTTTGCCAAATGACTTTATTTTCATGGTTTTCCCTTTTAATTTCTCACTTGGGATGTTTTAGTTAAAAGGTGATCTCAGTCATAAATTTTGAAGGAATTTCTTAAATAATCATTTACAAATCCCTCAAAAGATTGGAAATAATTATTTTGCTGTATTTGGGGCAATTGCCTTTAATATATATTTGACTATGTTCAGAAAATACTTGCTCAAGAGATAGTAGAAATTACAGAATGAAAAATTTATTTTAGATGACTTAATTATGGATAATTTATGAAGGCTCATTAAAAACAAAGTAGTATAGGGAAGAAAATAAATTGTGTTATGTTCCCTTTTGAACAGGAAGTGTTAACTGGAGCTATCTCTAGTCTTAATTTATCTACAAAGTGAAAAGGTTTCCATGACTATTACTTTTATAGTCTTAATGGTCTGAAAACTACCAGTTGATGTGTGGTCATTAAAAGTTGCAAACTCCTCTGTTCAGATGAGTGATTGTATAAAAAGAGTGATTTATTTGGCTTTCTAGAAAAAAAAAAACATACACTACGAATTTCATATCATACTGCTTTGTTAGAACTTTGGATTTGAAGAAATCTTTGTGGGACCTTTAACATATGAAAAAATGATCTGTACCTTATTGCAAAATTTATAAATAAATGTTTTATTGATATAAAAGGCTATCCAGATCAGCTATCCATCTTGTCATCATTTCTCCATATTGCGGAGAATGTCCAAAATGGCATTCACTTTTACTCCAAATGGTAGGGACATTTGATCTTCCCTTCCTATATTTTTCTAATGAACTGTTAAAGCACATCTCCTTCATCCTTTACTTTTTTCTATTTAATTTTTTTAACCTAAGTAATAAGTAAAGAAGTAAAGAAATGTAGATTGTTCTCAATAATATTCATTTTCTTGAGTCATTCATTGTTTAAGCTTGCAGAGATATTTCTAAATTTTCATTTTGTTGTCATTACTCATCCCTTTGAGTTTTGCTTTGTTTCATAATTTTATAAGCACCCCTTCTGTGTCTTCATTCAAATTCTTGCTAAGATTGTTAGCTTTTTGCGGTGCCATATCGTAATGTCAACTGCTATTGTGCTTGCTATTCACAATTAAATATTCAAGGCAAAGTCCGGCATCCTGGTCACTCTGAAACTTTCAACCATGACTGTATGTTTCAAAGGCATGCATTTTACTGTAGCTGATTATATAGAGACTTTTATCTAAGATATTTCCTTAAAGTATTTAGATGTAGTTGCTCACACAGCTATGAAGTTACCCAGCTATATTATTATTTAGTTTTGTCTTCATCTTATCTGGGTCTACATCATTAGAAACTGATGTTTACAACTCCTCTTCCAGAAAAGAAAGATCGACTATTTCTGTGATAAATATCAGTTTGCAATAGTAGATAATTAGCATCTCTCCCCTAAAACAGATTGGCTTTGTGCCTCTGAACAAGTCACTTAGCCTGTGAGTGAACCCACTGGGTTGGCAAAGACTTCCTTCAATCTTCCTACAGTTGTAAAATCAGCAGTTCCCAACAACCCCAGCAGAAACCTATTGCCCATCTTTTCATTAGCAGATAAAGGAAGTTGATTTATGATGGCTTTTAAAGATAAGTGCCTACGAAAAAGTATTCTATCATTTTGGCAGGTATCCGTGTCAGGTTAGTTTTTAGAATCTCCATTTTCCCTCTTTTTGAAAAGCAGGATATTAATGCATTTATTTCAAATCAAAGAGCATTTTTCAAGTGTTATTTTATTGAGGTGTTATGTCAGTGCTTGGGATTCCAAAACAAAATGTTAAAATACTGTCTATTCTCTGGAGCTTATGTTCTCCTAGAGAAACAAAACATCTAAGTAAATTAAAAATAAATTTATGCAGAGGAAATAGAGGAAAAAAGTTGAAGAGGTAGTTATCTTTGCGTTGAGAATATACTAAGCAGTAGAAATGCATTTGAGGCGTGAGGCAAAGGTCGTGGGAGTGGAAGATGGAATGATTTGTTTGGGGGGAAAACAGCTTCAGCTGGATTTTGTATGAAGGAAATTAACATGAAATAAACTTGAAATTTTAATCTGATACCAGATTTGAAGAAAGACCAAGCTTTCAGTGGTACCTTCACCACCAATCCTGAGAAAGTAGAGCATCCTTTCACGTGGTACTCACTACCGATTCTAGGAAAGTAGAGCATCCTTTCAGTGGTACCCTTACCACCAATCCTAGGAAAATAGAGCATCCTTTCTGTGGTACCCTCAGGTACACTGAGGCCCCTGTAGGAACTGAGGGAGACATTAGGTCCTCTTATTATAAGAGGATAATGGACATTTGATTTAGCCATATTAGTGCCTAATGAATTGGTCACCAGAAACCTTATTAAGCCTCCATTTAGTGGATTGATTAGTTATTGTTTTTCCCATATAGTTTAGGGAATTATAGTAATGCATAAATACTGTCTCAGTCTTCAGAACCTTACAGTACTCTAATAATAATAAACTAATATTTATATAAAATGTCAACCTTGGAAAATGGTGTAGGAGTGGAGTTGGGATTTTAGCTTTGGGATCCCTCCCAGTATTATGGCATACTTGCAGGCCAAGGACCTTTTCCTATTGTCAGTGGAGCTTCCTCCCTCTTAGGTCTTACTCTTCTTCCATGGGGAGCCAGTGGAGACCCGAGCAGGAGCTTAGGGGTAGCCCCTAATGGTGACACAGGAGGAGTACCCCCAGCATAGCTCTGCCGTTCCAAGGTGCTGGGGGTGCTAGCCTTGATGCTAGTGCTGGTGGCCTCCAAGGTTGCTGATTTCTTGGAGTGTTTTTGAGGGCCATTTACAAATGTGTTTAATATCTTTGGCTATAATTAATTTAGGTCTAGAGAGTTTGAATTAACAAAGCAACTGTATGATATCTGATTATCTCTTTACCTGCCTTACACCTGATTCACTGTAACTGTATCATAAGCTAAATGGAATCTTTTAACTCATCTCATTAAGCTCCTATGTTTTAAAGAGCAGATGAAGGGACTTGGCAAAAATCCCAGATAATATGAAGCACTGGTGGAATCTAAATCCACGGTTTCTGACTCCATTCCGACATTCATTTCGTATCCCACATCAATCCTGCCATTTCAGTTTTAAAATTATTTTCCTTAATGAAAAAGGAACATGCATACATATATACACACATGCACACATGTGTCATGTAGTGGAAAGAGCACTGTCCAAGGATTATTAATAATCTGGTTTTAATTTCAGGTTTGCATTAATTATTAATGAGATGCTGGACAAATGACCTTCCTCCTTCAAACCTCAGTTGTAAAGAGTAGGACTATATTTTTAAGATTCAGTGCTATTCTGAGATGCTTGTAAAATTGCCATTTATCCCAGTTATAGTCTCTGTTTTGAATTTTAGGTTTTTTCTCCTGTGTTCTTTTTCTACTTTTAGTCATGGTTTAAAAACAAAACAAATTTTTTTTTTTCCTGATCAACTGTAACATTTTTTTTGATATGCCTTAACTTGTTTTTGGCTTTGGTCTTAGTAATTACATTCTCAATGGTTCAAGTGTAATTCTTGATTATTATATTTTTGTTCATATTCTTTTAAATTTTGAGCGCATCAAATCACAATCTGTACAATCACTTTGTTGTCTTTAGATGTTTTCTTCTCTTTTTCTAAGAGGATATGGTGATTGTCACCATAAATTTGTTTTTAATTACAATTAAGACTCAGTATGTTAGTTCTATTTCTTGTTTCCTTGATTTGAGACATGAAATTTTGATCAAGGCAGCTTAGTACTTATTACCATATAATCTGCTTTTGTCCAAATGAAACATTAGTCATATATCTGCATTTTTGAACTTCCTACTCATTGTATTATCTTGCCTTGTTACTAGTTTTACATTATATAGTGAAAGAGTATGATCCATATCCTCATTCTGGCCAAGTGCTCTGTAGAATTGTACTGTACTGTATATAAAGAAGTATACTTAATAACATTCATTGCCATATTGCAATTCTGAGTAACCACCAACTTAAATATATTTATACACTTATACATTATACATATATATATATGTATATATATGTTACTTTGTTAGCTATACAATGAATTGATAGACTTAGCTCTTATTGTACTTTTTTTCTGACACTGGTTTTTAATTCTTTGTCCTGCTAAGATTCATTCCATCATTCTTTTTTTTTTTTTTTTATTCTGAACTTAAGAAATAAAAGTAGAATTTCCAAAACAAAAAAATAGGGAAAAAAAGAAGGTTGTATATGAAACTGCAAATCTGTTATACACAACTTGGTTATCCTGTAACTTTCTCCTTCCCAAAACCCTCACCCTAGAGATCACTACCATTCGAAACAAATATGTATATATATATATATATATATATATATATGTGTAAAATCATACTATACATATTTCTCTTTCTCTCTTCTTTCTCTGGGCGCAAATTGTATCTTCCTTCACATGTCTAAAGTTAACAGGGATATTTATAATGGTTGAAATGACTTATGTCACTCAATTGTTTATAAAAGTTTTGCTGTTCATTTTTTACGTTGTTTTCTTGATTTTGATCACTTTGCTCTCTTATTTTGTGTCTTTCCATGTTTTTCTAAAATGACTGAACTCATCATTTCTTATAGCACAGTAATATTCTATCATTTTTATCCTTGTTTTATGTGTTGTTTTTCATGATAATTGGTTATTTTGTTTTTATTTTCAGTTTTAAATTCTCTTCCTCAATAATGTTGATTTTTAAAATTTTATCTCATCTTTTGTCCCTTTTCTCAAATGAGTTTTTTACACGTAGAACCATTATTATTTATGATGTTCAAGTAAATGTAAACTTTTACAATTGTTACATCAATATTGTGTGCAGAATGTTATCCTGATGATCTAATCATGATTTTTGTCATTTGTTGTATGAGATTGAAAAAATGTTTTCAGACTTCATTGATTTAGATGTTGAAATAATATTTTAGGAAATAGCTGAGGCCCAAAGAGTGTAATTTGCTCACAGTCATACAAGTAATATTAGAAAGTGCTATTAAACCCTATATCTCATTTGAAAACCAGCTCCCTTCACACGATCAGGTCAATGTGATGGCTAATGTCAAGCATATGTAGTCACCTCCCACTTATTCTTGTCTTGACTGCATCATATATTGTGTACATTTTCTGTGCTTCATTTTGAGTCATAATATAATTTTCTTTTATTTTTGGCTACTTTTTTGACTTCAAGTGATATGGTATGGATGGCACATTGCACTCAAACTTGGGAAAATTTGGTCTAATTCCCCACTCAAAAACTTAATTTGAGAATGCCATTTTGAATTCTTTCTATAGTTTAAAATACCATTCTGAATTATCTGTAGAATATGGATATTTCTTGCATAGCTGTCAAAAACCTTAGAACCCAATATAAACATACATTTATTTTTGGTGATCTAGGTGACACAATTGATGAATCTGGAGTCAGGAAGAAAGTTCAAATCCTCCCTCACTCTCAGCTACTTACTGACTGATTAAATACTGGGCAAACCACTTCAACTTTGCCTTCTTCAGGCTCCTCATCTCTAAAATGAGGAAGATAATAGCACTTTCTTCTCAGAGTTGTTGTGAAGATAAAATGAAGTGATGTTTGTAAAGTATTTAGTAAACCTTGAACATCCATATAAATTCAAACTATTGCAATAGGTAACTTGTATTTAAAATTCTAAAAATGAAAACTTTTTAATTTAATCTAAACAAAAATGTGAACAGGAAGCTTAATCTTACGGAAGTAATTAAAATTAAGTATTACAAAGACAAGTTTTCTCCTCTTAGTTATATACCATATATTCAAATTTTACTTATAAGTAATCAAAAAGTAATTCTTTCTTTCTCTTTCTCCCTCTCTCTTCCTTTCTTTGTAAGGCAATTAGGGTTAAATGACTTGCCAAAGGTCACCCAGCTAGGAAGTATTACGTGTCTGAGGCCATATTTGAACTCAGGACCTCCGGATTCCAGGAGTGACATCTAGCTGCTCCATTGAGCAGCAATTCTTAAAATGATTTATTCCTTTTTCTTCTCTCTTCATGTATAGTTTTACATACGTCTCTAGTTGTACATTTGTGGATTTATAAATAATGTTATTGAATCACTGTGAATTGTCTATACTGGCTTAGTAATGTTAGCAACATGGATATAGAAAATTTTGAAGAAATTAAGAAATCCTATAAGTGAAAACAGCAAAAAAAAAGATTAGAAAAAAAGTTTTGAAAGTAAAAAGTTAATTGACATAAAATTATTTCTTTCTCAATAATATTTTCATATCTATTTACAGAGTAGCAAAGCAGATAAAATGCTTCCTCTCAATTCAATGAAGTTTTACCTTGGTGTGAAAAAGAAAATGAAAACTCCAACAAGGTAAAATTAAAGTTTGAGAAATTTCATGAAAAAGAACAAAGTGCTCTTTTAAATGATTTTAAGATTCATCAAGATGACTGGTTTTGATGCACCCAAATTCTTTTTTAATGTTAACCATTTATGTAGAGCATTCAGTAGCATCACCAACTTATAGTTTGCATTTGGGTTTATTTCCCCTTTGTTTCATTCTACAAATCTTGCCTGTTACAAAGCTGTTTCTTTTTTTTATTCATGTGGTACATGCACGTGCACACACACCCCTTTAACTATTTGTTTTTATGTCATTTGATACAGTTGGGGATTGACAGCCTATTCGGAGAAACACCATTGGTAAGTAATCATCAGAATCACCAGAATTAAAATACAGATTTTTTACAATTTTTTCAATTAAAATCATATATGTAGTTCTAATAATAATTAATTTCTAAAAATAATTATTTCAAAAGTGGAATAGTTTTTTTTTTTTAAGAAGGCAGGCAAAAAAATCACTGAAATGTGAAATTTCAGCTTCCTTTGGATGAAACTAAGGGTTTTCTTTGACAATTTCAGCTCAATGATGGAAAAATAGATTTGTGATTAGGTTGCTACCAAGCCTGTTTTTATTATTTTTTGTTTTATTTCCACTTGGCCCAAGACTCTTGTGAACTAGGAGTGAGTTGTGATGGAGTAATCTAACAGCTAACCTTTCCCTTGAAAAACCAGTGGGTGTCATATTTATATTGTTATTATCCAAAAGGTGTATATTGGATTACTTGCCATCAAGAGGATGGGAGATAGGTGGGGAGAAGGGAACATAAAAGTTTTGCAAGGGTAAATGTTGAAAACTATTATACATGTGTTTTGAAAATGAAAAGCTTTATTAAAAAAAGATTAAATCTCTGGAATAAACACAAAATAAATACCAAAAATAAGAAAAGAAAAGAAAAACCAATGCATATTTTTTCAGTGTACAAAATTAGCATATGCGTAGATTAATTTGAAGGTCATTTTAGCTTGAAACGAAACACACAGAATTAAATAAAATGGAGAGATTATTGTAATCTTCAGCTGGGAAAATGAATAAAGCCTGACAGTAGAAAATATTACAGCTATGTAAAAAAGGCAAAGCTTATCCAGAAAAGAAATGGGTAGAGCAAACTGACAAGCTACGCATGTGCACACACACAAAGGAAAGAAGTCAGAGGTTAGAACTCTGAGGTGGCAAGTGCTTCAACTGAGTAGGGTCCTGGATCTGAAGTCAAGAAAATCCAAGTTCAAATGCAGTCTTAATGAAAGGCAGTCATTAATCTTGAATTATTTTGATGGATGAGTAGAAGATATATTTTTATAAAAAAGTTCCTAAGGTAGAATTTTTTCTGCTAAACTATCATCATCATTTTGGCAATCAGCAAATAAGCATGTTAAAAATATTACTCACTACATCTTTGACTTAATTATTAATTAAATATTTACTCACTACATCTTTGACTTAATTATTAATTAAATAGTAAATGATAAAGTTGGTCCTTTGTTATGTCTCTTGGTGCAGACCCACTTGTCCTGTACTGATAAAGAGATAGGATAGGAGAAAGTGTTTGGAATAGGTTTTAACATATATGTGTACACACACACTGGTAGATAGAGGACTAATGACAAACAGCAATATGTAAATGTGTATGTGTGTATTTTCAAGCCCAACTACACCCCTACATTTTAGGTACAGAAAATAGACTGACTATTGCTTGAAGATGTCTTAAATATCTTGAAGGAAATTAGAATGGGATTCTGTAGGGAAATGGGAGCCACTGAAGATTTTTGAGCACAATAGTGACATAATCAGATAACAAAAAATTAAGGAGAACTGAAAAATACCTTTGGGTGTAGAAGCAGAAAAATCCTTTAGAAATTATTTACTGTTTCTGAGCATGTGATTGGTCTGAGGGCCTTGAGTGACAGAAAGAAAGGGGACAAATGAAAGGGATATTGTAGAAATAGAACCAGATGAACCTAATGACTGATTGGGTCGGAAGAAAAGATGAAGTAAGGAGAAAGCCAAGGATAATCAAATATGGAAGATTGGGAGAAGGGTAGTGATACAGATTGAAATCATGATGTCACTCAGCTTTCCGCTTGCTATTTTTGATGTGCGACTACAGAAGCAATAAGGCTGCCCCAGATGATTCATAATCTTTAAAAATTGTCCTATCTGCTATAGCTGGGGAAAAATCTGTAGCTAATAAGCATATGCATGTGACTTATTTTTCATATTCCTCCTCAGTAATGTTGATGGGTATTTTCATGATTTTAACTTAGTATTATATCCGTGTTACTACTTAAGATCCCTATGCTTAAATTGGAAACAAGTGTATTTTATTATCTTTGAGCTCCATATGTGAAAGTTTTTGTTCAACTTCACATTATTTTCACACTTTCACATGAATTCTCTCTGCCTTATAAAAATGATCCCCTTAGTGAATGAAGTTGTTAGCAAAATGTCTTCTTTTAACTTTGCCTTCTAAGGCAAGGCAAGTTTTTGTTGTTGTTGTTGTTGTTGTTTGTTTGTTTGTTTTGCTGAGGCAGTTGGAGTTAAGTGACTTGCCCAGGGTCACACAGCTAGGAAGTGTTAAGTGTTTGAGACCAGAGTTGAATTCAGTTCCTCTTGACTTCAGGACTAGTGCTCTATCCACTGTGCCACCTAGTTGCCCCTGCAAGTTTTATTTTCACTAAGACTTTGAAGTCATAAACTTTTTAAATGATATGCATTTAACAGAAACCTGAAATAGCCTCTACTTTAATATTCATCTTCTGATTGCATTAAATCATAAATCAGGAGAATCTCAAAGAGGTTTTTGAATGTGAACACAGTAATCACCCCTGTTGTAGGTGACTTATTATCAATACACAGTTTGTTCATGTATTATGTATTTTAATTCCCCTGTTTTTCAGGTATATGTGTTGTGATGGTCCGCAAACACAGATGGAATGGTTGACCAGTGTTTTTCTTGCCCAGGTATGATATAACATCTATTTGTTATATTTTTATAGAATTGTTTTGGGTCTTTTTTTTTTTTAAACAGAAAAAAAGATTTTCAAAAAAGGTACAGTTATAAAGCATAGATTAAAGCTGACATCCATGCACTCATGTATAGGTTTTGTTTCTTACATTCATTTATTATGATGTGAAAGTCAAAGTGCCTGCATGCAAGTAAGTGTGTATAACAATGAGTACCTCTAACAGCGTGTCTTTACCTTAGAATATCAGTCTGAGGGATTCCTTTACTCCATTTACTTTTAACTTGTATGTATTTTATTTAGCATTTCAGGAAATAAAGTATTATTTGTCAGTAAAAATATTAATTACATTAATATAATAAAGATTGTGGATATTGCCTTTTTATTAATGATCAGGACAGAGCCAACTCTTGTTTGGAACTGGATTCTGGCAAACTAACCAGAAAAAAAAGAGAAATGAGAAAAGAGTCCAGTAGGACTTGGCTGGATACTGAAGTTTGTAATACTCTGTGGAAGGTCACCAAGGGAACCATATGCCATGTTTATTCCCTGGATGCCTTGGGGTGCCATCTTTGATACTAATGGGGGAAGGAAAGGTAAAGAAAGGATTTGGATAGGCAATCCTAAGGTTTCGAAGCCATTGCAACCTCAAACAATGAAAGAGTTTTGAAGTCCATGAACCAAGCAGGGAAGTGCTTTCCACAGCCAAAAAGCTCCTGGGAGGATCAGGAAATGCCAAAGGCATGGAGGCTCAGAAAACTCTTGGAATCTTGCAAATGACTTAAAGGGCAATTAAATAGTCTTCAGTTTAAGGGAGGAATTTGGGGGCAGGAGGGAGCCAGATTAAGAAATATTTTCCTCCAGCTAGAACCCAGTGCCCAGAGGAAAAAAAAAAAAAGATCAAAAGCAGTTTCCAGATTGACTTCAAAATCCTAGCTACCTTGCCAGCCAAATCTACCTTAGGCTTGAAACCTGAGTGCTAAGAATGGTAATAAGATTAAGACAGCTGACTCCAAGGACAAGAATGGAAAGGAATCAGTAAATAGGAAAGCCAAAAAAGATTAAGATCTGGTTCCATTTTTATTCTCATCAAAGGTCGATTTTTGCCTCCTTTTAAAATATTTTCATTTTTTAATTCCCCATTTTTCTTCATTACCTTAAAAAAAAACTTTATATTTCCATAAAGTTACTAGCAATAAAATGTAACAAATTTAGAAAACAATACTGTTTCTATATAGCTAGGGAAGGAGGAAATTGGAAAGTAGCATTGCTTTCCATAGAGGAACAGGTGACTGAGTTCTAGACAAAAGAAGGGGTGTTCACTGTGTATCCAAGGGGACTAGAGAAGCAGCCCTGATTTCAGAGATGGAAAAAAATGAAATATTGGGAAATTGTCCTGGGCCTAAAAATGATCTCTAGGATGGAGGAATGCAGGAAGTATGGGTGTTCTTAGTGAATCAGGAAAGGCTTAAACATTCATGAAGTTTGGATTGTGTCAGCCATCTTTCTGTGCAAATAGGACAGAGGACAGGATGGGACCTTGCTAGAAGTCCTATACAGGACTGATTTAAGAGTCTCAGTCTCAAAATAAGAAGAGACTATCTACTTCTGGCCATCAGAGGTAAGAGTGATACAGGTGGCTTCCAGAGAAAGATGGCTTTCCCTATCAAGGTCCAACAGCTGCTCATAAAACTAGTGCTGGAAGGAAAAGAAATCTAAATTCACCAAAGAGTAGAACAGCTAGCTAATTGGCAATTAATTAATTGATTGGTTGTCGATTAATGTTCTGATTGAGTAGTTGATTAATTATTTTTGATGAGTGTGTATCAGGAAAACCAGGCAGGTAAGAAATGGGGGGGGGGGGGAGGGAGGCGGTAGGAATTCAATTGATCCTGGGCCAGCAAGACCTCCAGAGACCCTTGAAGCAGTTGTGTGTGTGTGACAGATCTCAAGCGCCTGGTGAGTGATTTTTTGGGGGTAAGACTGTGAAATGTGTTTTTCATTCTGTGGAGCAGGAGCCATGAAGAATGAGCCCAGAGGCGTCCATAGAGAAGAAAGTCAGCATATCTTGAAACCAGAAGAGACTAGTTATGGAAGACTTTGTCTATAAGACAGGGAAAGCTAAAGAATCTCAGAATATAAAGACTACTCGAGTCAGAGGCTAGAGTCAGCTCTGAGAACTTTCTGTGGTGCCGGACCAAGCATCTAATGAGCCTTTCTGGCACCTGGAGTGAGCCAGCAGTGTGGAAAGGACTCTCCCATCAACTTCAGACCAAGAGAAAGGGAGGCAGGAATCAGACTTCAGAGGAGATTGGGGAAGAATTGGGGGGGTGGGATGTCTACTGTAAGGCTTTGAATGGCAGCAGAGGATTTTATATTTGACACTGAAGGCCACTAGAGTTTATTGATTAGGGGGCAGAAGGTACCGTTGCAAGAAGATCAGTTTGACATGGGGACTTAAGGGATCATGGACTTGATTCAGAGAGATCAGCCAGCTATAGCTATAGGAAAAAAGGGAACATAGAGAAGTTACTGGGGCAAAATCAACAGGAGTTGGCAACAGATTGGACTTGGGAGGGGAGAGAAATTGGAGAATCACGGATAAGACTTCAGTTGCCCAAAATGTAGAAGAGGAGGAAATTCCGGTCGACTAAAGTGAAATAAAGTTGTGGCAGGAGACTGTGGAAAGGCCTTACATGCCAGGCTAACTTAATTAGGTTTTTATCTTAGAGGATGAGAGGTGGCGAGTAATTTAACCCAGAATTATACAACTAGTCCGTGTCGTAAGTTAGATATAGTTTGGTCATTTCCGACTCTTCATGACTGCAATGATGCCATTACTGTGCATGGTGTTTTCTTGGCAAAGTTACTGACGTTAGCCATTTCCTTCCTCCTTCAACCATTCAAGTTCAAGTGATTTGCCTAGTTAAGTGCCTGAAGTTAAATTTGAATTCAGGTCCTTTTGTGTCCAAGCCCTGCACTGTATCCACTGGGCCACCTAGCTCCCTCCATAATTTATACATCTAATAGTAATTTGAAACTCATGAGTATCAGTGCTGACCAAGTTCTCTTTTATTAATCTTTTCTAGTTTCATGATTATTTCTGCTTTGTGAGATGAATTAATGGAAGACAGAATGATGTAATGGTAGGAGGGCAGAAGGTAAAGCAAGGAGACACCTGACTTTAAAATCCTACCTCCATTACTCCCTAGTATTTTGATCCTGGGGAAAACTGAACTTAATTTTTTTTTTCTCATCTGCAAGATGAAGACAATACTTATAATAGTTCCCCCATGGGATCAAATTATATAGTATATGTGAAATTCTTTGCAAACCTTAAAAATGTTTAAATACCATCTGCTTATATTATTATTATATCAATAATAGTAATAATGATAATAAATGAGCAAAAGCATGCTAGATAGGCTTAATTAGGTTTACTTCCAAATCTAATGAGGGGAAAAACTCATCCTAGAATTTGCTTCTAGGTATGATGGTCTCCAATGCTCACCAGAACTCTTTCCCAATCTTAACTTCAGTGAGTGCTTTTCTCCTTCCACAAGTTTCCTTTTATTACAGGTACCATTGGGTTTATGGATCTCGATCTTGTTCCTAATCTCTTCAACAAGGAGAGCAGCTCATTAATTTTACCCTGTCTATACTTTGGCCTTCTATTCATCCTGCACAGATCTGATAGTTTCTTCGTTCAAACTTATCTTAGATATTTCTGTGACTGCCCTAGCACCTGCCTCATTTCTCATTTACTTAGACTTGCCTGAAACTTGTGGTTTAGTCAGAAGTTAAGTTGTGGCATTTGGACCTATTCTTTTTTGTTTCTTTATATGCCCCATTTTAAAAAGTTACTTACCTTCTCTGTGTCAAATTGTTGCATTTTGTTTTCTTACTCATTCTGCTACTCTTTCATTTTGTTGTATTGTTTCATCCAAGCAAGTTATGCTTGTAAGGTCTTTTGTATTGTTATGCTCTAAATCAGGATATTCTCTCTCTGGTTAGTTTTGCTAATATTGCTTTGATTCTGGTGTATTCTTTTTTTTTCCCCCCTATGGAGACATGATTTAACTCAAAGCAACTAAGACTATAGCTGGTCTGTTCTTACAGTTTTCTCCTGCAGTTCCTGATTGCCTTTCCTATGCAAGGTTCCTTGAATTTACTTGAATTATTAATTTTTCTTTCTTTGTATGTTTCTCTTTATTTTAAACCTTCTCTCCCCCACCATGTAAGTTTGTGGTTCAAAAACTATACCTCTTCTCCATTCCAATTTATTAATTAATTAATAATTTTTCCAGCACCCTTTTCTAAGATTTCCTTTATTTTTCTCCCCTTGTTTGTGTTTCCTGCAAGTATTTTGAGATTTTTATTCTTCAGTTCATTAACTATGCTGTTAATTTGTTTCTTCTTTATTCTCTCTTATATTTTTAATGAGGATAATTTCAGGACTGCCAAACTTGAGTTGCCTTTTATATCTAATTTCTATTTTATTGCATTTGTAGATTTTCCTTGATCTTCCCTTTTTTATGCTATATTTCACCTCTAGAAATAACAGTTGGTGAAAGAAACAATATTTAATTAAGATAGTTGTGCAGAGTGGAAATTATTGTATCCCTAGGCATGATTCCTGGTCCTGTCCAGTACTGTATCTTATTCACATCTTTTCCTTCTGGTTTTGAACTCTGTTCCCTTGCCCCTGACGCTATCCCACCATCCTGGTTGCTGGTTAATTACTATTGGGGACTAATATCTTTTTTTTCTTAGATTAGATTCAGTCCAGGGTAAAACCCCCCCTTTTTTTTTTCCTCCTAGAGAAAGTGGTCTCATAATGGGCAGAATTCCCCTATATGAAATCTATTATAAATGAATCATGAGTTTCTTGCCATTCCTTCCGGCTTTCTGGGTAGTCTCTAGAATTCTCCTTTTGGATGGGAATTTTTGGTTCATTTTTATTTACATGATTGATAAGCATTTTGAACTCTTTAAGATAGTGAGGTGGTGAAATGGTTTGAGCTCTGGGTCTGGATTCAGGAAGATGAGTTTGGTGGTACTAGGTAAATTACTGAATTTTTCTCATTCTCTGTCTCTGTACCTCTGAAATGGACATCATAACATTTTTGTCACAGGGTTGTTCTGAGGATCAGATGAAATAACTGTGGAAGGCTCTTTGCTATAAAAATTCTGGCCTTTATTTTTCTTTCTAGAATCCTATAATGCCAGTTTATCTTCTGAGTTAGATTTTCCTTCAGATTTCATTTATCTGTTTCTGTTCCCTATAAATTTTTCTCTAATTTTCTTTCTCCATCATTGGTTCCTCTTATTTCAAATACTAGACAAGCCCCAGAGTTTGAGAATGCTTAGCTTCTGTTTTATTAAGGAGGTATGCTCTCTAACTAGAGTCAAAACTGCATTTTTATTCCTCATTCCCTTAAAAACACTTTGTTTCCTTTAGCTGAATAGAATAGAAGTTCTTCATCTGCTCTGGGATGAGTCTTTGCCATAGAAGGATTTTGGATTCGGCTTCTGTTATGCTATATCTGGTAGAAAATTTATTTTTCTTGAGTTTTTGGGGTGGGAAAAACTTGAGAGAGCCAATCATCCTGCCATCTTGCCAGTTATATGACCCACCTGGGAAATACCTGGGCTTGTTCTTTGTAGTAGTGGTCATAGCTAGCCATCTTTACATCTTGTATTGTGGTTTCTTTTGATTGTCTGAAGCTGATTCATTTTATTTTATCATTGATACAGGATAAATTACTGGCATATATCAAGCCCAAAGAATGACTAGGATATCTGAGTTTCCCAGATTCTTTCTGATAATTCAAGGCAGGCTTTCTAGAATCCTACCATTTTGATTTTTTAATAATAAATAGCTTGAAGTATACTAGCAAACTAAGGAAAGAGAATCATTCTCTTTTCTTTTTTTCTAAATTTTTTTTATTTAGTAGTCTAAATACTGAATCACATCATTGTCATTTTTAGCCCCTCTGTTTTATAACTTTCTGAAAGGTAAAGTTGATAGACTTTAGAATATTGCTTTTTCCTTTAAGTTTTTAAGCATCTTTAGATTTTAAACATTTATAGTTAGTTTTGAATACTATTAAGTTTTATTTACATATATATGTGCGTGTATATGGAAACATGTATATAAACATACATTTATGTATATATGTATCATTGTTTAGAAAGCACTTTTAAACAAAATTCAAAGTAGTTACTTAAAATGTTTCTTTTTCTGAAAAACAAATCTATTTCTTAAAAAACTTTATTCTAAACTTAAGAAATAAAACAAGCAGGGGCAGGTAGGTGGTGCAGTGGATTGAGCACTAGCCCTAAAGTCAGGAGGACCTGAGTTCAAATCTGGTCTCAGACACTCAACACTTCCTAGCTGTGTGACCTTAGGCAAGTCACTTAACCCCAGTTGCCTCAGCAAAAAAAGAAATAAAACAAGCATTTCCATAATATAATAGAAACAATGAATATGAAACTTCAGATATATTGTGAACAACTTGCTATTCCTTTTAAATATATAATAGTTATCATGTAGTTTTTTTTCTTCTCTTACTCTTTCCTCTGCACTAGAAATAGCTACAATTTCTTTTTAAATTTAAGAAGGCAGAGAAACATACTTTGTTTTTGTAATTGCCTAATTTACAGTTCCTATGGAACCATCATTTAAAGAAGTTTCCAGGAGCATGTACATTTATACCCTTCTTGTGAGGGTCCTGGTAACTCCGTTTTAATGGCAGTACTTTTCCTCTCTTCATCCCAGAATCCCTTCCTGAGGAGAGAAATTAAAGACCCTTATCAGTAGAAATGGTTCTTCTTGGATCCTCTCTGACTACATAATTGTATTCCTAGTCACACAGTCTACAAGATGAGTGAAATTAATTGGCAACAATTCAGGTGCCATTCTTTATTAGTGGTGATAGAATTACCTGCTCCCCTTAAAGGATTTAGGAATCATCTCAGGTCATTCTCTTCCAGATCTGGATTTCTTTTCTCTTACGAACCACTTTCTTTGCTTCATTTAATTTATTATCTTTCCTGGGAGCTAATAAACATTGCTAGTCTTCACATGACTTTGTAACTAGCTGAAATGAGATTCATACAGGAGAGAGTAGAGACCAGCCTTTTTGAAGATCCTATTAGTCTTGTCATTGACCTTTGGTTTCCCAGTGAAGGTCTTCCCGATATTTAAAAAAGAATTATGAGTCATATTCCCACTGTCTAAATCTAAAACAAGTTCTAGTTTGGTATTCTGGTGATCTATCCCTAACTCTAATGAAAAAATTATATTTGGAGAACTTGTCTTTAAGTCACCTTTAACAATCCATATATAGCCATGTATGCAATTTCTTTTGGTTCTGAGATTTCACTGGTATAAAGCACCCAGAATCATGGAATTTGAGCCCAGTTCAATCTAGTTACAAAAGGTATTCTCTCTCTGACATGTGCACCTGTTAAGAAAATTTCTGCACCAGTTCAGATCAGCAACTGCTCTGCCAAATAGTCTTTGAGGATTACCTGGGACATAGAGAAATTAAATGATTTGTCCAGCTCTATTCCTTAATGACTTAGATGAAGTACTACCTTCTCCACAAAGCCTTTCTTGATCTATCCTCAGCTGCTACTGGTCTCTCTCCCAGATTATCTTATATTTAACTGTTTTGTGTTTATTCTCATTATATTCATTCTTTATTTAGTTATATATATATATATGTACTTATTGTCTAACTCCTTGCAAGTAGAAATTAATTCTTTTTTATACTTTTTTTGTCCCCCTAAAATGGTATCTGGTATATATCAGATACTTAATAAATGCTATTAATTGATTAAGTGAGCCAGATTTGGAACTTGAATTAGGTCTTCCTAATACCAAGGCAAACCTTAGTACTACTATTTAGTATCTTTCAGTTTTGCTTCTGAGTTTGGTATATTGAGATTCATTCACCAAGTCTTCTCAGTGTTCGTTTTTTCCTGAATTGAATACTTTAAAAAAGATATTGACTCTTAGGGGTTCCTAAGATAACTCTCATCTACAATTAATGCCCCCAAAATGTCATCATTGCTCTATAGAGTTAACAGGGGAAGCATTGTATGTTAGGATTATCTCGCCATAGAAATAATATGGCACTATAAAACATTCCTCAAATAGACATGTTGCAGTGGGTTTAAAGTAACTTAAGAGTCTAATGAAAATGAGGGAAAAGTGTATATTCATCTGTGGAGAAGTTGAATGTTTGGACTTGTAACAAATTATTTATGCCTAAAATTTAAAGGATACTTTATGAAAATGTTAAATTAAATCAAGATCTTCACAAAATTTACTACTTAAGCTTTTCTTAAAACAAGCACCATATTCCTCATAACAGAGCAAGAATCTGCTGCCTTTTTCTTAATAATAAAAGTAAATGAGGAACAAATATTTAGCCATTTATAACCATATAATATATGATTAATATATAATAAATATATATATGTAATATATAATAAAATAAATAATATAGCTATATAACAACATAATAATGTTATTTATTATTTATTCTTTTCAAAAGAACTTATTTTGAAATGCACACTTTCAAAAGTATTTTTACTGAGTGCCATTGTTAATTTTGTATCCCTTTTTTTGTTCTAAAAATTTTAGAATCTTTTGTAAAGAAAAAGGATTAAGTACTTGTTATTTGTGTATCATGTCATATGTTAAGAGCTTTAGATTGTCTTACTACAGTGTGACATTTTAAATGTTGTAGAATGATTTTCTTTAGTGCATTATTCAGTATGGCGCCATTAAATTTGTGGAAATGTGTACCATATTTTCCCAGTGATTTTTGACAAAATTTTCTAATTATAAAATGAGACTTTATACAAAATGCAATTAAGAAACAAAAAAAGTATTTATCAACTACTTTTGCTCAAGGTTGATTTAGGATATTTAAGGTAAAAATTCTTTCTTTCCAAACTTTTTCTTTGGTCTAGTTGCTAGAATAAAAATAAATTTCCATCAATTCTGGGACATAAAAATCTAAGACAGATGGATGGGTTCCTTTTCATACACAGAAATTTTTTCCCTATTCCCCAAAGGTTTTTTTTTTGGTTGTTATTGTTTGGTTTGGTTTGATAAATAGTGTAGAGAGTCAACGTTTGTAACTTAAAAATTGAACAGAGACCTCAAAGTTTGGTTCACTTAACAGTCTGAGATCCTTCAGCAGCAGCAGGGCTGTGGCGTCAACCTAATAATTACAAATAATACTTGTAATGAAAAGTAGAACATCTAACATGGAGAAAAGGGAAGAGTTTGAGTGAGTCGATTTGTGTACATATAAAATAGTATTATAATAAAAGCCCGTGCCAACAGCCAGAAATTGTGTCTCCACAGCATGATAATGATATATGGCCACCAGCTGGAAAGGAACGTAAGCGATCTATAACCAAAAATCCCAAAGTTGGCGGTTTGCCTTTAATTCCCATCCAGCATGAGAAAAATACTAACCAAGCCAGAAGAAATATAGAGGTAGGTTGGGGGTTTTATATATTTTATGTTGAATTAGAATATAAATTTCTTTTTTCTTGTGCATTGTGTAATTTACAGTGATAATTAGCTCTTTGACTACAATTAAAGATGAACTAGAGATATCTTAAATATTGCACTGTGAAAAGAATAGTCAGGAAATATTTTATTTTCATCTTGATCTAGAACCATAGGGTTCTGTTCCACCCAGAAGGAGACTGTAGAGATAATTCTCTTCCATGATTATGTTTATAGATCATATACACTGAGATTTGTAGAACTCAAGTGACTTATCCAAACAGAGGTTTCCAGCTCTGGGCAGAGCTGGAACTTTAAACCTGAGGTACTTTCCAGTATATCACAGAATCCATCCTTCATCAAAACTATAACATTTTACAAAAAATCTAGTTAGTGATTTATTGAATACCACCATTTTGAATTTAATATTGTACCATGTTCTTTCTTTCTTTTTTTTTTTTCTCTGAAGTAGTTAGGTGATCTCAAATTATGCGCCTCCCGACACCTTCAGGAATTCTGTTGCTAAAATATTACAACCAGAAATTAGGTTTTAAAATGGAAAAAAAAAAACAGAAATAAAAACAAAACAAAACAAAAAATCTGAAGTTTTGCTAACACTTTGATACTTCACAGAGTCCGACTCAGGTTTTAGTGCTTCAGGGACCAATAGTATTTCTCAGCTAAGTCAGTGACCTGAAAGATGGCCCTTGAGCATCCATAAAGAAGCAGCGCTATCTTTCACGAAGGCATTTTTTATTTCTCTTTTCCAGTTGGAGAGTAAAACATAGAGCAAGTCATTGTTATATAGGAGTTATAATGTAGAAGTTCTCAGACTGCTGAAATTTCTAGACCTACTGAGCTTTGTACATATGTGAATATCTTAATTGAGATAAACATATACTTCCATAAATTCCCTTATAGAATATCCTCCTGAGGTTTCTGAGGTTCTCCCCTCGATCTTTTAACATTCTGTGGGAACTTGTACCACATTTGAGCTGTAAAACCATTAGCCCCTACTTTCCCCTCAATGGCTTGGTTAATTTTTACGATAATGAACGTAGGGAATAATATGTTTTATATTACTTCTTCATGAAGGCATCATTACTAGACTATATTTTGCTTTTCTTTCCCTTGTCCTTTTGGTTACCAACAATTTTGATTCCTCACAGATGAATCTTTCATCAGATTTATAACTGTATAAATATTAACTTAAGAATCTTTTTGAATGAGTTTTATTTTAGAGAGAGTTTGAAACCATTGAAAGCTATATAGCTTCCTAAAAGCATTTCAACTCACAATATTCCTCTTATTCAGTTATGAACCCAGTTCATTGTCTGCAGAGCCATTCCAGGATATGTGTATGTAACTCAATGGACTTTCCAACCAATTATATGCCATAGTCTGTGCAATAAGCATTTTTAATCCACTTGGGTTTTTCTGTATAGATTATTATATTAATATCTTTTGAATCGTCCTATATCTGCTGAATTTATATAGAATTCTGGAGTAAGAAGAGAATCTTCCTTGATATGAACTAAGTACAACACCTCTTATACAGATATTGAGTAAAATGGAAATATTGCACTCCATTTATTTAAAATGTAATCTTATATGGAAAATCATTTGCAAAAACTTTTTGCTCCTTTTTCAAGTTTTTCTCAATATTGCTCCCAATCTTCCATGGCCCTGTCTCATAATATTTTGTAAATAGATTTATGTTAAATATCAATGCTACTCTTTGCTGCCGTATTTCTTTTCATTTTACTTGTCTAAGAGGTCAAGCATTTGCCAATTAAAGGGTTTTCTGGCCTCTTTAGACTTCTCAGTGCAGATACTGATTAAAATTTGTTAGGAAATTATGCCAGTAAGAATTCCCTTTTGAAGTGTCAGTTAAGATTTCAGTAATACAGGTTAGAAATTTGTAAATTCATATAGTGCTTACTCTGTCTTTTACTCTACTTTGGAATTATATGTGGCCCTTGTTCTTAACTAATCATTGCATGTAGACTGCTGATTGAGGAAATAGTTCCACTTTATTTCCTTTCTATTAAAGTTTTGTTTTTTAATGATTTGGACAATGGTGGTGCATGTAACACACCTTCCAGCCATTTTCTTGAAGATGATATTTGCAATATGAATTTTCCTGAGTAATTTATTTCACATGAGAAACGATTGTCAGGAACACAAATTTTTAGGCAAAAAAGGCTTTCTTATAAATATCATGTCATTATCAATGTAATTTCATTTCTCTAGTATTAGTTATTCATCAAAATTGATCCTCACCTTATTCGATAATCTGGACACTTTGTGATATATATCACCATCTGCCCTCATTTCTTTCACCACCAAAATGAGCAGGCAGAAGGATGAGAAAGTTTAATTTTGTCATTCTTTTATTATTATTACTATTTTAAATCATGAGCTACCATGGCCAAATAATTCTTTAGCATGAACAATATACTAACTATGACTTAATACTTATCGAGTTCGACATTTGGGAAAAAAACATAGTTTCTAATTATTTTGCAATTGGAAAACCTCCTTTCTGGGATGTTAAAATCTGCTCAAGCTTGGACTTTGTCATCATACTGTTTGAGAATCCAGGGTACGCCCTGAACCGTGAGGCTTTGATGTGAGACTCTTCTGATAGGCCGATAAGTTTATAACAATTCGTCTTTAATAGAAAACGTGATGGGGTCAGAAGACATAGATTCAAATCCTAAATCTTTCACTTTCTCTAAGTGTATTGTTTCAATCTTCCAATTCTATAGCTGGACCAAAGCTGAAATAAGGCTGCTTGGGCCTGAACGTCCATGATGGTTTTGAGAATTATGTGCAATTATATTTTTAGAGTTTCATGTACTAAGTAAAGTAAACTCTTATCAGCAATGTCAAGGTTGTGTTTATATTTTGAAAAAGTCTTGTCTCTGAAAAAGAAAAAAAATTAGCTTTATATACACAGGTCAAAAAGTGGATGATATTTTTACATTTAGACTTTAGTATAGATTTCTATGCCAGTTTATACTTGGGATGATATACTACTTAAAAGGATACTGTATACTTTTCAGGACCTAGAACCGGACTCTGCGTGTAATTAATACTCAGTAAATAAATATTTGTCAAATCGAAACAATGGAAATAGAAAATGCGATTTTAAAACTATTTGGGAAAATATCTGTATTATAAATTATAAGTACAGCACATTAAAATGAGGTATTTTGAAGAAATCCCAAGACAAGCCTGAAGAAGAGGTATTAGTATTTTCTGAAGTGAAATGTGGTTTGTCTAAGATTAATTCGTGTAGTTAGGTAGCACCCTGGATAGAACCCTGGAGGGAGGAGGACCTGACTTCAAATGTGCCATCAGACACTTAACATTTATTAGCTGTGTGAACCTAGGCAAGTCTGCGATTGTCTGAATGCCCCCAAAAGATTGATTCATCAGAAATGCTTTTCTTTTGAAACAGCCAAAGATTTTGTTAATACCATTAATTTAAATCATAAAAATTACAAACCATTACCTGCTATAAAACCATACCTGTTAGAATCAATTCCTGAATTTCTCATTCAAAATGAAATCACAGGTAGGATATTATTGTTCTGTGGGAAATGATGAACAGGATACTCTCAGAAGAAAAACAACCTGAAAAGTTCTCCATTAACTCAAGCAAAGGGAATAGTATTGTAAATTAAGTAATGTCAATGTTCTGGGATGAGCCAGATGTAAATGTTTTTGCTGTTCTCAGTAGTACAGTGATCAATGACTACTCTGAAGGACTTAAGATGAAAAGTCCTCTCCTTACTCAGACAAGGAACTGATTGTGTCTGAATACGTATTGAAGCACACGCTCTCGCTCTGTCTCTTTCTCTTTCTTTGTCTCTGTGTCTCTGTCTCTTCCTCCTCCCTTTTTCCCTCTCTTTCTCTCTCCCTCCCTCTTCTTCCTTCTCTCTCTCTCTCTCTCTCTCTTCTTTTTCATCTTCTCTTCCTTTGATTTTATTTATCTTGAGGTTTTTATTTGCATTACGGTGGGGGATTTCTGTTTTCCTTCCCAACCAGACTTTTATGGAAATATTTTGCATAGCTTTGCATGTGGTTTCTTATGGGTAATAAGGTAGAGAACCCAGAACTCAAAAGTTTAAAAACCAAATGTCAAAAAATTGTATTTCAGGATGCAGTTGTAGGGTTAAGAATTGCTCTCATGTGAACTACTTTGTTTCATTTAGAATGCAAAAGCAGGACCTGAAAAGCAGGAGAAGGAGCCAGTGGAAGCCAGTCTAAGAGAGAGGGCCTCCATGGTGGCTCATTGTTTGGAACGCAAGGAGGACAAACTCCGGAATCGGACTAAAAAGCACCGGAGTTTGAACTGTCTGGAGGACTCGGGGGCTGACATTCTTCATCCCAAATCGCATAAAGACTTGAAAATTCTGAGGAAGATTGAGGACAAGAATGGCAGGTCTAGCTTGGAAACCGATAACAAGTTACCGTCCAAAGTAATCGAGGAACTCAACGTTGTTCTTCAGAGAACGAGAACGCTTCCCCAGGATCCATGACGGGAAAAACGGTTCCCTTTAGATCGTGTACAGTAGGTTCATTGTTAATGCACAGAGTAGCTGGCCCAGGCCTTCCTGTTTGTGATTACTGCAAAATGCCAAGTTGAAAGGGTGTATATGAATACCGTTAAATGACTACAATAAGATTTACTGTTGTGAATATAGACTAATATAAAATTATAATGGAATAGCTCACTTTTGTACAGTCAGAGGGATCCTCTGAAAGCAGAGCCCTCATGGGGCGCCGTATTTAGTATATAATGTTTGTTTGTTTGTTTTTCCCAAGAAGGTTTTGTTGGAGAGTACCTGTAACACATATTGCACTTTGAGAAACTTTGTATGTTGAGTTGCTGCATGATTTTAGGTTTACAGAGCTAAAGCCTTGAGCGCCCGTGGTGGTGTGTCGGTGGTGGTGGTCATCATGGGGTGGCTGAATTTGAATCAGTCTTTGAAGAGGGACAGATTTTTCCCCGATTCTTAGAACCAAGGACCGTGGTGGGGTTTGGAAGCTGTTAATGGGAGCTGCTGGGCCAGTCTGGCATAAGTGAATTTAGCACTTTTTCTGTATTTTCTAGTGAATGGTATTCAGATCACTACAGTGGCTTAATTGTGTACTTGGGTCCCTTTTCTTAGTGTTTTAAGCAAAATAAGCCATAGATTACATTCACTAAACTTTTGTTCTTTATAGATGGCTTGGAAGGCTGTTAGACAATAAACTGATGAGTAGGTCTTGAAAAGGAGCAGAGATTCTATTCTACTCATTAGAGCAATAACTAAAATCCATACATATCGATATCTCCCTATACCTGTGTATATGGGGAAATACAGATACATATCTATGTATGTGTGTATATTTCATACATATATGTGATATATACATACATGTATATATGTGATATATACATATATAAACACACACATGTCACACATACATATATGTGTCTGTATCTCCCTATATAGATGGTATAGGGAGATGTCTGGGTATACATGCATATATACATGCATATCTATTTGTGTGTGGATGTATATATACACAGAGACCCATTATATGTATATAATGCATGTGTGGATATATTGCTTTTACATAGTCAATAAGTACAATATAATTGATGCTCCTTTAAAGGCTTGCTCATTAGTTTACAATCTGGTATGGAATACATGTATGTGTATATATCTATACACACATGCACATATACACATAGCATGTATATATACATACATACACACGTACCTACAATACATGTGTGTTTATGCCTGTGTGTGTATATGAAAAGCACAAAAAAACATTAAGGTTCCCCTTTCCCATCAGGTAAAACTACAGTGAAAAATGCAAGATGTCATATCATTTGAATGTCGATATTTCATTTGAAAGGCACTGGATCATGGAGCTGGAAGGGACATTAGCATTGATCTAATTCAGTGCTCTAATTTTGCCAGTTAGGAGAAGCTCATGTATCTTGCTCAGTCAATTTTGCATTAAGTTGTTAATAATCTTCTGTTAAGTTAAAAGATGGTCACCAGAGAACTATGATAAAGACAGTTATTCTGTATCTCAGGATAAATAGATTGGGGTCCCTTTCCCTTCTTGACCAAATGAGATAATAGTTGTAAAGCACTTAGCACAAAGCCTGGCACCTAGTAGGTGCTTAATAAATACTTGTTCCCTTCTACCCTGTTGCATTGGTCACTGAGTTTGATTTGCTGTTTAACTCACTAGCTCCTAATTTAATCCTGGATTGTAATAAAATAGCCCTTTATCTCCCCTAATTTTCAAGTTTACTGATCTGTAAACAAGAAGGAGTCAGTGTTTGAGATTGGTGTCCCTTTCTGCTCTAGATCTTTACAGGCGATGTCAGTTTTTATGTTGGAAAACATCTGTACAGCCAAGTATTTTTCTCTCCTGGCGTTCTCCCTCTCGTTATTATTCGTCTGGAGTTCATCTCTATGGAAATATCACAGAATGATCATGCTCTTTGGCCATTGCAGAACCGAAGGAAGCACTCCATGATTTATGGTGCCATTGTTTTGCCCCCAATGGCGGCAGGATAAATAAATGCTTCAGGCAGCAGATAGTCCTCAAGAAAAGGGAATAAGCTGCTCTTTAATTAGAAATGAATTGTAAAATGAAGAGAAACTGCAGGACAGTTTACTTGTATTCACAATGGTTTGGGAATCTCCATTGGCAGAAAGTGTGATAGGTAAGAAGGAAAAATCAATCCACTTGAACTGCTATTCATCATCAGTTTAATTTTATTTTAGCTTTTGCTTTTAACTATGGAGACATGTTGAGTATGAATCCATTTTGAAGTTCGTCTGTTTTTCAGGAAGATTTCCAGAGTGGCTGATGCACCACAAGTTGTTCTGGAACTTAGATTTTACAAGGGTCACCTCCTACCCCTTCAAACATCACCCCCTTTGTTGTTTACTTTGTTGTTGTAAGAATCAAATGCTCTACTGTATGTAAAGTGCCTTGTAAAGTGCTTTGTAAATGCCAATTTTTATTTGTTTGTAATTATGCCTTAAGATTTATATAAAAATAGATTTTAAAAAATCTGTTTAAATGTGACTGCAGTTCTTCCCAAGGATATGCACAAGTTGAAAATGGTTCCGTTATAGAGAAGTGATATCAGATCAAGTTTGCCAATTTATTGAAACAGATACTGCCTGGTGTTCCCAGACTGTGGTTGAGCTTTCTGCAATTTATGATTCTGACATTGTCAATGAAAAAGGGGGTGAGGTCTTTCAAAAATGTAAACTTCTACATACACTGCATAGAAGTGACTGGAGGCACTGTTTCATTTCTAAAATCACTAAAATTCATTTCAATACATTGTTGTTCTATTTAAATTATATAATCTGATGGCTCCTTAATGCTGCACTGAGAATCCAACATCTAGTACAAAGCATCTGGAGGAGAAATCAGACTTTTGTGCAACTAGATGCTTGTTTGCCCTATTATTTTTATTACCCTTCAGTACTGAAATGTGTATGAGTTGTATATTGCCAGAATAAATAGTATTTTCTTCAAAATGTGTCTTTTTTTTAATGTGACATTTTGAGTTATTTAGCATGTTCAAGTTAATCTGTTTTTGATTTCTTTCTCTTTTACTGCACATCATATCCATTAACATCAGTTTCAAGTCCTTCTTGTTCCCACTACCACCACAACAATTAAGGACCTTAATATCCCAAATTTAGTTAATATAGTGACATCCTCATATAATCAGCGAGTTTCTAGGCTCATTGCTCCAAATATGCACCAGATGAATCTTGCTCATTCATAACTGGTGAGACAGTATGGCAGAGGTGATTGCTGGATTGCAGTTAGGAAGACCTGGATTTAAAACCAATCTACAAACAGTTCCTGGCTATGAAGCCCTTTACTAGTTATTGGTAATATTCTGTATCTCTTATCTCCATGACTTTGCTTTTATACCTAGAATACCCTCACTCACCTACTCCTTACACATATATACCACCTACACTGGTTAGGATCTGAGCTCAGGGGAAAATAAAATTGTGGGCTAGGTTTGAAAGTGGAGAGTGGTATTATACCTTATTTATTTTGCATCCCCCTTGCACTTGATTGAAAGCACTTGATCATTTTCTGTTGAAATGAATTAAACATACTGTAAATTGAGTAGTTTTTTTGTGCGCTGATTTTTTAAAAACATCACTACTTCACCCCCCAATCTCCTAAAACAACATATATACAAATGTAATGAAAAAATATATAAAAACTGTCTACTCTAATACAGAAAAAAAAGACCAAGAAAAAAAGGTCTAAAAAAATATCTACTTTATCATAACTTAAGCAACTTCCCTCAGTACTGTCAATTAATATTAAATATCTAGTCAATTCATGCTTCCTTAATTAGATTTTGTACTACTTGTATTTTTTCCCCTTCTCTGCATATATCAAATAACCCTTTTTCCAGAAACAACTGAGGACAAACAATTTCAAGATAATCACAGTTTTAATATGTTAATTTTTTGCAAACAATTTCCAAATGTGCCTGACAACTCTGATCAAATTTTATGTTGATGTGCCATTTAAGATGAAATATCTAAGTTCCCAGGGTTTATTCCAAGAGACAAGTTCTAGTGAGTCATGCTTCCAAGCTCAAAAGACAATAAAGTGTGCAACCAGTGACAGAGTGCCTTTCTGTCCTTCAAGAAATGGAGTAGATAAATTTGTAGAGATTCACTGCTGGAAGGTGGACCACCAGCAGTTCCATTTCTCTGGATAGTAACTATACTGATTTTAAAAAACAAAGTCAGATCCAGGAAGTAATACTTTAGTAAATCCCAGAATGCAGGACATAATTTAGTCACTTTTGATGAATAAGATTGCCATTATCATATGATTTGTTAAAAAGTATGATTCTAAATTAATGATTACTGAGTAATCTGTAGCTTTTTGTCTTTATGCTAAATAGCCTTTGATTGATTGCTGCTTTTTGTTTTAATGGTGTTTTTTTTTCCCCCCCTTCATTTCCATATGGAGAAACTCCCTTTACTGAGAGATACAGCAACTCCCCTCTGATTTAAGCTTTGTAAAGGATTATTTAGGGCATTGAGTAGTGTAATCTAGTTTGATTCAGAGGCAATATGGAACCCAGGTTTTACAGACTAAGATTGTCACTCTTCTATAACCCTATACAGCCTGTATTTGAGCCTTCATGTCTTTTTTTTCCCCCTATTTATTTCTTTGCTTATAATTCTTACTTTTCACAGTTTTGAGTTGCCATACTCTTATTACCTTCACCATTTCTTCACCCATATTGATTTTTTCCTAATCTGTTATAGCTTGAGAAAGCTGATATCTGAATAAAAAACTAATATATGTGTGTGTATATATATACACATACATATAGGTTTTTTATTATATTTATGTTTATATATTATATTTACATATTATATTTATATACACACATACACACACACATATATATATGAGTACCACTAAATAGTTCTGAAAGACTCTCAAGAGTAATGCTTATGAACTTTTGTATTTTGGTTGCAAAAGCTTTTTGGTTGCTCAGAGGCTTCTTTTACATGCTTCATTCTACTTACCTGTGCTCTTGGGAGAATGAGATTGCTAGAAGTTTGAGCCCCATATGAATTGCGTCATTATATTTTAAAATTTGTTTAATATATGCACAATCCCTGCTAGGTGGTACAGGAGATAGAATGGCAGATCTGGAGACAGGGCCTTAGTTTAAACCAGATTTCAGACACTTATGAGCAATCCTGGACAACTGAATTAACTCCCCCCCCCCCCTTTTTTTAAGCTTTATTTTCCTCATTTGTAAAATGAGCTGGAGAAGGAAATGGCAAACCATTTCAATATTTTTGCCAAGAAAACCTCAAATGGGATCAGGAGTCAGACATGACTGAAATGAACAGTAACCCTCTCCTATCAGCCAACATGCACTTACAACTTACCTACAATGTGCAAGGTGTTGTCTGAGCCCTCCACTCAATATCCACCTTTTCCAGTGCCTCCCAACTGCTGCTTCTTTTCTTTAACCTTACTGGGCCATCCCTCAGTACTTTCTCATCAATCCTATATTAGCTACATTCTCTTCCCTGTCTTTTTTTTTTTTTTTTGCTTTTTTGCTGAGGCAATTGGGGTTGAGTGACTTGCCCAGGGTCACACAGCTAGGGAATGTTAAGTGTCTGAGACCAGATTTGAACCCAGGTCCTCCTGACTTCAGGGCTGGTGCTCTATCCACTGCGCCACCTAGCTGCCCCCTCTTCCCTGTCTTAATAAACTAGTTTATCTCTATCCCATCTTCTACTCTTGAATCCCTTTCTCCTTGACCTATTGCAGATCACATCTTACTAAATATAATATTTATAAAGAGCTTAACACAGTGTCTGATATAGTAGGCACCATATTAATGTTTATTTTTCTTGCCTTAAATTTCAAGCCTAAAATATCCCTAATATCAGGATCTTATTTATGAGCTGGAAGAAAATCATGAAGCTATGTTGACTCAGTACACTACAAATTTATTTAATTTCTACTAGATATTCAGTATAGCCAGGCAACCCTCTTTTGCTTAATTGTATACATCACCTTGGCTATTTCTTATCATCAAGCCTCCATTTGCTCAAAAATCCCTTTTCTTTCCTTATTCCCATCTCATCCAACATTCCCTAATCCTGTTTCCTACTGCACTTAATTCTCTGATATAGAGGTAACTTTCCTACTTGCCAAATCTAATCCCTCTGCACCTGACACTCGATTCCATTCTGGCCATTTCACTCACTGTCATTCAAGTTTCAGTCTCTCATTTACCTGACCCTTCCCTGTTACCCACAGACATGTCCACGAACATCCTATCAGCCCTTCCACCTCTTAACCATCTCCCTCCATTTCTCAGCTTATCTGCTCAAAGCAGTCATTGATTGACACAAGTTGTTCTTTTCTAAACCCTCAGCAATTTGGTTTCCAACCTTATCATTCGGCTGAAATTATTGTTCCAAGTTATCAGAAACCTGCATGGCCAAGTCTCATGGCCTTTTCTTAATCCTCAGGCTTCTTTTCTGATTGACATGCTTTATCTGCTGGATTTTTTAATACTTCTCTCTTGAGTCTTCAACCACAACCTATTTTCTTTTGGGGGAAGCTTCCTCTATCACTTGGTCATTAATAGTAGGTATCTCTCAAAGATCTGTTTGAGCCACACTTATTGCTTTTTACTTTTTATTACTTATTACTTCACCCTTTCACTTTGTTATCTCTACCTCTCATCAGTTAAATTATCACCCTTACCCAAGTGATTCTCAAGATCTACATCTCCAGCCCTAGTCTTTCTCCTGAGCTGCAACCCCACGTCACCAAATGCCCACTGGGCATCTAGAACTGGATGCTGCATAGGAATCCCAAACTCACCATGTTTAGAACCCAACTCATCTTTCCCCTTAATTTATATTCTCATCTGAAATTCCTTTTAATTGTTGCAAATATCACAGTTTCCACAGCCTCAGGTCTTCCCTCTCATTCCCCCTATCTCTCCGAGCATTGGCCAAATAGCCAAACCTTTCATTTAGCTTCCTTCTCGCTGCCATTGCAGCGACCTCCCATTCCATCCTCCAAATAGCTGACTTTGGGATTTTCCCAAAGCATTAGCCTTTACTCATAATGCAGTGACTCCCTATTACCTTTCCTGATTGTTTGATGGTTAAATTTCTACCTAATCTGCCCCTTCTTTTTACACATTATCCTGTTTTTGTACTCTGTGCTCTAGTTCATTCCCCATCCCTGTGCTTTTGCCCTGGATTTCATTGGTGTTTGGAATGCTCCCTCTTCTCACTTCCATTTTCACCTTCTCTGCCTTCCTGTTCCCTTCAAGACAGTATAATTGCCGCCTTATACAGGAAGTCTTTCCTATTTACATGAACTGCTAGTGCCTTCCCACTAATGTTAACTTCCATTTACATAGTACATGTCTGTTTTATATATACTCTGATTAGAAAATGGTGTCCTCGAGGGCAGTGACTGTTTTTGCTTTTTCTTTGTTTCCTCTTGGTACAGAAGTGAACTCTTTATTATTTCCCATATTGCTTCAGACATTTATATAGAATGATCCTTGACAAGTCACTTACTCCCGTTTGCCTCAGTTTCCTCATCTGTATAGTGATCTGGAGAAGAAAATGGTAAACTACTCCAGTACATTTGCCAAGATCCAAATGGGATCATGGAGAATCATAGATGACTTAAAAATAACAGCTGTAACATGGCACAAATATCATTTGCTTATTGCTTCAGAGGCAGAATTTAAATTCAATCTCTTTTTTCTTTTGCAGATTTATCCCACAATGAAGATCCTGATAGTTACTATATACTATCCCTCCAGGCACTTTTCGTTTATTCCTCTATGAATAAATTCAGTGCTTCTTGAAAGACTCACAGTCTAAGGGGAAGTTAACATCCATATTTATATTTATTCTATAATCCAATTTCCCAATCTACTCAATTCCCAATCCCTACTTCATCACTTTGTCTCAAGTACATACAGAAATGCTATACCTTTGATTTATGTCATCATCCACAGGTATTCTTCCTCTCAGTAAATGAATTCTGAAATGTTCATGTACAAAATAACCATATGGAAACAAGTCCTAAGGAGGGCAACAACAATAATAACCTGGGATAGGAAGAACATCTTCATTATATCTGTGATCTCATTCCCACCATTGGCAGCATCTTCTGTAATTTTTGCCCATATTCCCACATAGACCCATAGGGTTATGAAAACTGGAAGACTTACTTTGGTTCTTTTAATATTTCCTAGGTATTAAGGCAAAATGTGGCTTGTTTGCTGACTGAGCCACTTCTTTTTTGAGTCTTAAATTTCCTGGGCAAAAATTTATGGATGGTATGAAATTTCTTATATACTATCTATATAAGATGCCCTCTATGACAGTGTCTGAATACTTTT
>JAJPUD010003190.1:87641-111334 GCA_023553655.1 Myrmecobius fasciatus | reverse complement strand
CTTTCTTTCTTTCTTTCTTTCTTTCTTTCTTTCTTTCTTTCTTTCTTCCTCCTTCCCTCCCTCTTTCCCTCCCTCTCTCCCTTCCTTCCTTCCTTTCTTTCTTTCTTTCCTTCTTTCTTTCTTTCTTTCCTTCTCTCTTTCTTTCTGTCTCTTCCTCTCTCTTTTTCTTTCTCTCTCTTTCTCTCTCTTTTCTCTTTCTCTTTTTCTCTCTCTCTTTCTTTCTCTTTCTCTCTTTCTCTCTCTCTTTTTCTCTCTCTCTTTCTCTCTCTCTTTCTTTCTTTTTTCTTTCTTTCTCTCTCTCTCTCTTTCCTTCAGTCTATTTCACTATCTATCCATTTATCTGTTTAATCATCTAACTTTCTTTATATATATCCAATTAAAAAAAATATATATCCAATTAATGAGACTCCTTTTGGTCCTTGATTCACAATTTATTCTTAGTCTAGTCCTTTCTTGCTATTAAGATGTGTGCAATCCTTCTTTTGGATCAAAACACAGAAGTTAAATATCTGGAGAAAAATGGATAGGGAAGGAAGAAGTAATAATAAAAGTGTTGAGTGACGAGGGCCTGAACTACTGTGGTAGTTCTTGAATAGTGGAGACAAGTTTAAATAAGTCATAAGAGTAGAATTGAAAAGCTGTAGAAACTGAAATAAGAGAGAGGAGTAAGAGATGCTATCAAAGATAAAAATGGCTAGAATTATAATGGGGAAAATTAAGAAAAGTTAAGAAGAAAGGAGATTTTAGAGGCAAAAATGAATATGAAGATGTTTTAGATATGATGAGTTTGAGATATTTATGTAATATTGAGATGAAAAGAAATTACAATAGGTGGGATTGAAGTACAGAAAGAGAACTGAGCTCTGTGTTTGTTTGTACACATGTGATTTGAGTTATGTGCTTAGAGATAATACTGAAGCCATGAGAATTATTGAGATCACCAAGAGAATGAATAGAAAGATGAGAGAGGAGGGCCCAGGAAAGAGCTTTGAAGTAATTTTCTACAGTTGGTACTTTGGATAAAAATTAAATTATAAAAATCTGTGACTTTTGAAACTATTGTCCTTTCTATTTTTTGTGAAACTCTTTCCCCCTCAATATCCAAAGCAGCTTCTGTCTACTCTCCAGTAACAGAGGTGGGGCTGGTTTGGGGGCATAGGCAAAACATGTAAAGAAATCCCTAATTCCCTCACACTGTCTGATATTGCTTGCTCCCAAATTGAAGTGATCATAGATTCGAGGGGAGTTCTCTTCTGAAACTCCCCAGTCTGTCTTTAGCTTGACAGGTTCTATGTACAGAATGCTACCTCTCCATTGACTTTAATTATTTTAATGAGAATTTCCCAAACTAATTAGACCAAATGGCCTATTGGGATTTGAAATGTATGGAGGAATCTCATGAATATGGGAATTTCTGGAGATTTGGAACACCATAATAAAAGGGAGTCAAAGACATTTGAAAGGAATGGGAAACCAAGAAGAGAGAAAGGAAAACCAAGTTTAGTGTTTCTTATTTCATACTAAACATTCCCATAGCAAATAGACATTTTTGATACATGCCTTCATATTTAGTCTTTTATCTAGATAATTTGGTAGAACTGTGATTTTCTTACTGCAAATACTTTTCCCACCAATGAAGCTTAAAAGTTCTCTATGTCATCTCTCCTATCCAGTTTCCCCTCCAATATCTTTCCATGATGGATCTATCCAAATTCTGGGAAACTTCTTCCTCTTTTAATATTTTGTGGGTTCAAATGCAATATGCAGGTTGTCCATTCTGTTGTCTCTGATCTTTATTATCAACTATTTTTTATGCTCAGACATTTCTTTAATAATGACTTTTATACATTTATCTTGCGAAAGCAAAATATACATATGCAAAAGCAATGTATGGTCACCCTAGAAAGGCACTCACCATCCTGTAAGGATTTGGATTAAAGTGTCCCCCTTCATCGTCACTCTCCATTTGTGTATTGTCTGTCATAAAACTAGCTCCTTGAAGGAAAAGCTGCTTTGTTTTTTATTTGTATCTCCAGTGCTTTAGGACCTGGGTTATCATAGTAGAATTGCTTAATAAATGTTTTGTTTATTCATTTCTCATTCATTCACTTTAAGTCTTTACACTACCCTGAGTCACCTGCAATATTGTTCCTTTGTAGACCATTATGTTGCATGACCTGCAGTCCAAGAAGACATCTTGTTTGAGGAGAGTTTATATTCTTGTTCTAGATATACTTACTTTTTTTATAATAAGTAAAAGAGCAAGAGATTTATTCTCTAACCAATATTGTGTTTTGTAACTACAGTGATGATTGGTGAAAATGCCTCTTTTGTCATTCTGTTTTCATCAAGGATATCCTCACTATTCATATAGATCCCTTATGAAATGACTTAAATTCTGCTTAATTGGTAATTATTAAATCAAAATCATTTTAAGTCATTAATCATTAAAATAATCAAAATACAGTTACATGTAAAATTTTTTAGCATTCAATTTTGAAATTTGTTCTAAATTAATTAATTTATTGGTTTTATTATTTTGTTAACATTGTTTAAAATTCTTTCCCTTTCACCCCTCTCCCACCATCTATCAAGAAGCATTATCGATTATACATGTGAAGTCATACACAACTTGTCCAGATTAGCCATGTTGCACAAGAAAACACATAATACACACACACACAACACATGAAAAATTAGTAAAATTTAGAAAGTATTGCTTCAATCTGCACTCAGAATTCATTAATTCTCTTTCTGGAAATGAATAGCATTTTTCATCATGGGTCCTTTAGAATTGTCTTTATCTGTATCTGCAGATGCAACAATGTCTGTAATTCTTTTCCCAGCCCTAACTCTGTCAGGTGAAATTCTATTTGTTCTTCAGAGTACCAGTTTAACAAAATCTTTCCTTCATTCTTCTAGCTATAAGAAATTTCTTCTTCCTCTAAACTTTCATTACCCTACATAACTTTAAAAAAAATGGCATCAAGACAATGCAGATCAAAGTATGCTATTTTCACTTTTTTTTGGTTGTTTTTTTCTTTCTCGTGATTTTCGCCTTTTGTTCTGATTCTTCTCTCAAAGCATAACTAATATAGAAATATGCATAATCCATATCAAATTGATTGCTATCTTTGAGAAGGGAGAAAAGGAGAAAAATCAAAATCAAAATATAAAAGTAAATGGTAAAAACTAACAAATAAAAAGATAAAAAATAAAATAAACAATATATTGCCTTTTATATTTCCTTGTGTATCTTGTTTATATCTAAGCTAATAAACATTTATTAAGTACCTTATCTCAACCAGGTATAATACTAAATAAATACTAGACATAAAAACACGAAATACAACAATCCTTTAAAAATAATACCTCTCAGGGGCAGCTAGGTGGTACAGTGGATAGAGTACCAGCTCTTAAGTCGGGAGGACCTGAGTTCAAATGTGACCTCAGACACTTAATACTGCCTAGTTGTGTGACCCTGGGCAAGTTACTTAACCCCAATTGCCTCAGCAAAATATAAATAAATAAATAAATAATAGTTCTCAAGCTATTAAAAAGTTTGAATTCTGTTGTATAAGCAAAGAAAAGAAAGCTAAAGGAATCAAGTATTCTCTCCTATACTACCATATCCCTTTAAATTCCAGGTTCTTTCTGTCCTGTATCATCCTTTTGTTTGTTCCCCTTCTCTCTACTTTTGTAAATTGTGTCATTGTTTCTACACATGCCGTGCTAGTTTCCCTCTCCAAATTTTTGACCATCCTGCTTGTATTTTTTGTTTCCCTTTCTCCAAATATCCACTTTCCATCCCTCAGGGCTCATTTTAAGTCCTATGAATGTTCCTTTGCCTATTCTGACCTCAAGTGATTTGATATTTTCAAAATCAATTGCATTTAGTATAAAGACCACAATACCTTACATTTAATTACTTATTATTACTTATTTTTCATTATTTTTTTTCATGAGCATTCATTGTATCTACTTAAGCACATTTTAGACTTTTTGAGGGCATGGACTATGTCCCCTGGCTCCTAACAGTATTAAACACACAGTATAGCTAAATAAATAATAGCTTGAATGACTTGGTAACTAATATTGGCAAGTGCCATAGATTCTTTTGATATTTTTTAAGTATTACTGCCCAATTCTTTCTTGACATTTAATAAAGTTTTAGACAAATTATAAATCAGAAGATTTTGGCAACTATGAAAAATTTACAAGAATTTGTCTTTCATTATTCGGGTTATACAACAAAAAAGCATTTTTCAGACCAAAGCATATTGAATGCCTTTTAAAATATAAAAATTAAATTGCATCCTGTCATTGATATATTACTTATTCTTGAATCATTATGTTTCTCTATCTCAATTCAATTTACATTGTGAGGAAAGTAAGTGAATGTAACTAATTGAATGAAAATGCTATTTTGATATGTTTTTTAAAGACATGGTTATGGCTTAAAACATAGCTTATGTTTGAGGAATAATCTTCTTTATTCAAAGATAATATATTGAAATTTCCTACATTTTCTTTATGCAGGAACTTTCTTGCTATGATTTTCTTTGAGACTTTCCCAGTCCAACCCCAGTTCCTCATCAAATAGGGATAGTAATAAGGATGTGAATGTGATCTGTTTTACTAATCATATTATAATAATAGTTAACTCCAAAGTACAGGCCATACAAGAAAATATGGAAAGATCTTCATAAAAGAAATGCAAAACAAACCAAAAACATAGGACCAGAACTGAAAGTTGTACTCACTAAGATGATATGAAAAAAAGAAAACTTTTAAAATGCTATATTTTGGGCATTGAATTTAATTATCTTAAACAAAAAATGGTTACACTTAATTTATGTATAGATTTTCAATATTAAATTTCTGATAAAAGATTTAATTTGAAAATTAAAGCTATGGAAAACTGTCTTCATTAAGTTAAAGTACTATTCCTGTATAAACACTTTTAAAAATAATAACTTGGGTGTTTTAAAGATATCTGAATGACAATTAAGATAAAGTTGCTTTTTATTTTGAGATAAGTGACAGATGGCCCCTTAAAATTGTGTTGTAAATGATTTTCTGTCCCTCTGAATATTCTCAATTGGTGATCCAGATGTTGTAGTCAATTCAATCTACCATTGATGGATCCAGATGTTGAGTTCAATTCAATTCAACATTGATTAATGCTAGGCTTGGGATACAGAATTACAAACAAAAATAGCTTCTGCCTCCAAAGTGTTTAATATCCTACTGTGGGACTACAGTATGTTCACAGATACAGATAAATATCCATACCAAAAATACAAAGTAATTTAAGTTAGAGAGCTCTAACAAATGCAGACATCAATGAAGATTTTGCATTAGTGATAGACCCTTGGAAAAAAGTAGAGATTCCAATTTTTTTTTTTAATTTTTAACAAGTCGGGTTACTTTTCTAGTTGTGCACAATGATTTTCAGAAAGTTGTGATGGGACTCTAAAATCAAGGTGCTTCTTCTACAATTCAGCTGACGAGAACAAAAGTTGAATGTTTTTAAATTTTTCCTGTTACTGGTGCTAAGTAAAATGAGTTATCACCTATAATAGAGCCAGAGCCATCTGGGAGGATCTTAACTAAAATGGTCCAATTGAACTGAGCAATATTTAATGGAAGAGACCTTTGAATGAGTGATGGAGTAGACTTGCCATTTTGAAATGTCGTGACCTTGAATTGTATTAGAAAAATAAATTATATTAAGGAAGTAAAATTATAAATTATGTAATGTGTTATATTTCTGTGTACATTTCACCTTGTTTCTATGATTATCTTTTTCTTGATGAGAATTTTCCCCGAAATCTCTTCCAAAGGTGTCCAGTAATGGCTAGAAATACTCAACTTAGGTTAGAAACTGGATAGGAATGGGACTTGTTATGGAGGGTCCTAGTGAGGAAATTCTCTCTATAAGTTGGCATCTTTTGTATACTTGTTGTTTTAGAGTTGCCCGAGCATTGGGAGGTTATTTGCCCAAAGTGTGTCTCTGTCTTACAATATATATATATATATACACACACACATATATATATACATATATATACACATATATATGTAGTCATAAGCATATACATATATGCATATCTGAAAATATACAAACATATTTACTGCATACTTGTACGCATATATCTGTCATAGATGTGTATATTGATACATACACATGCATTTTGTGTAAGACATCTGCATATGTATATTTTACACCCATGTGATATATATGTTTGCATGTTTATGCACATATATCATATATGTGTGAGATACAAAGAAATACACAGACACTTTAGGCTAATCATTTAAACTCTCAGTACCCTCGGCATCTCTTTTAAACAACAGAGTTTTTGTAGAGAGTTTCCTTATAAGGAGGTCCCTCTGCCAATGTAATCACAGGTTTCATCTCTACCCATTTCCTATTTCAGTTTGAGTATTTCTAGCTACTATTGTTCTACCTTTGAAGATGTTTCAGAGAAAATAATGATTTTCCATCAAGAAAAAGACATTAATCACAGAAAACAAGGTGAATATAGACAGATATTTTATATTTTTATCGGTGCAATTTATTTCTCTAATATAATTCAAGGTAATGACATTGATTTTTAAAATGACCAACTTATTCCATCCCTCATTCAAAGGCCTCTTCCATTAAATGTTGCTCAGTTTGGATCGGACCATTCCATGGGGAGTCCTGATAGCTAGAGCTGGCTCCATTACCAGTGATAACTCCTTTTACTCAGTTACAGGGATACTGAAGCAGAAATATTCATCTCATGTCCTAAAAGTTGAAATACAGAAGCACTATGTTATTTTTAGAATTTTGGATAAATTGAGGGAGGAACTTGACCCCTAAGACTTCCTGATTATGAAGCCAGCTTTTCATCCCCTACATCATTTTGCTCCCATAGCTTAGAGTTTCGGAGAATCTCGATTTAAATTTCACCGTTAACTTAAAGTCTCTTCTATGATCCACATGGAATCCTCTAAGGCAAATTAACTAAGTCAAAGTTTATAATCTTTGTTGGTGGAATGAATTTCCGTACCATAATTTCTGTGTGAGCCAAAAATCATCAATCCTTTCTATAGTCATATAATTTTGAAAGAGATAATTTTTTTAGGAACTAAATATATAGCCTGTATTCTACTTCCATAAAAAGAAAATCTATGGTTGGTCTTTAATAGAACTATTAACGTGAAAATGCTGTTCTAAGCATGTTTGACCCCAGTTAACATTTGTTCTGGCTAATAAGGTCATCTCTGTAGCCCATATGTAACATGATAGATTTCTAATAAGGCAGATGCATAATTATCTGCCCTTTAGGATTATACAGCCAAAGTATTTCTTTTTCGAACTTGATATAATACGTTTTAATGTTTCATGAGAGGTAGCAGGCTTTGTACAATGGTGTCAAAGTCTAATGCAAACAGGAATCACTAATCCCATACAGAAGGCTCCAAGTAGACCACATATTGATTTAGTATTAAAACGTAATGTTTTATTGTATTTTTATTTATTTTGGTAAATATTTCCAACATTTATTTTACTCTTGTTTGTGCTACATGGTCGAACAGTTGCCTGTTTGATGCTCTAGGGTAATACTGAGAAAGTTCTATTGATTCAGTGACCTCATTGTTTGTTGATCACAGCTGGAGGAGGTGATACCAAATCTGCAGCTTTTGGGACTACCTACTCCTTGTCCCACATTCCCTGTCTGCAAGTGTAGATCGGCACCTTCTTACTTTTTAAGGGAGGAACTGAAATACAAGGGTTCAACCTTTTTTGCTGATGTTAATGTATCTGAATTGTCTTAAAAGTTTCCTATAAGTCTGTCCAAGTTTTGCTACTTGGATATATTTAAATAAACTCCTTTTAGCAAGTCACTTAACCCCAATTGCCTCAGCAAAAAGTGTAAAAAAAAACATACAAAAAAAAAAACCTTTTAATTTTCTTTGTCTTAAGTTTTGCCTTGTTAACTAGGATAAAAATTCAAATGAATTTTCCTTTCAACGATGTTAGGAAAACTCTTGTGCAGATGATGCTTCAGACGCAAACAAGGTCACTTTATATGGTTTACAATCTCTCTATCTTAGTTTTTTTCATCTGTAAAATGGGGATGATAATGGCATCTACTTCATATTTTTCTGATATAAAGTGATTTGTAAACCTTAAGTATCTTCATCAATATTAGATGATGTTGTGGTTAGTGAGTAATAGATATGTGATGATATAAAAGAATAATTCTCCATTTCTTAGGGAGTGTTTATGTTCTGGTTCGCTATTCAAGAGACATTCAGGCTGCATCTGTCCCTAAGGATAGTTGTTTTTTTTGGGGGGGGCAAGTCAAATGGGATGGAGTGTTTCTTTTCTAATGCAATTAACTTGAGTCCCCACTTTACGTGTTTTCCCAACTGTTAAATAGAAGATAGTTCCTGAGTTCCATTTACCCCTTTACTGTTAATTAGGAGATATTTATTTTGAAGATAAAAAACATATAGCGCAAATATTTCTTCCCAATACATATCAACTTAGGTCAGTAAGCCTTCTCTTAGCACACTTATTATATGGCACCAAGTCATAAATATCCCATACAGATATGGTGTGTATCACCTCAGCTACGTTTGTCAGGATCCAGAAAGCTTGAGAAAATGTCTCCTAACTTCCATCCAGGGCTGTTTTTTAATTCTTTTCTTTTCTTTTTGCTGAGGCAATTGGGGTTAAGTGACTTGCCCAGGGTCACACACAGGGGCTGTCTTTTGAAAAGGTATTTTAAAAGTATTCCATGGAGGGAAGTATAGGGCAAGACAAGCTAAACTCAAAGGCCATGTAGAAAGTTGCTGATATATGATGATTTAAAGGATGTTTCAAGACTTTAGTTGTCTCCAAATATCACTTTTTCCTGCCCTGAAAGATCTTAGCATTGCATAGACTAGTATGGCACACCTAGGTCAAGACATTTTCCCAAGAAGGCCGTAGTGTAAGTACAAGTTATACCCTTTAGAAGCTTCCTCTCAGCTTTTCAAATTAGCAGGAATAGAGGGAATAGTTAAAGCTCTGAGAATGAAAGAGACTATCAAGGGTGAGTTTATATTTATTGTAGAAAAGAAAAGGTGACCAAGGACACAAGTTTAAGGGAACAGACAAATTTAGGGCCAAGAAGTGGATAAACAAAGAAAAAGCAAACACTTGTCTTTTCAAATGTTAGAGAATAGAAATACACATTAATTTATATCTTCCAGCAATGATAATTACAAAACACAATAAAAATAAAAATAAGATTAATAAATGCAATTTTGATTAATTTCTGCAAAGTGTCATAAAAATGTGAAGTATACACCATACATTCATTAAGCATTTATTCTTTACAAGTCACTGTTTAAAATTCTCTCCAATTTTGAGTCCAGGAAACCAATTCATTTTTAACATTAAATAAGTGTTGAGTCTCAACTTGAGAAAGACATGGTTGAAAACAATGATAGGGTCACAAAGATTAAAAAAAGACATGGTCTTTGCTCTGAAGCAGATTACTATCCAATATTGATGTAATTAGGAATGGTAATCAGAGTTAGTCATTAGCACAACTGTGTTACATGACTATGGAAAGAATTAATGATTTTTGCTTCACAAGGAAATTATAATATAGCAACTTCTTCCCCTTCAGACACTAGAAGCACAAGCCTTAGCTTCCTTACTAGGAATCTAAGCCCAGGATCTTTCTTGGGATCTTCTCTGGCTATATCAGGAGGTCCCCTGTTCTGCCCCAAATCTTATTGATTTTTCACCAGTCTATCTTCTCCCTGAAGTGCAAATTTGTTCTGATTCTGGGGGAAATCGAGAGAGCTTGAAATTTGCTAACCTACTTCCCCATCTTCCCAGCATGTATTTTCACACAGCTATAATTTCACTTGGGATGGTTCCCACATCTGGAAGACTTTCCCTCTATTTGTGTAATGAATTTCTACCTTTCCATTAAAATAAGCTCATTTTCCCCTCCTGACTTTCCGTGGAACTTTGATCACTCCTAGTCAATGTCATATACTTTAGGGATCTATGTTTATCGCCTTTCCCTACTAGACTATAGCCTGTTATTGAGAAAAACATGACTTTTCTAAAATATTACCTGCTACCACCTAGCACAGGACTCTGCACATAATAGGCAATTTAATAAACTCTATTCCTTGTTACTTTCTGGATCCTCTACGAAATCCTCTCTTGGCTCTTAACCCAGCACTTGATCATTTTTCGAGGCTTCCTACATACTCTGTTGAGTTATTACTGCTGTTTCTTACAAAAAACACTCTCCCCATTCTCTCCACCTCCTACCTTCCCTGACTTCCTTCAAGTTTCAGGTGGAGTTTAATATTTTGGAGGAGCCTTTTCTGATCCTCTTTAATTCTAGTGCCTTCCTTTGTTGACTGCTGCCAATCCTATTCTGTATTTATTTTATTTTCAGTTGTTTGCCTTTTGTCTCCTCCTTTAGAATAAAAGCTTCTTGAAGTCAGGGACATTTTTCTTCCTCTTTTTTTAAAAAAAAGTTTCTGGCACTTAGCATGGTGTCTGGCACTGAATAGACACTTAATAATTACTTATTGACTTATTGACTCTCCAGTGACACATGCAACTTTCACTCTTTCCAGTGTATTTTTGAAAATACCAAAGAAAGTTGTGAAAAGAAAATAATGTGTGTATGGATGGATGGATGGGGGAAAGAAAGAATTATTAAGTCTCTGACATGTGAGAACTGTCAGGGAACAGTTGGAAATAATATTTCTTTTCTTTTGTGAAAACAAAAACAGAGAGCAGGGTATATCGGATTTGGCCTATAATTGTGTTAAGGTCCCTGAAGGTTAATGTCCAGTACATTAAGCATGTTATAATTGAACTGTTGAGAAACAAATTAAAATTTTAATGAACTCTCTTCCCTTTGGAAGTAAACTTAGGGCCCTTATTACCAGCACTGCTAGAGCCCATGATACTATTGTCTAATCAGCACTTAATGGGCCACTTTCTGCGCTTCTAATTTTGCATAATTAATGTGCTTGTAAAATGAAATCTTGTAAATGTTTTCTGCTCATATTAGCACATAAGCAGGCTACTCTGGTGGGGTTTTTTGGGTTCTTTTAGATTTTCAATTTCTAAATTTCCCACAGATAGGCATAATAAATTCTATTGTGTGAACCTCAGTGAAGGTCTCTTGAGATAGCCTGGTGAAAGCCAATGAAAGGAAATGGCTTTTAAGGGGTTGAAATTCAGACACCTTCTTTTCCTGATCAAATGAGTTGTCACAGAAGTGACAAGAAAAAAAAAAACCACAAGTAAATAGCAGCAAACTCCCTTGAGAGAAACTGGCTTTGTCAAGGAACAAAATGGCCAATCAAGGTTCCCTCAGGGCCAAGTGTGGCTTTGGCTTCTGGTCAAAACAGTAAAAAGAACAAAAAGAACAGAGGGCACTAAAGAGCTTCATTTTGTAGACAATTTGTAAACTTGAACTTAGTTCTAAATGGGAAATGCTTGTCCAGTAATTAATAAATTGACTTTCTACTGATGGAGCTGAACCATATCAAATCCTCTATAAATGAAGGCAGAAGATATAAGGAAATTGTGGCAAAATGACTCCCAGGATCCTTGTAATGCACCCTTCCTTAGCTCAATTATTTTCTTTTACCAGTGGTCTTCTCTAATAATCCCCAATTTATTCCCATCCTGCCTTTGTCTTGTATGTACTTTGCACATATAGTTTTAAATCTACTTTTAAGTATACATGCAGTTTCAATAAAATATGAGCAGGGATTCTTAATTTTGCCTTTGTATCCTGGGTGCCTAGTATGATCCTGACTCATGGTATGTTTGATTGATTAAGGGGTGAGTAAATGAGCTGGTAAAATTAGTTTCATCACATACCCAAAGATAATAAGAAATATTAACATGCGACAAGCTAATCATGTGTTTCTTATAAGAATAAACTAAAAGAGCATCATGAAGATCGATGTACCTTTTGCACCATCTTTTTTAGAGGATGAGGATGTAGAACAGTTTCATTTATCTTAAAACTCAGCAATAATTTATTTTGTATTTCTCTTTGACAGGCAGACACCGTTCATTCTCAGCCTTGGGCCAGTGTGCCAGTCCAACTGCCCATTTCCACAATGGTCTGAAGACGTCACACCTTTAGAAATTTCCCTTTCTTTTGGGGAAAAAAAGGTAAATTAGATGACTCCCAGATCTTTATGTTGCTCTTCATGGACCATCAAGAACTGGAAGAGTGGAAGGAAGGGATCGGGTTGCCACTGATGGCCAAAATAAATAAATAAAAATCCTGGAGTTGATGGGGAGCCATTGCAGTTTATAGGGAGAGGATGGCCAAAAAAAAATTTAAAAAATAAAAATCCTGGCATTGATAGGGAGTCATTGCAGTTTATAGAGTCAGCAGAAGTGACGTGGTCATTATCTACACTTTAGGAAAATCTATTTGGCAGCTGAATAGGGGATGGAATAGAGTGAGGAGGGACTTGTCAAAAGGAGAATAATTAGAAGGTTATTTCAGTGGCCTAAGTGTAAAATGATGCAGACCTGCTTAAGGTTAGTGCTACAAAAATAATCCCAAACAAAACTTATGGTCCAACCTTTCTTTGTAGATGACTTTGGAATCTCTTCATTTAGATCCTGACATCTGACCCTCTGGTGTAATGGGATGATCTCTTTCAGGAGTTTTTGACCTTTGGGGGGTCATGGAGATTTTTGGAATTATGTTTTTAAATTCAGAAAAGAAAATATATGATGACAAAAGTCAAAATACAAAAATCAAAATATTAAAGAAAAACAAAACAAAATCTACAGACTTCAGGTTAAGAACCCATATAAGAGACTATCTCTAATATGACTAGAACATATTCTAATATACTATTTAATTAAAAGTTTCTAAAAGTATGAATATTTGTGGAAACCATTTAACTATAGTCTTTTAAAAAACAAAATTAAGTAGATAGTACTAATGGAAAAATTTTGTATTCTACTGTAATACATCTTCAGAAAATTTAAATAAGCAGGAAAACTGATGTTTTACAAGATTGCTTTCCATTTTTAACAAAATAAAAAATTAAGTTGTTGTTAAAAGACCTAAATCTATGTTTGGAACAAATTCCACTGTCAAATCCAACATCATGATTTCAAGACTAATCATGTTGATAATGAATTTACAAAGATACATATTTTTATGGCATCTCTTTTCATTTTAATCCATTCCCCAGATTGTATTAGATTCATATCTAAAAAAAATAGCTCAAAGGAAAGTGATGTCCTTTCTTTCTGAGAACAGACTAAAGAACCGGATGGAGAAATTAAATTCTAATCATTGTATCATAAGGCCATATTGGACAAACCTGGTCAATAAGCATTATTCTGTTCTTTTCTAGGTAATACTATAAATAATAATTAATACTATTAATAGTTATTAATAGTAGTAAATAATAATATCTCAGTTATATAGAACTTTGGGAAGTAATGTGGCCTTTGTGACTCAACAATTCCCTATTTGGGAGACAGGGGAGGCAGTGTGGTCTGGTACCCAGCTTTTTAAACTGTGGTTCATGACCCCTACAGAGTCTTGTGACTGAATGTGACATTCATAAAATTATGATTTATTTTCTGTAAATGTCTGATTTGTATATGTTTTATATATCAATATGCCAGGGGCAAAAAAGAGTCCCAAGTGAAAAAGTTTAAGAAGTGCTGGACTAATGCAGAAATAGCTGGTCTCAGGATGAATAAGACTTGGGTTCAGATCTTACCTTTCCCACAGACTGGCTGAGTGACCGTAGGCAAATCAGTACCCCCCCAGCATTCTAGGCAAATCTCTGTCTAAATTACAAAGAAGGTGCTTTGTCAGGAGATTCTTTATCTGGGGGTTCTTTCTACCAATGAGATCATAGATCCAGTCTCTCTTATCTTCCTGTTGCAGCACTTGAAAACTATGAAAGCAGAGAGAGAGAGAGAGAGACAGAGAGAAAGACACAGAGAGAGAGAGAGACAGAGAGAGACAGACAGAGACAGAGACAGAGAGATAGATAGATAGAGAGAGACAGAGAGACAGAAAGATAGAGAGAAAGAGAGAGACAGAGAGAGACAGAGAGACAGACAAAGAAACAGAGATAGAAAGAGAGACCGAGATGGAAAGAGAGAAACAGAGAGATTAGATTATGTTGTAAATTCCTCCATTAGATTGTAAACTCCTTTGTTAGACTGTTAGCTCCTTGAGGGTAGGGCTGTTTGTACCTCTTTTTATGTCCTCAGCATTTAGGGCACTTAATAAACATTGATTGATTGACCTAATACACACATTCATATAGCATGTATATAATCTCAATTGATCCACACACACACATACACTGGGGAATTATTCTTTAGCTCCACGTTACAAATCAGGGAGTTTGGGTTTTTAGAGATTAAGTGGTTTATCCAAGTCACATTAAATGCTGTTAAATGTCAGAAAGTGAACAATTCCAGAAGTCTGGGTTCCAGTTCCCATACTCTTTCTCTTCTTCTCCTCTACTATTTAGGTCTTAAAATAACATTAGAAAGATGAAATTGTTCATTTGTATGTACTCATAGGTACATAGGTAATGACTTATTATATTGCTCAATTAGTATTCATAAAAAGGTAAGTTTCTTTTAAACTTCTTTCATCCCCATTCTTATATAATTATTGATTTTTCGTAGCTAGAGCTAGGTCCCACCAATTACCATTATAACCCACTACAGATAGACTGGAAACAAATGATAGAATATTTTATCTTCTGAATAGCACCACACTCCATAAGTTGAATCTATATGGAAGGATAGGAAAATGGTAAAGATACCCCTAAACTTTAATTTTATTTTCTCAGAGCCAGCTCAGTAATTGCACAGCAATAGCATAGATTTGCTATCCTTATGTCTTGGTGTACAATGTTGAAAATCCAAGATGATACATCTTGTCAGAAGGTGTTTAGAGATAATTGTACCATCTGATTTTCCATTAAAAAGAGTTTGGAATCCACATTATGAAATCATTTCCATGAGAAGGCTAATGCTGGTTTTTGCAGGTTGTGTATATGTCATTATAGTTTAAAATATTAAATTATTGTCATCCTGCTATATATAGTGTCTGCTGCCTTCTCCTCATCAGCCACGGGGCTCAACTGGATCTGGCTGATAGCAGAGCTGTGAGCTAAAGCCATGTAAAAAGGGCATATTTCCCCAAGGCACCCAAATTTAGAGCTGTATCCTCTAAAGTATGGGTAAGACGTCTAGAAGGGGAAAGCAGTATGTTGACTAAAGTGGGTGCTGTTGCCATTAGCACCCCCTTTCTCCCTGCTCCTTCCTTCCTTCCTTATTTAGAAAAAAAGTTTTTGGTGAGCACATTAAGTACCATTTTTCTTAGCCTAGTTTGTGCTGCCCCACATGCAAATATTCCTAGGAAAAGATGTGTTAAGGGCTCATGAGTAGTTGTTGAATGAATGAATATTTAACAACCTGTCAGTAATAGCTATTGTGTTTTCCTTCAGTTTTTATATGATGAAATTGTATGAAAATGATCTCATTGGCTTCGTCCTCCAAATTAAACACATTCTTCTCTGCAAAGACCTCCAGGCAAAAAGGACCAAAGGCATGGAGAGTGAATCTCTGGTGGATTTGTCCACTTTCTGGTGTTTAATTTATTTGCCTACAGGGTAGCAGAGTGGAAATATTTTATTTAATAAGATTTAGAACCGGAAGAGCTCTTTGAGATCAGCTACTCTCTTCCTGTCATTAATAGACAAGAAGCTAAGAGCAGTAAAGAGACCTTTAGATATGGAGGGGCCTCTTGCTGCTCCCTGGTTCTGCAGTCAGAGGCTCCAGGCCTAAATCCTGACATTGTGATTTCTTGACTGTGTTCCCACAGGGTATAGTTCATTTTTGAGCCTTTATTATGAGAATATAAATCCTTTTCCTGCCTATCTCATTGGTAATTCTTAGGAAAGAACTCTTGTCAAAAAAAAAAAAGCACTCTGTAAATGACAACTTTTAATTATATAAAAAAAAATCAAAACAGCTTTGAAAGGCCAGTGAAAGCCACGGATGAATAAAGAAACCCGAATCCAACTTTTTTCTCACCTGCTAGTCATCATTGTGCATGCTACTTAACATTTTGGGGTCTCAGCCTTGCTTTCTCTAAAATGGGAATATAATACTGCTCAGTCTTTCTCCCAGCAATGCTTGTTCACACACTGAACACATTTTACAAACTATCAGGCTGTATAAATCTGAATTCGTGCTCAGATCCATTACTGTTCATCATGATGCAAGCCTGACTAGGTTCATAATGGAAGTGTGCTGATGTTAAGACCTGAATTTGAATCCAGCCTTAGACACTTAACCAATTATGTGGCTGATCGTGTCATTCAGTTGTTGGCTACTTCCATTTCCTTGTCTCTAAAATGGTAACCTATTTCCCCAATTGTGAGGATTAAAATGAGTAAACTTTTTTTCTCTCAAAAGTCCATTTCTCTTTTTTTTATTAAAGCTTTTTATTTTCAAAGCATATCCATAGATAATTTTCAACATTCACCCCTGCAAAACCTTGTGTTCTTTCTCCTTTCCCCCCATCCCCCTCCCCTAGACAATAAGCAATCCAATATACATTAAATATGTGCAATTCTTCTATACATATTTCCACAATTATCACACTGCACAAAAAAATCAGATCAGAAAGGAAAAAAATGAGAAAGAAAACAAAATGCAAGCAAACAACAACAAAAAGAGTGAAAATGCTATGTTGTGATCCATATTTGGTCTCCATAGTTCTCTCTCTGGGTGCAGATGGCTCTCTCCATCGCAAGTCTATTGAAATTGATCTGAATCACCTCATTGTTGAAAAGAGTCGGTCCATCAGAATTGATCATCATATAATCTAGTTGCTGCCTTGTACAGTGATCTCCTGGTTCTGCTTGTTTCACTCAGCATCAGTTCATGTAGGTCTCTCTAAAATTATCCTGCTGATTGTTTCTTCTAAAACAATAATATTCCATAACACGCATATATCATAATTTAATGAATTAACTTTGTAAAGCATGTTGTAAACCTTTAAAGTATCGATTAATTGAATTTATTGTTAAATTTAGCTAATGGGAGATAGGTAGTGTAATAAATAGAGCACCCATCTTAGTCAGGAGGACCTCAGACACTCCTTACTGGGTGACTTTGGGGAAATCACTTAATCCTAAAATTTAATTAATAATGATATTATCTGCTGCCTATATAAATGTGACACAATTAAAAAAAAAAAACCTTCCTTTTGGAGTCAGAGAATGCTGATTCAAATTTTATTTCGACCCCTTATCACCTCTGGGGCTTTGAGCAAATCATTCTTTTTGGACCTCAACTTTTGTGGTCCTCATCTCCAGGATGAAGGACTGGACTAGACAAAGGAAGGAATATATCCTATAAAGGATACATCATCTCATTCCTATAAAGGAAGGAAGAAGTAGGGTAGGGAATAAACACTTGTGCTTTACAAATATCATCTTACCAGAGGTTAAGTGACTCGCCCAGTACGACACAGGTAGTAAGTGTCTGAAACTGGATTCGCAATCAGGACACCGGGATGCCGGACTCTAGGCTGCCATAGTGTCCATCCTATCTCCATTATATATGTCACTTCTGACCTTCTGAAGGGTCCTTCATTTGTCATGTGGGCCTGCAGAGAGCTTCATAAATGATCTCTGCTTAAATACCAAGAAATATTTAATCGTGGTTAAAGACCATCACCTTAGAAAAGGCTCATTGATTCAAATCGTTAGCAGTCAGGAGGAAAGAAAGGGTGGGGAGGGAATCTTTCCCAGTAATTACCATATCTTGCTGAATATGTGAGAGAAATCACCAACGTCCCCCCCCTTCCTTTCCCCACTCAGAGGATAAATACTCACTGAGACCTCTGTCTGTCACCCTCCATTTGGCGTTAAAATGTTCACTAGGTTTCCAAGGCCCTTTCTGAAATCTGTTTTTTTTTTTTTAAGATCTTCTCTAGGACAGCTGGAAATATCCTGTTTTCAGAAGCATCTGACAAGGTCACATTCACACTACACTGTCTCCCTGTCATTTAAATGTCTGTTTGTCAGGACAGACTCCATCTAGGTTACCAGGGACTCTTGGAATTCATATAAGGCCGGAGTTGCACAGGATACAAGCTGGTAGCTGACAGATTGGAATATGTGAGTGTATCATTTCATATATATTTAAACATATATAGTTATGCTTATGTATTCATATATATGTGCATTTGGAGCATGTGTGGATAAAATGCATATTCAAATTCACATGTACAGGATTTTTTAAAGTCCCCTATATAGTAATACTTATTTTGCCACTGACTTTAATCAGAAACTAGAGGTTGATTCATCATCATTTATCTCCTTTTCCTCCATTTTAATCCTAAAAATCTTTCAATATCTTCCCTGATTTTTCTCCTCTGATTTAAAGGTGGCTTTTCTTCTTGTCAGGCCCTTTAGTCTACTTGGTCCCGTTCCCGTCCGACCCTTTTGGATCTGGCATTCTTAATATGGAGGTGCCCTATCACCTTCCATTTCCTTTTCAGGACAATTTTTGCAACTTGGTCGAGAGACAGGAACAATCCCCCCAGTAGGGATGGGTGAAGTGGTACCCAAGGAGATCGTCTGGTGGCTTTTAACCCGTCACAATCCAATCCACATTTATTGAACTTCTCCTATGGTCAGGGTAGCCCCAGAATTAGCTCTGGAACCAGGAAAACACGAGTCCGACACGTGTTATCTGTGTGACTTTGGGCTAAGTTACTGTTTGCCTTAATCCACTAGAGAAGGAAATGGCAAAGCACTCCAGTATCTTTGCCAAGAAAATGCCATATGGGTTCAAGGAAGAGCTGGCAAAATGTGCAGAATTAAGAGGAATAAGACTCGGTGCTTAGCAAGCCGACTCTGGAGTGAGGGAATCCTGGCTTCCCTTTGACGTGTGTCGCCTTGGACAAGCCACTTAAATTGGCAGTGATCCAAAAAAATTTCCAAAAATAAAAGAGGTCCAGTAGTTGCTGATGGAGCATCTCCTGGGTGTTCCCGCTGGGTGACACCCCTTTCCCATTGGCTGATTCTTGTGGGTGAGCTGCTGAAGAAGCCTTCATCACTTTTTAATGAAAACAGAGACTGCAAGACTGGGTTTGCAAAGATACTCTGCTCCGTTCCTTTGGCTCTGCTCTGAGTCAGCATCAATTCTATGGGGAAAAAAATGTCTCCTAAGGCTGGACTCTACAAAGCCCTTCAGGTTTGCTGACTAAACCCTGAAAGGACTCTCCTTCTCCCTCTTAAAACCCCCAGTTTTCTTCCTGGCTCAGCATATGTGGCACTTTCTTAGGGAAACATTAGTGCTCTTCCTCATCTCACATTATCTTGTCATTACTTGTTTGTTTGCCTATTTGTATCTTCCTGTAGTTAGTTAGCAGGGCTTTTTTTTATTAAAGCTTTTTATTTGCAAAACATACGTATGGATAATTTTTCAACATTAGCAGGGCTTTTTTCACACTTGAGAATTCAAATCAATAAACATTTATTAAGTACCTATTACATGTAGGTACTTAAGTACCTGGGGAGATATTGTTGTATTCAACTTTCTGTGATCCTATGTAGAGTTTTCTTGGTAAAGATACTAGAGTGGTTTGCCATTTCCTCCTCCAGATTGTTTTACAGATGGGGAAACTGAGGCAAGTTATTACTGATATCTGAGGCCAGATTTGAACTCAGGAAGATGAGTCTTTTTGCTTTTGGATTCTATTTACTGAGTCACCTAGCTATTGGGAATATAGAGGGAAAAAAAAGATAGCCCTTAAGAAATTTATGATCTAATGGGGAAAGAAATGGGGGTAGAAGGTGGGATAAGAGGGCCACTATACAAATCAAAACTAGGCTGATAAAAAATGAATAGTTCACAGAAAGCTCTGGACTTTTTGAGTAGTTTATAAAGGAAGGCTTTGGGAGATGTTCATTGGTCTATCCTCCAGCCCTCCCATCAGAGGGGAGAGGCACCTGAGGGAAGGGAGAAGGTGTTGAGCATTGAAAACTCCTTTTTTTAGGTAACTTCCAAAAGTTTTTTTTTTTTAGTTCTAATCCAATAGTCAGTTATTCACTGATTCTTACCTCAGAGAGTAGATAACATTCAACATACAATTAAAAATTTCCCAAATTGAGACACTTTCCTTCCTAATTTTGATCTTACCCACATCCCTCTGTCAAACTGCACCCATCCCAATTCCCATTCTCTCTGGCCCTGATCTCTGCTTTTTAAGTTAATTTTGCTAATGCATTAATGCTACTCTGATCAAATAATAAATTTACATTTTTACAGATAACTTTTTTTCTGGAAACAAAACACTTTAATTTTTTTTCATTTTATTAAAGCTTTTTATTTGCAAAACATATGTATGGGTAATTTTTCAACATTGACCCTTGCAAAGCTTTCTGTTACAATTTTTCCCCCTATCCCCTGCCCCTCCCCTAGATGGCAAGATATCCACTACATGTTAATTATGTTAAAATACTTGACAAATCGAATATGTGTATACATATTTCCACACATCATTTTTGTGCAAGAAAAATCGTATCTACAAGAAAGAAATATAAGATAAAGGAAACACAATGCAAGCAAACATCAATAGAGAACATGAAAATGTTATGTTGTGGTCCACATTTCACATCCCTCTCTCTGGATGTATATGGCTTTCTTCACTGAACAATTGGAAGTGGTTTGAAACATTTCATTGTTGCAGAGCCACATCCGTCAGAATTGATCATCATGTAATACTGTTGTTGCTGTGTATGATGATCTCCTGGTTCTGCTCGTTTCACTCAGCATCAGTTCATGCAAGTCTCTCCAGGCCTCTCTGAAATCATCCTGCTGGTCAAAACAAAACACTTTAATACTACAGTGGAGGAAATTTGGATTGTGTTGAGTAGTGGGAGAGATATCCAGGGGCACCCTCAAAACATACCAGGTAGGTAACCCGGAATTCACAGATAGATAAATGACCCAGAGCTTCATTACTTGCTATGGACTCAAGGGCAAGGATGTGAGATGGGTAATAGGCAAAGAAAATGCTGTTGTGTATCACTGAAAGCCTTTGCAGCTGTGATTGAAGACATTTGCATAAGAATACAGCAACAATAGGTTGACTTCCTTTCTTATCCACAGTAAAATCTGGTGAGATAAGACAATGATCACAGCAGCCTCAGCAGCCTTGTTGATCTGCAGCAGGGGGTTAATATGAAAACCCCCTTTCGTATGTTCAGCACATCTGTAGGAAAAACAGCTGGCATTATGGCAGACCCCGGTGAAATGCAATAAAGTTTTAGTCTCGACCCCAGCAAAATTAGAGATGTCGACCAAATGTTTGCTATTAATCCGTACTGCCTGATTTGCATCTTACTCTACCACATGTTGTTGTTTTTCTCTATTGGCATTGCTAATGATGATAATTTAATATTTACAGAACATCAGTAGTGTACAAAATGCAATGTTGAACACACACAGAGAAGGTCCACATTAAAGAAGTTTTAATTAATTCTGAAACAGTAAATAGGAAAAATTAGTGGGGAGAGGATTTAGTAATCCCTTTTGGAAGCAAGTCTAAAATGACTAGGAGATGCTACAGGGACCATCCTTGCCCTCTGATGCCTCAGTGCCCCAGAAATGTTTTCCATTGTTGGAAATAGTTCCACCTATTACAGGAACTCAATAGATCGAAACCTTCTCATAAGAATTAGCAGATGGGACCTAGTTCTCATTTCTGTAATCTGGTCTTCTCTAGTGCTTCAGAGGACCTTGATTTGAGGAGAAAAGATAATTAACAGGACCTTATTTTCCCTGGACATAAGCTACCACTTCCTTTGCTTTAGCAAGAGTTCTATTTTGATAAAGGTGATAAAAGCAATGATCCAGAACATCATAATCTTCTGTGGTTTGTCCTGTTTGGGATCCCAGACGATCTGCTTGTATTATTATCAGGATTTGAAGGATGAAGTTTCCATTTGAAAGACTTATGGTCTCCTTGGAGGGTAACTGGACTCCTGAAAGCAGCCTATTTCCCTTTCAGATGAGCTGAATTCTGTTATCCAGCAATCACCCAATCCTACAACAAAGTACATTCCTTTTAAAACTACCTTTGTAATTCATCAAGCATTTATTGAATTTCTGATTGGTATCGGCCGGCCTGGGTTCTGGGATTGCAAAGAAAAATAAAACAATCATAGTCCTCAAAGAGCTTACATTTCCATAATAGGAATGCAGACCTAAATATTGCCAGCTTCTTCACCTGATCCTGAGATCCCAAATGGGCCAGACATCCTGATGGGTCATTTCTGTGTCAGCTTGCCAACTTCTTTCCTAAAATGTAGGGCTGAGAAATGGATATGACTGATCTCAGCAGAAGCCCGAAAGATTTTACTCTTCCCCCTGAAAGTACTTATGCTTTTACCTATGTAGCCTCAGAATGGGAACTAAAAAAAGACTGCAGGCTGCAATGGGTAGAAAGCTGGTTTCAGAGCTAGGAAGCCCTGGATTCACCCCTTAATTTACACTGGCTGTGTGAGTCTAAACTAAAAACTGCAGAAAATTTTACCACCTGAATTGATGGAGGTTGTTTCTCATCCAGTAAATTCCCTATGACAATGAAGTCATAGGTGTTGTTATTAATCTCTTTCCCTAAGAGTCCATTAATTGCTTTGTCTTGCCCAAAACACAGCTGACTTGTAGCTGAACTTGTTTGTAATCCACTAAAATCCCTAGGATTATTTAGCCTGAAATACTTTCTAATCACATCACTCTCATCATGTGTTTTTATTATAAATTATATTACTACATATTACATATTATTAAATATGTGTGCAATGTAAAATATATGTAATGTATAATACATTTTAAATGTAATTATATATATTATATTATATATATTTTAAGTCTAATTGGAGAATTCCATTTTTATTCTTATTAAACTTTAGCCCCTGGTTTGAGACTGCCAAGATCTTTTTTAGATATCAGCTAATTTTCTCCTAATAGCTGCTTATCACTTAAAGATTTGAGAAATATATATGCCATCTATGCCTTAATTCAAGTCACTGAAAAATAATTTGAAATGAAAAGGCCAAGAGTCCTCTATACTTCCTCTAGAGATCTCCCACTAGATTGACATTCATCCATTAATCAACACTTTCAGAGCTCTAATTCAACTAGGGTCAAAAAACTTGACTGCATTATCATCCAGTCTGCACACCCACATCTTATTTACAGGGATATCATGAAACTTGGTCAAATGGCTTGCTGAAATTCAGGAATAATACGTGAAATGCTCCCGTCTCTCCCTCACATGGGGTCTTCCAAAAATCAGCCTCCAGTAAAAGGTGCTTTGGGGTCAGCAGTCATTCAAAGGCAAGCTCCTAAGTCCCCACAACTCTCTTTCTATTATTAGTTCTTCCCTGCTCTGTTTTGCCTGCTTTATTGTCTCCATGGGCTGCTTGGAAATCTGGGTTCAAATCATATCTCTGATGCTTATTACCTGTGAGAACTTTGGAAAGCTGTTTAAGTGCTTTGAACCTCAGGTGCCTTATCACGAAAATAAGGGTGGGACAAGATGGTTTCTGACTTC
>JAJPUD010003190.1:69142-82641 GCA_023553655.1 Myrmecobius fasciatus | reverse complement strand
TTTTCCCATATCCTCTCTAACATTTATCATTTTTTTTCAGTCATCTTAGACAATTTGACTAATTCAGGGGTGAGATGACACAACAGAGTTGTTTTAGTTTGCATTTCTCTAATCAATAACAATTTAGAGCACTTTTTAATTGACTAGAGATAGTTTTGATTTCTTATTATTTGACCATTTATCAGTTGAGGAATGACTTGGATACTTGTAAATTTGACTCAATTCCCTATATATTTGAGAAATGAGGCTTTTTTTCAGAGACACTTTTATACAAAAATGTTCCCCATCTCACTGCCTTCCTTCTAATCTTGGTTTTATTTTGCACCCTTGTTTTCTGCTATCATCCACTGGTCTCATGGTGCTACTAGGCAGCCACCTACAATCTAGTCTCTCCTTTCCTTGGCTAGATTCTGAATTCTTGTGGGGAGAGGGTAGAGACAAAGTCTTTTTTGCAGCCCTACTCAGCCAGCCAAACTTCAAAAGCTCCCAAATTTAGTGTAATTCCTTTTTGACTTCTTTTTGTCCTGCTACTCCATGCAGTCCCTTAGCATAAACTCATTTGTGTTAAACTATGAAATTCTTTTGAGCTCCTGTTGTTTCACTGGGTTAGATATTGTAGATAATGCTACTATTTGTTATAATATCATTTTGGGAGCAAGGCTTAAAAGACAAAAGTCACCTGCAATAAATCTGCACCAAGATGGTGGAAGCTTAGTCAACGTGACTGAAAGTTGGGATAAAAATCCTTTGAAATTATAAAGCCTACATTTAAAATGAGTTATCCCATCAAATAACATTTATTAAGCACCTTTTATATGCCAGGAATTATGCTAAGAAGCAGGAATACACACAAAGACAAAAAAAAATCCCTGTTTTTAATGAGCTCACATTCTCATGGGGAGGCAGGAGAGAAATAAACAAGGTATATAAATGATAAATCTGGGATGACTTCAAAGAGAAGGAATTAATATTAAGGAAGCCTGAAAAGACTTCCCGAGGAAGATGGGACTTTAGCCAAGACATGCAGGATGTCAGGGGATTTAGAAGGAAGAAACAAGGTGAGAGAAAATTGGAGACATGGGGGATAGCCAATGCAGTTCTTGGACTTGAGAGATGGAGTGTCTTGAGCAAGGAACAGCAAGAAAGTCAATGTTCCTGGATCTCAAGTACATGGAAGGGAATAAGGTATAAGAAGACTGGAAAGGGAATAGGTTATGATGTGCTGTAAAAGCCAAATGGAAGAATTTATGTTTAATTCTGGAGGCTATAGGAGCTGTGGGAGTTTATTGAATGGGGTGAGGGTTACTATGGCCAGACCTGCACTTTAGGGAGATCATTTGACAGCCCAGTGGAGACTGATTGGGGGTAGGCAGAGATCTGAGATATTTAAGTGTGAGACGATTGCCATTTCAGGGGGTTGGTGGACTAGGTCAGGGGTCTTAAATCTGGCATTACTGAACTTAAATAAACAATATTGGCTTATTTGTATTTGTATTTTATTTATTATTCTCTGAAGGGATCCTTAGACTTTCTCATTCTGCCAGAGAGGTCCATAACACAGAAACAGTTTAGAAGCCCTGGCCCATGATCCTTAAGATCCCATATATATATATATATATATATATATATATCTTTGCTAGGTGCCCATAATTCTATCTATGGCCATACATATTATTCTTTTGAACAGAGGTTTCAGAGAGACCATATAATTATGCTTTATTCATGAGGCATTCCTCTTTTTTTTAATCAGGGGAAAAGATGATCCAGTGTAGTGAAATTTCTAGATAATTGAAACCCATGATATGTGTTGAAATATGTTTAAACACCGGAACAAAGTTGTCGGCTAAAAATATTTTGAGCTAAAAAGGCAGTATTCCTACGCAGCATTTTTACACATGGTAACTAGCTGTCAAACTTTCCTGATTTTGTAGTTCATAGCTTGTGGCTTATCTGTAAGACAAATGCTGTTATGTGTGTGGAATATTCTTCTGCTTTTAATACAAGCACGTTCTCTTGATAAAGTAGAATGTAATTATAGAATAGTCACCCGTATTGGTTTCCAGGTATTCCAGGAAATATTAACCCTGTTAATCCTTGAATGGAATCTGTTCACAAAGGCTTATTTTTTTCCAGTCTCTGTAATATGCTGATATTTTCTCCTATTTCCCCATATTTATAACAAATCATACAGGGAGACTTACTAAAGCCTACAGTAATGAGGTCTTATGCAAAGTTTACTCATCTATTACATACTCCATCCATTGGAGAAAAAAGCAGTGGGGATAATTTCATGGTCAAAAAGAATTATTATACTGCAAGCAACTATCTCCCTGCCATTTCCTTTTTGCAGGCCCATGGGGATTTTCCATTTCATATAAATTAGAAATAAAGAAATAGGACAGCCAGGAATATTTTTAAACTTGCTAGTGAGTTTTTAAAAGAGGAAAAATAGCAATTGACAAGTGAAGATAGGCACCTCACCATATGGATTCTAATGTTTTAATTATTTTGTTCTTTTTCTTTTTAGAGCAACTTTTAGTGGTAACAATTTTTTCCACTAATTAAAGACCAGCTGCTACTTAGCAAGCTAGAAACCCAATTAGGAATCTGGAACCTGCTAACCAACCTTTCCTGCCAGCCAGCTTGCTGAATCACCTCCTGTCCCTGGCATGGAAGCCATGTCTTTGGTAGAAAGCAAGAAAGACTGGATTTCTAGAATGGTTCTCTTTGAGAAGAGTTGAATAATGTGACGTCACATTCAATCTCATTTTAGATGGATCATATTTATAAAGGATTTCCTTCAAAACAAGTCAACGGCAAAATCAAATTAATGGCAGCTGTGATGAAAGTTTCAGAGAGAATAATATTAATAATTAGGGGAGAAATAAACCCACTTTAACAGTTCATAGTTAGCAAAATGAAATGATAAGACAGTAGGGTCAAATTTTTCATTAAAGTCATGTGCGTATATATGTCTACTCAGGAGGAAACACTAGAAAAATTAATTTGATTTCTATATACAACAGTTAAACTTGGTTTCTCCATTAGTGAAGTTAATTACAGGAGGAATACTCAACTCAAAATGTATTTTTTTAATTTTTTTAAACTCAGAATATTTAAATGAATCTGTGATCTAACTGGGTTTTCCTTCCAATGACACATTGTGAGCCATCCTTTTCTTCCCAATTAGTGCAACTCTTGTCCATGTCCTCTCATTAGTTCCCCTCACGAGATGCACCAATGTGCTGGGGTCTTCCTTGGCATTAGAGGGCACCCTTGGAGCCTTCAGGACCTCCACTTGTCCCATTTCTCACCCTCTTCACTTGACCATTCCATTTTCTTTTTTGCTCATTCTTCAAGGATTCTTTTCTTTGTTTGGCTTTGCTTTTTTGAGGTTGGCTTGATATACTCATAGGAAGTCAATCCTTTGTTAGGGACAGTTAAGAAGCCTCTTCCTGTTGCATCTTGTCTAAAAGACAAAAGACATTTCATTAAAAATCAGTAACTGGGACTTCTCTAATGAGTCATTTGGTATGGAGCTGAGCATTGGTGCCTTATTGTTTCCAGGAAAAATTATTTAGCTCAGTGTGTCAAAAACATTTATTAAGGACCTACTAAGTGCTAGGTATCATGGGCTCTGTAATGAGTATCACAGAGCAGCTTCGGACTCAATACCTGATATTATAATTAAGGATGTCCTCCTTCCCTTGACCTCTGTTCTTTACTTGGAAGCCTTTAGAAGCCCATCCCATGTCACCCTTTTCCACAATCCCTTTGAACAATTGAGAATCTCTCTCTCTCTCTCTCTCTCTCTCTCTCTCTCTCTCTCTCTCTCTCTCTCTCTCTCTCTCTCTTTCCCCCCTCTTGTCTGTCTTTCTCTTGTGCGTGTGTCTCTCTTTCTGTTTTTGTCTCTCCCTGTCTCTGTGTTTCTCTCTCTCTGTCTGTCTCTGTGTCTCTATTTCTGTCTCTGTCTCTATCTCTGTCTCTGTGTCTCTATTTCTGTCTCTGTTTCTCTCTTTTTCTGTATGTCTTTCTCTGTGTGTCTCTATTTCTCTTTCTCTCTCTCTCTCTTTCTCTGTCTATCTCTCTGTCTGTCTTTCTGTGTGTGTGTCTCTGTTTTTGTGTCTCCCTGTCTCTCTGTTTCTGTCTCTCCCTGTCTCTCTGTGTATGTTTCTTTCTCTGACTCTCTCTCTTTCTCTCTCTCTCCTCTGTCTCTGTTTCTCTGTCTTTCTCTGTGTGTCTCTCTGTGTGTCTCTCTGTTTCTCTCTCTCTCTTTCTCTGTCTATCTCTTTGTCTATCTTTCTCTGTGTGTGTCTCTTTGTTTCTGTCTCTGTCTCTCTGTGTATGTTTCTTTCTCTGTCTCTCTCTCTGTCTCTCTCTCTCTCTCTCTCTTAATCTCTCTTCTGTCTCTGTCTTTCTCTGTGTCTGTCTCTGTTTCTGTCTCTCCCTGTCTCTGTGTGTGTGTTTCTCTATCTCTGTTTCTGTCTCTCTATCTCTGTTTCTGTCTCTTTCTGTCTTTGTGTGTCTCTCTGTTTCTCTCTCTCTATTTCTCTCTCTCTCTCTCTCTGTGTCTCTCTGTCTTTCTCTCTCCATCTATCTCTGTCTTTCTCCGGGTGTCTCTCTATCTCTGTTTCTGTCTCTCCCTGTCTCTGTATGTGTGTTTCTCTCTCTGTCTCTGTGTCTCTATCTCTGTTTCTGTGTCTCTATTTCTGTTTCTGTCTTTCTCTGTGTCTCTTTGTTTCTCTCTATTTTTTTCTCTCTCTCTCTCTGTCTCTCTCTCTTTCTCCATCTATCTCTCTTTCTGTCTTTCTCTGTGTGTGTCTTTCTGTTTCTGTCTATCCCTGTCTCTCTTTGTATGTTTCTTTCTCTGTCTCTCTCTCTCTCTTTTTCTCTCTCCTCTGTCTCTGCCTTTCTCTGTGTGTGTCTCTCTATCTCTGTGTCTCACTCTGTCTCTCTGTGTGTGTTTCTGTCTCTGTGTATCTATCTGTTTCTGTCTCTCTCTGTCTTTGTGTGTTTCTTTCTCTATTTCTCTGTTTTTATCTCCCCATCTCTCTCTGTCTGTCTCTCTCTCCCCCACTCTCTCTCTTTCAAGCTTCTTTTCTTGTGATTTCTTTTCAGAAAATAAGTACTCTTGTAATCTGTGATCAGATGCTTTCATTGAGGGTTCCTTTTTGGGTCTTTTTGTTAACACTAAGCACTCGGTAAACAAAGAAGGCAAAAACTAAAGCCAAGCAAAACAAATCCCTGCCATGGAGGAGCTCACAGTCTAAGGGAGAGACAAGAGGCAAGCATGTAGGCACAAACAAGATACAAATAACCTGACTTGGAAACGTTCAACAGAGGGAAGGCACTTGCCTTAAGAAGAATTGGAAGAAATCCTTGTGGAAGATGGGGTTTTAGTTCTCTGCCTTGGAGGAAGCTAGGGAAACCAGGAGGGAGAGATGAGAAGGGAGAGAAATCCAGGCACGGGAGACAGCCAACCAGTCAGTACATAGAACTCTTGATGGGGGAGCAGCCAGGAGGCCAGTGTCATTGGATTATAAGATAGATGGAGGGGAGTAAGGTACAAGAATCCTAGAAAAGGAGGAAGCAGTGAGGTTAAGAAGAGCTTCACAAGCCCTCTTAGACTTGTGGGAGACTCATCTCTTTGAAATGGTCCCCAAAAGTGAGTTAATAGAATATTTTTTTCTTTTTTCCTTTTCCCCATCCAATGTTCTTCTAGAGAAATTCTGACAATCTGTTAAGTGTGTATTGGGAGGTGGGAGGCATGCTTAGCAGGAGTGTAACACAATTCGATGTGTGTTCATTAAATTGGTGTGAGAGAAGTTTCCAGCTAATATTTCTTAGTTTCTTAGAGAGGAGGATGAATTTTTCAGGCAACAATCTACCTGAATTGATTTTTTTCTAGCCAGAGAAGGAGGATTCTGAGGAAGTAGCATACTTGAGCATTGCTTTACTGTTATGTTTTTGGGGGTACTGAATCACTAATTACTCCTCATTCAATTTCTTTTTCAAGGGAGTCCTTGGGAGTGGAACTTAATTGCAGGATTCTAGGATCCTGTGGAAAAATGGACCTGCCAGAGAAGAGAATCATGTTTTTTTCCCTAGGCTATTATGAGTGGTTTGAGTTTTCTGTATTGTTTATAAGTTCCTAGGAGTCCTCTGTATCTTCTGTATTTTTCTGTGGGGTGAAATAAAAACTGTCCTGTATCTGATGAATGTGTTTGTTACCTTGAATGCTTTCTCTGGAGCTGGGGACCCATTTCCCCCACATCTGTGGAAACAGACACAATCATAGCCAGAGGTTTCCCACAGTAAATTCCAGGCGGGAGAACTATGAATGAAAGAGCATGATCTTTTAGGTTGGCCTCCAAGAATCAACTCTAGTCCACATGTGTCTAAGATTTACAGCATGGGGCCTCAGGTTACAAATCTGTACAAAATAGGAATACAAAAATACATATTATTAAAACAAACTTGCAATATATAGATATTTTTACATGGTGTGCACATTTATGCCATCAGTTGGAGTTCAAGACATCTAAACTTTACAGTAGGCTTCTGCAGTGAATAATATTTTTAGTCTTGATGTTTGCAGCGGCTTTCAAATTTGATAGCCATTAAGAAAACCTAATAGTATTTTACTACTTTGAGTAGTTGCTGTTGGTTCAAAACAGCTTCAATGGGTATGGAAACATAATTAAAATCCAATGGCCATTGATGTAATGAGGTAGTCTATTCATCTCCTTTCAATCTAACTTGCCATAAGGAATTTACAGAATAGTCTAGTCTGTTCTCAGTCACTCCCCTTAATTATCAACACCTTAGGAAGTGGTATAAACTCACTCTGGAAGTCAACGTTTCAGTTGTAGAGAATAAGCATTAATGGCCTGAGGAGTTAATGCAGCTGACAATGGGTGCCAGGCTTCCCGCCAGGGGTATCACAGCATCCAACCAGTTCTTTGCCAGGGCACCATTATAGCACACTAAACACAGCCGATTCTCAAGTGCATATTGCAGTCTGGCATGAATGACAATGAGTGCCCAAAGCGCTCCACACTGGACCTCAACCCAGAGCCACAACTATTATGGCCCCTTAAAAGAGCAGGCTATAACTCAGAAGCTTCACTGCCCTCACCCAGTGGCAAAGACTTGGATCTTTTGGCATGGTATGGCCTTAGAACTGACTTTATGATACAATTGTGTATAGGAGGGAGTTCTGAATTACAACTCTAGGGTAGTTTGGACCTCAGATGGGGTATGGAGCTGCTCCATAGCCAGCAAGTGCCCTGGGGCAGATACCCAGGCCAGATGGCACTGCCTCAGCAGCAGTTATAGCTCCTTTATACTGATTGATGCTTTTGCTGGAATATTTAATTGTCCTTAATATATGATGGACAGTCAACTCTGACTTTCAGGCAATGAGTCAGGCTGTATATGATTTATTGGAGAGATCGATTTCTCTCCTTTAAAATGTGGTAGAAGTAGTATGACAAAATTTGTGACAAAGCCTCTAAAAATACCATTTAAAGATATAGAAAAAGGAATTGCATTCTCCAGCATTTCAAATTCATTTCTCCCCTGATGTGTGTGTGTATGTGTTGGTTTTTGGTGTCATGTATAAGTCCCAGATTACAAAAGAACTTTAATGTCAATAAAATAATTCCTTATGACTAGAGATTCCTTAAAATACTCTTTGCATTCACATGGATCAATACTGTCAGCTCACATTAAATGCCAATTAGGGAAAACAAAGTTTTACTTAAGTTTAAACTACACTATGTATTGCAAAGGCAAAATCAAGATTGATAGCCTATCTCTATATTATTACTGCTTTTCAAGACTTGAGAATCCTCCTTTATTTCTTGGAAAGGTATCTATAAAATAAGAGGATTGGATTACATTATCTGTGGTCCTGCCTTGCTCTAAATTCTACTAGCCAAGAAAATCACCTAAACTCAGGTTATTCAATTTCATTTCCACTTTTTCCTACTTCATTTGTACTCAGTGGAATCAAAAACCAGGCAAGGTTAAGCCCTAATTTTGTGAAGTTTTCACAATTCTTTATCTTGAGATTTTTATATATCTATTCCAATCTTTCACAAGGAAAAACCAACTGGGAATTTTCCCAGAGGAGTGCACACAGTCAGTACATATGATTTCCAAGTGTGTGTGTATTTTGTTACAGATCCCAGCAATGTCCTTTCTACTTGGAGTGGAACCAGATGCACAACATGTGGAGATGTGCCCTTTGCAAATGTCAATGGAAACAGCTCCAGGCTATGCAGCCCTTTGAGAAATTCTTCATGCTCCCTGAAGAGCTGTAGACTCCACTTTGAGAAGCATGGTTGCAGAAGAACTAGAAATTGGAAACGAGATGATAAGGGTCCCTTTTATAATCAACTCTGTTAAAGTACAAACTGGAGAGCCAATGATCCATATGGAACAATCAGAAAATACATTTGTTATTTAAAAATTACAAATTAGAAATAGTCTCCAATGAAATTAGAGGCACAAGTTAATTGAATAAAGAAGGAAGAAAAGGAAGTCTAAAATGACATCAGAAAATTTAGTAGCCTGACATCTACAGAAGAGATCTGTAGGAAACACCAAGAAAATAATCTTCCTAACCCCCTTTTCTGGAACATGTATTTTAACACCATAGATGATTCACTGAATCAACCCATAATTATTCTATATTTGATTCTTTTTAACCTAAATATTTTCTTCTGAAATTTACTGAATGTGTTAAAGTGGATGGTCTTTTGGTGAATATTATACACAAATTCTCAAAAGGAACTCTGATCTTATTGATTTGGAGGTCCCTCCAATAATAGAGGTTACTGCTTCTCTATCCTGTGTGATTGGTCCATATTTTCCTGTAAAATGGGGACTGTTGTGAAGATCAAATGAGAAAATAAAGTATAAATGTAAAAAATATAGCACAGTGCCTGATACATAAGTTGTTTGTATGTTGTCTTTCCTTCTCAAAGACCCCAATGACATCACTATTTTAGGGTCAAGGTTGACTGACTGTGGTTGACCAGAGCAACCCTAGCTTGAAATGCTCTACCATAGACTGGGCACAAATAATCCATGTGAACATTTGAAATGGAGATCTCTCTGAATTTGTGCATCTTATGTTTCTTTTGAGCCACTCTTCTCAAAGACCACAGTGCCTTCTTTGATGAGGGCACACCAAGCTGGATGGTCTCCCAAATCAGTTCCAAAGTTCTTTAGAGAGACCTTGAGAATGTCCTTATATTACTTCTTCTGATCTCCCTGTGAGTGTTTGCCTTGTGTGAGTTCTTCATAAAATAGTCTATTAAGCAAATGTATTTTTTGTCATTCAAACAATATAATCAATCTATTGGAATTTCTCTCTGGTAGAGTTTGAATATTTAGCAGTTCAGCTTGAGAAAGCTCCTCAGTTTCCAGTATTTTAAATTAAGTGCTGTACTTCCAGTCCTTATCCTGTCAGTGAACTTCAGACTCTTCCTAAGACAATTCAAATGGAAGTGGTTCAGTTTCTTGCTGGTATGCTCTCCAGATTTCACAGTCTTACAACGATAAGATCGGCACAATGGCTGTGAAGACCTTCAGTTGGTAGGCAGCTTAATACCTCTTCTCTCCCACATTTTCCTTTGAAGTCTCCCAAACACAAAACTAGCTCTAGCAATGTGTGCACCAACCTGATTCTCCATGTTGACACCCCTGGAAAGTATACTGTTAAGGCAAATGCATTTTTTTTACATCATTTGCAATTTCTCCATTTGCTGCGAACTGATGTTTTAATATGTGAATGGTAAAGTCCTGGCTGGAGGAGAACTGCTGTTTTCTTGATGTTGTCAAGCCAGAATTAGCACAAGTCATGGAAAATCAATCTGTATTCTCTTGCATTTCAGCTTCAAAGGTTGCCTTGGTGCACAATCATCTGAAGACAAAAAGTCGTGGACCAACTCTCCCTCCACTTAAGTCTTGGCTTGTAGCCTTTTCAAATTAAACAATTTAATGTTGTGGCTCACCTTGATGTTATTTTTGTTTTTTGTTGAAGGATTCTGGAAATCAAAGAAAATGTCATGCTAAAAAGCATGGGAACAAACATACTCTTGTTTTGCTTTGGCTAAAAAAACCGCAAAAGCATTGTTCATCATGCAGAACATATGTAAACACACTATCCTGAAACTGGTAAATAACACTAATGAAGATCTCTCCAGGATTATGTTCTTATTACTAATTAGTACTGAGGAGTTGAGATGTGTCAAAAGTCTTTGGTCCATCAAAAGCCTTCAGGGCATCATAAAAGCATTTGAATTGTCACTATTGGCATAAAATTGAATTTCAGTTGCCTTCTTACTGATCCTCCATTTTTCTAAGCTTCACTTGCACTCTACTTTTGATGGGAGTTAAATGCTGCCTTCTTAGAGACAAACTATCCTGTTGCTAAAATCTCTGGAGTTCTCATTTTTCGGTTAGTAGCTTCTGAATTTCCTCATCATTTTCACAAAACAATAGATGTGTGTGACCCAGACTAGCAAATATAGTACTGGGCAATAAATCTCTGAAAGTGCCCAATTTTATTGGTTCAATTTTCTCTCTAAGTTAGCAATAAATTGCTCACCCACAGGGTAATAGTGTAATCTGTTGACATTGAGGCTTCTGGTAGTCATCTTGCCTTGGGACTATTTATTGCTTTTGTTGAATGTTTAGCTTGGGAGGATAAGTCTATGATTGATCCAGCATTCTGCACCACACATTACTCTCAAATGATGACATTCTCACATACTCTCTGCCTCTTCTTACAGTGACACAGTCCATGTTTACTCTGAGGGTGCATCCCCAAAGTTTTATTGCATTTAGGTAAATGAAAGATAATATTGGTGATAAGGTCATGAGCTACACAAACCTTCAATAGTAAGTACCCATTGCTGTTGCTGTTTCTGATTTCATCCCTCCCAATGACTGGCTTTTGTGATTGGTAGTTTTTGTCTATCTTTCATTGAAATCACCCAGAATTACAAACCTGTCTTCTTTCAGCACACTGATGATAAGGTCTTCTTAGAATCTTTCTTTGAGCTCATTAGGCTTTTTTTTATAACTGGGAGCATACATGGGGCTTTCTTATAAGTGATTTGAGAAATAAGCCTTTCTTTCCTATATTTCATAACTGATTATAATATTAAGACCAAAGTTTTTCCTCTTTTCTACTTCCTCATCCAGAAAATAACCAGTATGGGAAATTTCTCTTAGAGATTTAACCAGACCAACAACTAATTAGATAGTAAAAGAAATTTTAAGTTTGGACTAATGCTGTATCTCTGCTCACTGTGTTTGCTCAGGAGAGTCCTGGGAAAATGTTGATTCTCCCTGTTATCAAGACAGATGATAAGGAAATTAACATGTACTCCAAGAAAGCCCATCTCCAATTCAATTAACCAATAAGAGTTAAGTAGGCACCCCCAAGAAAAGACTCCCCTTCAAAGGACATATAAACTGTGACCCACTGCCATTACAGTTCTCTGGTCTAAAAGAGATGGTCCAATAATTGTGCTTTTATTAGTAATCTACTGGCTTTATTAATTAAATGATTAATCATTTGGAAACTAGGTCTCTAGGCATTTTTCAATCACCATAGTGACAATCACATCCAAGAGCCTGTCATTCACTGCTTCCTAGAGAAGTGATATATTCCTCCCTCCTTGAAGTCTCCAAGCAAAGGCTGCGTCATGATAAGTCAAGTACTTTATGACAGAGTGGGTACTTCTTTCATGTTTGGGTTGGACTAGATGGCCACTGTTTCCTTCCACCTTCCAAATTCTGGGATTCTGTGAGTCAAATGGTTATGAGAAGGTAGGGATGGACTGTAATCTGCATTGTTGTAAGGGACAACCACATTAATTACAGATAACAGCATCCCTGAGGTGTCTAAATCTGCTCAAAAGTAGCACTGTTCATCTTTGATTTTTGACAATTTGATTTTAAAGTGAATTTATGCCTTTCCTACATATGTGAATTTTGTATTAATAGATATAATAACCTAACTCCATTCTTTGGCATTCTTCCCTCATTTTCAAACATTTACATGGAGAATGGGATTCATACCTACTCTATCCTCTGCCAATGCTCTCTCCATACGAATTTCTGACTTTTATTTTTTTTTCCCATTGGGTGGTAGTAAACATTTTTACACACTCACAAGAGTGATTATAGTATCACCTGGGGGTATTTTTGGTAGGTAGATTTAAAAACCTCTATTCAGTATTTTCCCTTGAATATCCAGAAGATTTTGTTTTCTTTGTAGCATGACTGCCAAAAATGTTTTATTGTTTTTGTTCGAAATAAGACATCTCATCATTCAGGAACAGCTTTTCTAAAAGCATGTAGACTTGAGCGCAAAATGTTATTTTTCATACAACTAAAAATCCACAAAAGTATTTGCAATAATTTTAGAAAAAAGTTTCATAATATATGAAGTATACAAGTAATGTCTAATATTCAGCTAATAGAGTCCTAATATTACCAATCATGTTTATCTTTTGTAGAAAATAATGGCTCTAGTGATTACCTTAGTATCATGAACATAGTAGGACTTTAATAAATATGTTGAATCAGTTTTATATATTTTCCATGATATGAGTGGTGCTTCAATCATTATTTATCTAAGTTATATAATAACAAAAGTATTAGAAATGAAAAGTTTTGGCAATGAGAAAAATAATACTCAATATACATTTGAAGAACATAAAAATATCATAGAATCAAAAATGATAAAAAGACTTAGATTTGATGCTTATTGTAATTTATTAAAGTTTTACATGCATTAGAATTTTCATATTAATAGTGCATAATACAGTAGAACCAATACTGTTTTTGGATTCAGAAGACCTGGATTTAAATCAGGTCTGCCTTCCAAAACCTGTGTTATCTTTTGGGTAATCCACTTACTATCTTTATGCCTGGTTCCATTATCTCTAAAAGAAAAGAATTATACTTTACCACCTACTGCACAGAGTTCCTGTAAGGAATGTACTATAGAAATGTTAGTTACAATTTTCTATTCTGATAATTCCATATATAAAATATCAGTTTTACCTCTGAGAATAAAAATCAAAATCAAATGCATTTCATTTTAGTGTACATTAAAATATTAAATGATGAAAACCATAAAACAGAATCTTATAAAAACATTTATTTTTCCTTTTTATCAAATTTCCTTTTTTTTTTTTCCAAAAATTTCTTTGGAGAGAACTTTGGGTTAATACTAGATGAAAAGTCAATATGCAATGTCAATGATGGCATGTCAACAGCAATGTTTTATGAAACATCCAAACTTCTTCCCTCCCTCCCTCCCTCTTTCCTTTCCTCCCTCCCTCCCTCCCTCCCTCCCTCCCTCCCTTCCTTCCTCCTCCCTCCCTCCCTCCCTCCCTACCTCCCTTCTTCCCTCCCTCCCTCCCTCCCTTCCTTCCTTCCTTCCTTCCTTCCTTCCTTCCTTCCTTCCT
>JAJPUD010003190.1:0-68834 GCA_023553655.1 Myrmecobius fasciatus | reverse complement strand
CCTTTGTCATTCCAAAAGCAAATGAAAAAAATTTAATTCTTTAAAAAGAGATTTGCATTTTGCTGTTTGGAACATTCTTTAGAGTTTATGAATAAAAAATTAGATTAGAAATTTCTTCTTAAGTCATCATATTGAGTTTAGTAGAAAAATCATATGGCTATCTTTAAAAAAGGGAGAAAAAAAATCATCGTGAAGAGTCGAATGTGAATCAAAGTCTCATCTGTGATCAAATAAAACCCCGTAAAGGACACAGATCGTCAGATGTTTGATCTGGATTTGTTCTGTTTCTTGCCTGAAAATGTCTTAAAGTGTGGACTACTAGTAATCCCTAGTCATGGTTTTACCAAGAGTTTAAAGGACTTCCTCATCTTCACATTACTAGTTTATGTCAGAAGCAGTCTTTGAACTAAGTACTAATTTCAAGGCCAATCATAATGCTTATTTTCACTCATAGCCTTGGGTTATTATGGTCTAATCAATTAGAGTTATTGCAGTTTGAATGAGATATAGCTTATCTTGACTCCTTTTTTTCCCTTTCAAATGTTTCTTCTGAGATATTTCCTCTTTCAGAATTTTTTTTTGGTATGTTATGATACATTATTTTTTGGTATATTTTAAAATTAAAGCCTTTTATTTTCAAAACATATGCATAGATAATTTTCAACATTCACTTTTGAAAAACCTTTTCTTTCAGAATTCTCAAGTAAAACTGTGCAGCTGGAGTCTCAGACCCTCTTCAGATCATCACCATGCTCTTATCTTTCTACCCAAATGCTCATCCCCATCAGCCTCAATCAATTACATTGAGTAATTGATCCAGAAAATTTCCTGGGATTTTAAAAAATGACAATTTTTATTTATATGAGCCCCTATTAGATGGGACTCCTTAAGGTGTTCCATTCAAGCACATGGATTTCCTGCTGCTCTCCCTTGACCACTGTGTGTACAAATATATTCTGCTTATTTCTGGGACCATGTGGAAATTTATGTGTGAGCAGTCTCTGCTTTCCACAATGTAGGGCTCATCACTGGACTGAATTCCCACATCAAGCACTGATAAAGATGATGATGGAGGTAGCTTCTGGCTGACAGATTCTAGTGGCAGCCATAAAGAAGAGGTGGGACGTAGTCAGAGGGTGGAGGAAGGAAGGGTCCTTCCCTATTCCCAGCAGAGTGGGAGTCCTGGGACCCACTAGGGGCTCCTCTTTCCCCAGAGAGGGGTTAGACTTAATTAGCAGAAGTTTACAGCAGAAACATTGCTTCTGTCTCTTTTTGGATTTCTTTTTCTCTTGCCTCAATCTTGTGAAAAGTCTGGAGCTCCTATGAGTGCTGATGAGAAGCAGTATTGGCTACCAAAGTGGTTGCAGGTGCAGCAGCCCCACAGAAGACTGGCAACAAGGAAAGTCAGAAGAAAGGTTTTTGGAAAGAGATTCTGGTTTGCTGTTTGATTGGATTGGGCTCAGAGAAAATCAAAGGAAAAATTCCCAAGTAGCAGCCTTTCAAAGGGGACTGGCTTGTGCTACTGAGGTGTGAAATGTGATCGCAGTAGTGATAAAGGTATAGGATTCTGTTCTAATCATTCTATATGATTCTTTATGCTTTAGCATCCCTTCCCTGTGAGGGAATGAGCTACCTGTTCCTCACTCGATTTAAATTATCTGCTGGCTTATTTCCCCATTTGGAGGGGTTGATGGGGAGAAGTTTGGGGGCTAGACTAAAAATCAAGGGTAGATTTGTCTCTTGGCAATTTGAGATGGGGTAAATTGAACACTGGGGAACCCGATTCCCCTATTGAAAAAACAAAGCCAGATCAATGATGCTCGAGAAGATTTCATGAGGGCAGTGGTTAACCAGTCACCAGCCCCAGTGACTTCATCCAAGAAGCATTTAATCCAGCTTTTATGCTTGAGATAACTTTTTTTTTACTTGCCTATATTTTCCTGTTACTTCTTAAACAATTCAGCAAGGAGTCATTGGGAATGAGAGTGCCTGCTTGCCAACCAATTAACACGGTAAATTTCCTTTCCTGCTTTGTAATTTGGCATCTTCATTCCTTATACTTTAAAAGCCTTTTGTACTCAGTCCTTCAAATTAAATAGAGCCAAAAAACTCTGACTTACATAGAGTCCTAATGGATACCTGGAGGTATCACTGACTGTGTTCCCAAATACAAGAGTTATTATAAGACATCAGCAGAGCAATGTGAAAACTCATTTTGGGTGATAAGAAATGAAGGATGAGTGGAGGAAATCACAGGTAAGAAGCCCAGTTTATACACTTCAGTATGAGTAAGCAGATGAAAATGATATTGTCAACTGGATAATGATTGTTTACTTCACTGTGAGATCTGCTGCTTGGTAAAGTGGTATCCCAGTGGTCTGAAGTCAGGCTTTTCTGGAAGAGATTCAGAAGATCTCTGAAACTTTAAAAATAGCTGATTTAAAATGAGTAACCAAGGGGAAAATAAAGAAACCGTTCCAATCTCTCTAAATGCAGAATAGAATAAAGCTGACTTAATCAGGTGATAAACGCTGCTTTTCAGGACTTACATCGATGCCATTTGAAAACCTTGTCTTGACATTTAAGAGCTCATGTCTGAAAAATTTGGCTATCTAGCTCCACTGAACTCTAGTTACCACAGGACCCCAGAGTATTTTCTGGATATAGTCATTGCTTAATAAATGCTAGTTGATTGACTTTTGAATGAAGGTCCAGGACTCTTATATTTCTTTGCCTTTAAGTACAGTACCTTGTTAAACTGTGTTTTCCAAATGTTGATCTTTTCTGCCTGAGTATTGAATTCTGGTTTCATAAATTAATTAAATTTGGCAAATATTTATTTAATCTTTTTTCTTTTCTGCAGAAAAGTACCCTAGTGTAGTGGAGAGTAGACTGGAATTACAAGATCTGAATTTACTATAGATATTTTCTAGGAAAGCAGCAGCAGACCAGAAAGCATGGAGAACAGGGAGAATTTTACAGTAATCCAAGCTTGAATTGGCAAGTTGAATTGAACCAAAAATGAAGGTGTTATAATTACTGTGGGTTTTTTTTTTTTCCTGGCAAGACATGTTGAACATAATGCTATCAAACCTCAATGGCAGATGAGCAATGAAGATGTATACATCACAAATCTTGACACACTTTTGGATCAGCAAAATAGATGATAACAGATTCAGAAAATATTTCCAAACCCTGATAGAATATTAATGAAAAATAGGACCCATCACCCCGAGGCAAGAATAGAAAGATTAACAAGTTCTTATCAAAAAAAATGTAGAAGATGATTGATAGGTATTCTCACAGCTCATGATAAATATATGGTTAAAATTTTACAGAAATTCTTCCGTAGCAAAAAGAGACTCAGAGAACTCCACCCTCTCTTGGTAACAATGACATGAACACAACCATGAAAATGCCAGCAAAGAAACATTGAACAAATGGTTGAATGGTATAAATTTGTTTATAGAAATGTCGGGCTTTCTGGTTGCAATGCAAAGCTAAGTCACTACCAGATATTACAGAAAAGTTATCCATAGGGAGCTAAGATCTATGGATTGATGCACTCAATTGTATAAGGAAATCATATTGTGCAAGTATAACATATCATTGCAGGTTACAAATATTTACTTTTATTTAGAAAGACATGACCTGGTGACTAGTAGCCTAGGACTGTTCATAAACTAACAGATTAAAATATCCCAATGTTTTAAATCCAGGCCTGAAGATGTTCTTGTGACTTCAACCAAAAAAATAAGCTGAAACTAATGCATCATTACAGAAAAAAACCCATTGCCTAAAATTGTCTGACTATTATATTGTTTGATAAAAATTCAAGAGAATGTTTACAGTAAATTTCACCATGCTGAATAGTTATCTCCAAAATTCATGGGATAAAAAAATAGAAACTTAACAGAGGAAATCAAAACCATATGGCAATAGGATGAAATACATATGATCCTGTCTGCTATTCCAGTGGGTCTAGAGATGCTTTCAGTAAACATACAGGGAGCCTGTTTATATTTTAGTATTCTTTTAATTATAAAAAGTAGTCATTTTTATTATAAATCATAAAATGTAAAATATTCATAGGATGATGACTTGTCTTAAGATTTTCTATTTGAACTTGATTAAACAAGAAGAGAATAGGATAATATCATAATTATGACAGCTGATATTTATATAAATAAAGTTTAAGGTTTATAAAGCACTTTACATGCATTTTTTCATTTGATTCACACAACAGTTATATAAAGTAGATAACACAGATTTTAGTCCTTCCATTTTATATAGGAATAAATTGAAACACTGAGAGTTTGTGACTTTTTCAGGATAACCCAGCTATCAGATGTCAGAAGCATGTCTCTTTTTAGTCAAGTCTAGCTTGTTTTTTATTCTAAGAAAATGAAACCATTGACTGAAATATTTCTTGCAGGATACACACTCAAGAAGGATATTTAGAGGATGAATACAATGGTACTGCATGGTCCTTTATTAAAATTATGTCCAAAGTATTAAAGTTCACAAACTCCAAGTGCTAGTGGCAACAAAAAGGGTTTTTATATTGTGCATTGGGAAAAGAAGAGAATTGATGAAGAGATAGGATCTTTTGCTTTTATGTGAGGGATGGAGATAGTATAATATACAACATAGAAAAGGTAGTCTACCCTTACCTTTTGCTTTTGCTTTGTCAAGATTGGGCTGAAGAGAGAATGAGTGGCTAATTGGAAATTTATATATAAGATAAGAGAACATGTAGTTGCTCTTGATTAGTTCAAATCAAAAGATGTACTATGTCATAGGAAGGTGGAACAACTGGCGCCTATAATTGTTTACCTACGCTCAGTGACACGTTAGAGTCATAAAACAGCAATAGGATTAGAAGAAGGCAAATGTCATTCTGATTTTTTGATAAAAGAAGGAGAATGAAGTTTAACAACTTTAGACCAGGGAGCTCAACTTTGATTCCTGGCAAAACTCCAGAATATGTTATAATTGAATATAAAGAAAAAGTCTCTTTTGAGATCATAGTTCATTTCTTGTCACAAGTGAATTTTGTGACTATTTGCCTCTATAAAGCAATTCTTTGGTTTATATTTATATAAATTTTATTGATTTAGCACCAAATATATAAATTAATTTATATGCCAGTATCATTTTTGTTATATTGGCTCAGCCTGACCATGAACAATGAATGTTTTTCCTATTATTGAAATCTTAGTTTGTTCCTGAAGACAGTGTTTTATAATTCTATTTATAATAGTTGTGTGTGTTTCTTGATAGATTAACACTCAGCTATTTTGGGTTTTGTAGTTTGTTCAAGGCATTTATCTTTCTATTGTCTATTCTCTTTCTATTTGTTAATATTGAAGTGAAATGAGAATAATTTGGGGGATGTATGGTTTGTACTACCAATTAGTTGAAACTGCCATTTTAATTAGTTTTTCTTTTTGTTTTCAGAAGTTTCTAAGTAGATCACTATGATATCTGGAAAATGAAATAATTTTGTATCCTTTTGTCAATATTTATACTTTTAGTTTGTCCAATTTTATTGCTGTTGCTATCATTTCTAGAACTACTTCAAACAATATTACACACGCATAGAATCCTTATTTAATCCTTATATCTTCTGGGAAAGATTATGAAGTTTTCTCCATTGCAAATTATATATTATGGTAATAATAGTCAAAATTTATATAACACTTTGAATTTTACAAATTAATTTGTAATTATTGTCACAATATATATATGAGATAGGTGCTATTAATTAGCCTTGTTTTACATGGGAAGATATTGAAGCAGAGAGGTTGTGACTTACTCAGGATCACACAGTTAGAAAGTTTTTGAGGTAAGATTTGAACTCATGTCTTTTCTCTAGTTCTTGCATTCTATCCATTATGATGCCCAGTTTTTTCATTCTTCACTTCATGTCATTAATTTATTTTAAATTTAAAAAACTCTATATCCTAGCAGATTCCTATGAGATCAAGCATCACAGAACTAGTTCATCTGGCTCTATGAGTTAGTTCAAGAGCTAGCACTGCGATTCTTTCTATGGTTTCATTTCTTTTCTCTAGAATTACTGAAGCCAATCCTCTAGACACCAAGCTTCACAGAAGTCAAGAAATAATACATTTTGGTCACAAGGAAACTTTGTACTCTGATGCTGACTATATTTACCACATAGAATTATAAAAATTATTAATGCAAAATTTTATAAATGATCGAGGCCAACAGATTTTGGAAGCTGAAGGTACCGCAGTCCACCCCTTCCCTGCCTCACAGTGGAGGAATTGGGTCCAGAAGCATAAAATAACATGCTCTAAAGCTTCTGAAGGCCTATCTCATCTCTATCAAACTATAGTTCTTTTTTTCTAAATCCTTAATGTCTTTGCAACTAAAACTTCACCTACTTCTAGAATAATCAAATTTAGTATTATAAAATTAAACTGGGTAAAAAATACTATCTGTAGCTTTGAGAACTTATTGAAGAGGGAGAGAGAGAAAAAAAAACTTTCCTTCTAGGAGAAAGAACTATGAGTGCACAGTATTCCATTTATATTTTTTAACCATTAAATATGAAAGTAATGGAATGAGTTCTAGGTTACTGATGTTGATTGCTTAGGAGACAGGCCATACCTACAACTTCCAACAGATGATTGTTCCTTGATTCAGAAGGAATGAGTTTAGATAGTAAAGACAGTAAATCATCATTTCATACAGAACCCAGTCATTGTAAGCTAATAAAGAGGGATTCTAATTTCAAATTACTATGTAATGTATAATGTTGAATTTTAGTTCCAAGTACTCATCATACCAATACCACTTTCATAAAGTATGATGGAGATAAACATTAGATAAGGATGGGCAGGTATAAAACTCTGGCAGGGACATATACTTGAGTATGAGCTGAGCTTTAATGCTTGTGGATATGTAGCATGAAGTAAATGAAATTCTTCTCCACACCCTACTCGACTTTCTATTTCTAATTTTTGTTTTTGGCTTCTTCGAATTAAATTTCAGATAAAAACATGGATTTCAATTAAAGGGAGAGATATGTGCTCCACAATGTAGGGCAGAATAGGGTTAGATAAAGATCAAGTTGGTTAACTTACAACTTAAGAAAAACCTGCCTATGTAGATGGCTAGATATATTCATAGACCAAACAGCCCAATCTTGGTATCACTAGACTATCTTCTACTCTATATTTTACCCCATGAAATCTCACGTTCTTATCAAAGTGACAGAATACTTACTCCTTTCTTAAGGAATAGATATTTGCTTTATAAAAAGCTTTCTGTTTGTAAAAGCAATTTCAATATAACGAACACATTTTTCAAGACATGAATGAATTAGTTGAGTTATGAAACAGTTCCAGCTAAATCTTTGAAAGGGAGTCACTTAAAGCATGGGACATATAACTTTTGTAAAAAGAATTGTATTGGTAGGAGATCCATTGGTCTCTGTCTCGTTCCTTTTTCACCATCTCCATCACAGTACTTCTCCATATGAGAAAAAAAGGAGTTTCTGGTATAAACACTGCTCAAATTTCTTCTGCTTCTCCACCATCACTCCAAGAAACCTCTAGCATTCTCCTCCCTACAAAGAAATATTTATGATGCACAACTGATGGCAATTCTTTTTTTTTCTTAATAGTTCCAGAATAAAAGCAATTCAGGATCGTAATCACCATATAATAATGTTTCTAAACAGGCAAATCAGAATTACTTATTGTGGATTTTCCATATTATATCTGAAAGAATCAAACTGATATCAACAGGTTTTATTTTTTTTTTTACTTCGGCAAGAAAATTTTAGCTTTGTATGAAAGCAAGTCCATTTATTTTTCCATTTTAAAGCCAGGAAATAACTGAGTGTGTCACAGTATATTTTCTTTGTTCTCACACAAAATAGAGTTATATAGACTGAGGGACATTGATTCCGGTGCTTTAATGACTGCAGTGTTATTCAGAAACTTACAAATTTTGACCTCAGTAGAAGTTGCTCAATTAAGAATATGAACTTATTTTTCTTTGTTCTACTCATAAATACACACGTAGAAGAGAAAGTGTCTCTGAAAAGAAATGACTTTTTTTTTTTTTTTGGCTTGAGTAGGCATGCAGATACTTATGCTGTTAAATATACATATGTGGAAATGAAAACAATCATTTTTCCCCTTCAGTGGCCAGATTTAGAAGCCATATTTAATGTGTCTAGGAATTTCTGGGATAGGTGTTGGGAGTGATTTCTAAATTTGCTTCAGTCATTAAGAATAATGACATGGCAATGACATATTTTAAAAAATGTTTTCTATTACAGAAAACTATTCATAACTTATACATAATTTATGACTTCTTAATTATTCAACCATTATTTAGTAAAATTTTTATGCCTGCTGGAATATTAATATGTTATAAACAAGTGTAAATACTCCCATTTTAATTAAAATACTTTAGCAAGAAGTTTGAAGAGAAAGTTCCTGTGAATAATAAATAGTACCAGGAACAAGCAATATGGTAAAGTGCAGAATAAAAGCCAATTACTGAGAAAAATGCCAATAGACTCATTCAACTTAACCACAAATGGCTTTTTAGCTTTTTACTATTATCACAAAGTACTTTATAACAACAATTTTGAAGATATATTCCTTCCTGCATTTTGTGAAATATGTTGCAAAGATTTCTCTAGGGAATATGTTATTAAATATAGAAGAGACTCTTCTAATTCAGTGGTGGAAAGTGTTGATTAAATGAAGAGGAAAATTAGATTTCTTTAGCGTTCCCATTTGTACAATAATCTCCAGTGGGCAACCCTCTTGATTCCCCCTGGATTCTTGAAAATAATAAACACATCTTATAGGAAATATTAATAATGATTTGGATGACTTTTATCATTATGTATAAATATTACTATGTTATTAGCAGCACTTTGGATCTTGTGTCCAAAATTAAAATGAATTTTATAAATAGTATGAAAAATATATTTGAAAATACTGAATGATTTTGTTTCTTTCACTACAATATGAGGAAAAGAAAAAGAAAAGGTTTTACTTATGTATAGAAGAATTGCACATGTTTAACATATATTGGATTACTTGCTATCTAGATGAGGGGATGGGGAGAGAGAGGGAGGGAAGAAAAAAATGGGAATCAGTTTTGAAAGGGTAAATGTTGAAAACTATCTATGCATGTGTTTTGAAAATAAAAAGCTTTATTAAAAAGCTTTTATTTTCATCCTTCCCATTCAATCTTGCATGTATTCTTTAGAATAGGAAACAGCAGGAAATTTCTGGTGGGTATTGTCCAAAAAATGATGGTTAGGAAATACTAAATAAAAAAGAGGTGGATGCAAAACCCTTTCTACCTCCTAGACATTAAAGTCTCTGTTTTTATTTTTTTAAATCACATCTGTGCTTTTATTAATACAGAAAACTCTCATGTAATAATAATAATAAATTAATTATAATAATGGCTAACATTTATATGGCATTTACTATGTGCCAGGCACTGTGCTAAGCACTTTACAATTATCTCCTTTAAACCATACAACAATCTTGGTAGGTAGGTGCTGTTATTATCCCCATTTCACAAATGAAGAAACAGAGGCAGAAGGTAAGTGACTTGCCTTCTGTGTCTGACAGCTAGTGTCACGTACAAAGTTAATAAGTATCTGAAGCTATATTTGAACTCAGGTCTTCCTTATTCCAAACTTGATGACTTTATCCACTCTACCACTTCTTATACAAATGTCGATGGACACCTGCTCAGCAATTTATAGTTTTGATAGTTGCCTGAGAAAGTGAGAGGTTTAGTGACTTTGTAGGGTCATGGAGCCAATCAGTACCTATCAGAAGCAAGACTTGAACCCATCATTGAAGACTTGAACCTGCATCTTTCTGGCATTGAAGCTTTATTACTATGCCACTGAAAACCATTAATACTTTGGTGGAAGGAAAAGTGATTTGGAAGTCAGAATACTTAATGTCTGGTCCCATTCTATCACTACCATTAGTTTCCTCATTTGTAAAATGTGACATTTGGACTAGTTAATTTCTAAGATCCCTAATGACCCTATCTGTACTTATTCATGAATTTATATATGTGCAAGATGTGGAATTAGGTAAAGTGTGACATTTCTTTAAAAGTATAACCTGTACTCCAAAAGTTAAATTCCAAGTTGAATGGACTAGATTCTAATCTTAGCTCTTTAGCTACCAAGAATTTTCTTTAGGAACCACAGAATCAAAGTATTGTCTAACTCTACCGTTAAAAATAAAATAGTGCCATGTCCCATGCCAAGTGTTCATGGTAACTCAGTTATTGCTTTGTCTTCTAGTCATTTTTCAGTCATGTTTGACTCTTCCTAAGTCCACTTGGGATTTTTTTCACAAAGATGCTGCAATGGTTTTCCATTTTCTTTTCCAGCTCATTTTATAGATAAGGAAACTGAGGCTTCAGTTAATTGACTAGAATCACATAGCTAAAAAGTGTCTGAGGCCAGATTTGAACTCATGTTCAGTCTTCTTGACTCTAAGCCTGACACTTTGTCCACTGTGCCACCTAGCTGTCCCTAACTCTGATAGAGAGCATACTGGACTAGGATGTGAGAAATAGTGAATAGACTTTGGATTCCCTTAGAATAGGGCAAAGAAACTCCCTTTGCCCATGCATATTGGTGCCTTTTCTTAAATTTATTTTCTTAGATTGCAGCTGCCAAGAATATTGCAAGGTTAAGGGACTTCCCTAGGTTACATATCAAGAATGATTTGGTGAAGGGGTGGGACACAAATACAGGCTTTCCTGGTTTCAAGGCTGATTTTTTTTAACCTATTATATTACACATAGACCTCTCTTTTGCATATACAAAATATACACCAAATAATTTTATGGTGAGAGTGGTAGGGGTAATAGAGAGATCAGGAAAAGTCTTGAGAAGACACGTAGGAAGTGGTACTTGAACTGAGCTTTGGAGAAAGCTAAAATTTATTTCTCTTTAGAAGTGGAGGAATATATTCCATGGGAGACAATCTGAGCTGAAGCCTGGAAATGGGATATGGAATGCCAAATAAGAAGAGCAAAAAAAATAGTCTGGCTAGAACATAGAATATGTTAAAGGAGATAATGTGAGATAATTTTGGAAAGGAATTATTTTTTTCTTCAGAATTCATTTTTATAAGATTTTTTGACTTCCAAACTTTTCTCCCTCCTTCTTTCCCCTTCTCACACCCTAAGATGGCAAGAAATATTGGATATACATGTGTGGTGATGTAAAACATCTTTCTACATTAGTCATGTAGTGAAAGAAGAAACAGAACGAAGACAAAAAAACTATAAAAGAAAACAAAGTGAAAACAATATGCTTTAATCTGCATTCAGCCGCCATAGTTCTTTTTCTGGATGTCGATGGCATTTTCTATCAGGAGTCTTTGGAAATTGTCTTGATTCATTGTATTGCTGAGAAGAGTTAAGTCTCTTGCTGTTGATATATACAACGTTGCTTTCACTGTGTACAGTGTTCTGCTCACTTCACTGAGCATCAGTTCATGTAAGTCTTAGAAAAGTAATACTGACAGTAAAAGTTTGGGGTTCCTCCTTGGAATGAGGTTACTGTCTTTCCAACAATCTCCTCTCCCTCAACTTCTCATTGGGATACTGGTCTAAAGCTCAATGAGATTTGAGGATCATTGTGATCCAGATATGGCCCTGGCTTCTTGAATCCTACAGAGTCTAGCCTCTGGGCAAGCATCTATCAAGATGGAAGGACTTTGAGTAGAAGCCTGGTGGTAAGCTTTTATCTTAAAGATCAGCAAGGGAGAATTCTTCATTGGATCAGCTATCCAATGATGATGTTTTTCGGTTAAGCAACTCATGAAACTTTATCCTAAAGACATCAATTTGGAGCATGTAGCTAGCCTGATAAAAATTACAAGTGGATTTTTGAGTATTATGATACGTGCCAAGTAATGTGATGGATATTTAAGGAAAGAAAGCACACACTTGACACTTTTATGACTTTTCAAACTTTACAAAGCATTATACTTACTTGGCATATTTGATATTAAATAGCAAAATCATTTCTCTCCCTACCTTCACTCCTTCCCATGCTTGGAGCAGAAATCATTTGCTTTTATTTTCCCTCTGCCTGGGAAGGATTTAACACAATGCCTTGTACACAGTAGACATTTAATAAATGCTTATTATTCAGATTAATTTTTACCAGTGAGGAAACTGTGACTCAGTAACATTAAATGCTTTGTTCAGAGTCACATCACAAGTAAGAGCAAAACTGGAATTCAAACTTGTGTCTTTAGTTGCTAAATATAGTTTTATTTCGATAAAGCCATTCTATTTTCTCCCTTCCATTCTTCTTTTGTCTCATCCACTCATATCTGAAAATGCAAGACAGAGGCCACTCTGCCCATCAATACATTTTCTTTTTCCTGGCTCTCATAAACTTAGATTTGGGAGGGACCAAATGGTTGTTATCTCATCCTCTCACTTTACACATGGGGAAATTGAGGTGCAGATGAGTCAAGTTGCCCATTGTCACTAAATGCCAGGACTGGCATTAGAATTTACATCCTTGGACCCCGAATCTAGTACTTCTTCCCTGAAGCCATGTCATATACCACAAATAAGGAAGTCTTCTTTGTATATTGTGAGAGACGAACAATTTTCACCACCACCGACTACTGAGGAATCGCAGGTGATGCTGGCAAGCCACCAATGACTCCACATGAAAGAACAGGTCAGGATAGAGGGAAGAATTAATGCTATCTATATCTGCCTTCACTCAATTACCAATGGAATACAGGAAAAAGAAATCAAACATATACATTTGAGTCCCCTATCCTTCCTTTAAAGATAGTTGATTTCTATGTTTTCAGCTATGTTTTTAATGGAGTCAGACCTAGACAAAGGAAGGTTTGTTTTCCCCTCATTTTCTGGACTGAATCAAGGCTCAGTGTACATGCTGAGCTGTATGGACTTATTAAATGTAGCCATGAGCCGACACTAGCATAAAAATGTAATTAAAGTATTGAATGGCTCCTCCTTTTCTCCAAATCTCCTCTGCTTCCTTATCTTAGAGGTGACCTTAGGCTTTAAAATAGAATTCTCAATTCGCTCCATAGAGAGAAGCCCTTCAGGATTTAAACAAGTGGATCTTCTCCCCAGGGTGGCCGTACCTAATGCTCACACTAATTATGGCCCTTATGTGTAGAAGCTTTAATGACAGTAAACTTCCCAGTGTGATGCTCCTGGCTGCTGTCACTTTTTTTTATCTCTGTAATTATTTCATCTCGACTTGGACAGTCACTCAGACAAGATGGATAGTCAAGGCTTTCAGATTTAGAGTTAGTTGGAGAGATTGGTAAACTTGTTTCAGTGGGGCGCCTCCAACTCCCTACCAGGTTCTATTTCTAACTACTCTCAGCTTTGTGTTTCTAAAATGAACAAATGAAATACTACTCCTATTTGTGGCCAAGTAGTAGCAAAAGCTTAGGATAGCCAGCCAGGGAGAAATGGAAAGTTCCCTTCAGTCATCATGAGCCATTATTCTAGATTTGACAGTTTGGCAAGCTGGAGCATTTACATTTCTTATTAGAGCAGAATGCTCTTCACTCTCTGTCTCAGATAGCATCTTACTCACCCCTCCTTTACTTTAGACTGTAGCCAAACTATCTTATTTGTTGTTCTTCATATAAGACATTTGGCCTCTTTGCTGTTTATTTTGGCCTTAAATGTATGGTACGCCATACTGGAATATTCTCCTCTGTCATCATTGACTCTTGGAGTCAATGTCATTTTGTCTAAGGCTTTTATCATCCCTCTTTGTTAGCAGAGCTCCTTCCCCCTTCTCTCCTCCCACCCCAATGTTGGAAGTACAGTAACCATTCACGGGTCACATCCCACTGTTTGAGCCATATGGAAGGTATTCCCTGCTCTGTTTCTGGTCTAGGCTCATTGGTTCAACTACTCTGGGGTCCCCCAACTCCCAGAGGCTCACCATATTGGTGTTGGATTGAACACAGACACTCGTCTTTTTAGCCCTAATGAAGCTCAGAACTCCTGGGCTCTAGCGATCCATCATCCTCGGCTTCCCCAATAAGAAGGATTACATATAGGCATGTAACTCCATGCCAAATTCTATATTAATTTTGTAAGTGCTTTGTATCTGTTCATAAAATATATGGACACTCTCTCCCTCTATTTCACTCAACTACCAATGCCACAAGCGAGGGCAGGGTTTTTGGTTTTTACCTCTTCATCCTTAGCACTAATCATGTTTTGCATGTATCCTAAACAATTAATAAATGCTTATTGAATTGAATTATGCAGACCTAAATTGAACTGCCAACCTATTAACACTCCTCAATCACAGTAATTATTATGGGAAGCTTGAAGTCTAGAGGTATAAAACCTGGGTTAAATATCAGAGAATCATGGATTTAGAGGTCACCTAACCCAACCACTTCACAGATAAAGAAACTGAGCCAAGAGTGATGATGAAGGGACTTAGTCAACATTATAAAAATAAGTTAGCCCTCTGACTCAATTTTGCAGCCTCCAGTGCCTTACATTCCCTCCATAATCCTCTATTCTCTATATTACAAAAATATAGAGAAAAGAACTCTGTTTTTGGAATTAATTAATATTTAGAAATAAAGCTGTGAATCTGGGCTCTGCCATTCATTAGCTTAGTTAATTGGGAGAAGTCCTACAATCACTCTGGGTCTCAGTTTCCTCATCTGTAAAATGACATTGAAAGTATCTTCCAGGTTTGAGTTTTGATTGCTAGTTTTAGCATTGCCCTTAACTAACTGTGTAACCTTGAGAGAATCCGAATTCTCTGAGTTTTAGTTCCTCTGTCACTAAAAAGAGCTGACTTGACTGCATCATTAAACTATCACATTCAATATATATACATATATATATATATACACACACACAAACACACACACACATAATATTTCTTAAATGTGCTGAAATTAGAAAGAAAAGAAGAAAGAAGGAAAGGCACAACTAGAATTGTCCCATTAGAGGAGGAGAAATCAGTCTGTTTGTGAGCTGGGCTCTCCTTTTATTTATCTTTGCATGTATATTCCAGCAAACAAAGGTCTTTGTTTGATATGCTAATCTGCTTCAGATTTGTAAAGAAAGCGAGATAAAGTTCTGTGAGCAGTCCACAAGTATATTTTATCTAGATCTGACTTTGGGAAAGAAATGGAGGAGACCCAAAGATGACAGGGACAAATTGAAAGTATGAAGAGTTACTGATAATCTGTTGACTGTGAGATTAATTTTCATTGTTTATCTTAAGTGACCCCAACTTGTTTTCATATGGTTAATTTTCTTGAATCTTTTTTTTTTTTTTTTAAAGAATTCTGAACTACAAAGGATAGAATTAATTGTTCTTTATTCCCTGATCATGAGGTCTGGGAAGTAATGTCACAATATGCAAGTGAGTTGGATTTAAGTAAGGGTAGAGGGTGCAAAGTCACCAGCTTCATCCTTTCTTCCAGAGCTATCTGGGTCCAATGATAGTATTTAGAGTAGGATGGCTGTATATGACCTTGGATACAGTGGGAGAATCAGTGTGAGTGATTTAGGTCTGAGAAATACTCTAGGATTCAATTGATCAAAATTGGGTGGTTATAGCTTCTAAATTGCCAAGATAATTACCAATGTTCCCTTCATTCTTTCAAGGCCACTAAGGACAGAAAAGACTTGTTTTCCTATTAATAATTGATTATGATGTTTGCAATCCCAAAATTAATTTTTAAACTAAGTAAACATGTAACTATTAGTCATTATTGATTACTGTTGCAAAAAGTCTAGTGTATTTGCCTAGCTCATATTGGATAATGTGTCTGAATTAATTTTCTTATTTTGCTTATACAAAAGTGAAAAGACAGGAAATAGTACATTATTTATGAAAATTATATACCAGCCATTAACTAGTCAACTGCCAACATGTCTATTGATTTTACAATGCCCATATTCCAGTTTCAGAGACACAATGTAAAGCCATTTTTTTTAAATGTTGGAAAATTGAATGAATATAATTGAAATTACAAAAATAAATAAATAAATAAATAAAAAAGACAGCAAGGCAGATTGGGAAATGAGATAACAATGAGTTAAGCACTCATTTCAATCTTGAAAATAATAGTCCCTGCATTCAGAGATTACATCATCCAAAGTGAAAGGGATGTATGACAATAGCTATTTAAACCTCATTAATAATTTCTGAAAAACAGGTTCTAAAAGAACTAATAGGGATTGCATATGAATGAAACTACCCAACAAGAAAAATGTAATCCTTTAGAGAGTTTTAGAAATGGAATATTCAGTTCTTTAACCATCTCTGTATCCTAGCTTCCCCATAAATAGGCTAGAATCATACAGACAGGCGTGCACACACAAACATGTGTGCTCATATTCATAATTTTCATGATCTTTTGTCATAATATCCCTCTGCTGATCAATTGATTTCCCTATTTAATAAATAGTTCATTAATATTTCAGGGCTGTATGCAGAATGGAAGATTAAGCAATTTTATATTTGAGGTCCATTTACAGAACAAGTATTTGAAGCTGCTTTTGTATATCTGGGGAAAAAACAATCCTTCCAAGTTGAAACTTTTGTTTTTTTGCAATTGTATATAGCCATGGTGCCTTCTTCTTGTTGCTCTCCATCTAAAGCAAAGGTTTCCTACTTTTGAGTTACTGAAGCCTGTGTTCCCTGGTAGAATGTCATGAGGCACCTTCTCCCTCACTAGAATGCCCACAGTGGCTGATGGGGATCTGGTATTGTGACAGGTTGGTACAATAATAAGATGCCTCCTCTGCAGGTAGAGAAAATAGATCTGAATCCCACCTCTGATACTACCTTTGAGGCCTTGGGAAAGTCAATTAAAATACCTAAGCCTGCCTCACTTCCCTTTTTTAAAAATGAAGGTCCCTTAAATTAATAAACTTGTGGATCCTTTGACCCACCAATATCACTGCTAAGTCTATTACACCCCCCCCAAAACAAGAAAAGATAGACAAAAATGACCTATTCATGACTATTCTTCTTGTGGTGGAAAAGAAACTAAAGTAGTGCCCATCAATTGGGAAATATCTGAAAAAAGTGAATGTTATTGGTATAATGCTATTGTGACATAAAAATGATGAAAATAGAGAAATATCTGAGAAGACCTGTATGAACTGATACAAAGAGAAGTGAGCAGAACCAGGAGAACAATTTATACGATGACAATAACATTTAAAGATAAACATTTTTTAACACATGAAAAACAAGAATATGCCCAACCATAATTCTAGAGCATGCTATCTCCTGAGAGTAAGAAGACGTAGGAGGAAATATTTGATATTGGACATGGCTAATGTGGGAGTTTATTTTCCTTGACTGCATCTTTGGTTTTTTTTTTTTTAATTTTTTAAATTTTATTTGCGTAACATATGTGTGGGTAATTCTTCAACAATAACCCTTACATAGCTTTCTGTTACAAATTTTCCCCCCAACTCCCCACCCCTCCCCTAGATGGCAGGATATCCACTACATGTTAATTATGTTAAAATATTGGCAAATCGAATATATGTATACATATTTCCAAACTTATCATTGTTGTGCAAGAAAAATCTTATCTATACAAACGATATATCAGATAAAGGAAACACAATGTAAGCAAACATCAATCAAGGAGTATGAGAATGTTATGTTGTGGTCCACATTTCGCATCCCTCTCTCTGGGTGTATATGGCTTTCTTCAGTGAACAATTGGAGGTGGTTTGAAACATTTCATTGTTGAAGAGAGCCATGTCCATCAGAATTGATCGTCATATAGTACTGTTGTTGCCATGTATAATGATCTCCTGGTTCTGCTCATTTCACTCAGCATCAGTTCATGTAAGTCTCTCCAGGCCTCTCTGAAATCATCTTGCTGGCCATTTCTTACAGAACAATAATATTCCATGATATTCATATACCATAATTTATTCAGCCATTCTCCAATTGAAGGGCATCTATTCAATTTCCAGTTTCTAGCCACTACAAAAAGGGCTGCCACAAACATTCTTGCACATGTGGGGCCTTTTCCTTCCTTTATGATTTCTTTGGGATATAAGCCCATTAGAAATGCTGCTGGGTCAAAGGGTATGTACAGTTTGATAACTTTTTGAGCATAGCTCCAAATTGCTCTCCAGAATGGCTGTATCCGTTCACAGCTCCACCAACAATGCATCAGTGTCCCAGCCTTCCCACAACCCCTCCAACATTCATCATTAACTTTTCCTGTCATTTTAGCCAATCTGACAGGTGTGAAGTGGTACCTCAGGGTTGTCTTGATTTGCATTTCTCTGATCAACAGTGATTTGGAGCACCTTTTCATATGACTATAAATAGTTTTAATTTCATCCTCTGAAAATTGTCTGTTCATATCCTTTGACCATTTATTGATTGGAGAATGGCTTGAATTTTTACAAATATGAGACAATTCTCTATATATTTTAGAGATGAGACCTTTATCAGAACCCTTAAATGTAAAGATGATTTCGCAATTTATTGCTTCCCTCCTAATCTTGTCTGCATTGATTTTGTTTGTACAAAAACTTTTTAACTTAATATAGTCAGAGTTATCTATCTGGTTTTCAATTAAGAGTTCCAGTTCTTCTTTGGAAATAAATTTATTCCATCTCCATAGGTCTGAGAGGTAAACTATATTACATTCCTCTAATTTACTTATAGTATCACTCTTTATATCCAGATCATGAACCCATTTAGATCTTACCTTGGTATGTGGTGTTAGATGTGGGTCAAGCCCTAATTTCTTCCACACTAGTTTCCAGTTTTCCCAGCAGTTTTTGTCAAATAGTGAATACTTATCCCAAAAGCTAGGGTCTTTGGGTTTATCAAAAACCAAATTGCTATAGTTATTGCCTAGTTTGTCTTGTGATTCTATCCTATTCCACTGCTTGACTGCATCTTTGTAAAACAAAACAAAACAAAACAACATTTTTTTCCCTTTTCATTTGGGGAGAAATGAGAGAGAAAATATTTATTTAATTAGTTTTTTAAAGATAAAGTTTGATTAGATGACTTCTGAGTCTCTGACTTCCCTTTCATCTTTGGAGCTATAATCTGAGGATGTATATGAACATTTACCTCAAGATTAAAAGAAAATAAAACCAAAAAAATATTGGTGCTATCATTGAGGAGGGTATGCTGGGGTGTGCTGGCAAAAGTTTAAAAATTTGTAGAAAAATATGTATGGAGCACTTTTAAATTTAATTTGCCTTATTAACATTTTATCCATTATAAGTCTAGACAATAAACAAAATAATAAATTAAGCCTTAATTTGTTGAGTTTGGTGCTTTCTGAGGTATTTTGTAAATATTTGAACTGAAAATTTGACACTTGTCTTTCCTTGATTCAGTTGGTGCTGACTCCACATAAACCCTATGTGATTATCCATGTAAGATATATATGTGTATAATTCCAACACGTATATCTTAGAACTGCTTTTTAAAAATTTTAGTAGAAATTTATATAGTATTTTAAAATAAGATTTTCAAAATGATTTTTCCACAATAGCCCTGAGAGGTAGATAGTGTATATATTCTATTATTCAATTCACATTTTCTCACAGAAATTTCTTGCCCTTTAATATATATATAGGTATATATATATTCTATGGATTAATCTATAGATTAGAAATCTATAGATTAAAATCAATGCAAATTGAATTTATTAACCATAATGATTGAACAAAACATTTTTTGGTATATATTATACCATATTAGGAAATAGTAAATAAGGTTTGATTGAAGGGAGGGGAGAGGAATATGAATATGTAGGAAAGTTTGGCAAGTCACTGGTTGACTTGCTCTTATATCCTGTGTGAAGTCACATTTCATGTTCTGAATGGCAGGGCAGCTTGGGACATGTTCACAATATTCAATCATGCAGTGAAGCTCTCAGTAGGTAACAGCCTCTTTCTTATATGAGTTGTTTGCTAGACTTCATTTAGTAAACTTTTTTATGGTTTTTAATGTTATTTAAAAATGTGATGTATACTTTCTAGACTTGGTATATATCACATATACACATATACATACATATATATATACACACACATGCATCTCCATGTATGCATCTTAGTTGTCAATTGTCCTTTATTCAAAGTGACGATGACATCAAGGAAGTGATACTATGACAAAAAAGTGAATTGGATTGAAGGAAGGCTGGGCTGTGCAAAGTCACTAGCCTAATACTCTCCTCCAGAGCCATCTGAGTCTAGCAGCAAGACATAGATCAGGATGACTGGAGATGGCCCAGGATGCAAGGTCTTTAATAGGTCTCAGTTTGACTGAGACAATCACCAACAATGCATGTCTATAGACTGTGAAGGTGATCAAGATAATGCTTGGATCTCTCATCTCTGCTCTGTTACCTATGTGAAACAATTAGCTGCTTTTATACTTGGGTCTCTACACAGACCATTTGTATTTGCATTAATTTAGAGAATAAATGACCATTCAATTGGTTGGCATTTTATTAAAAATTAGTGTACTTGTGGTGTGTCTAAGAGTAATTATTCTTCCACTTGGAATATAACTTGGGCATCCCAAATGCTGTTGATTTTGAATGGGACATCAGAGACAGTGTTTTTGTTGTTGTTGTTTGTTTGTTTTTGTTTTGTTTTGTTTTAGAAAAACAAACTACTATTTTTAAGACAATAACAAAGCAAAGACTGACTTCAAAGGAATGAACTGATTTCAGGGAGGAATAAATGTGCTAAATCAATCACAGGTTTGTCTTGAAAAAGATTTTTGACAATGAAAATTTTGTCAAGGTGATGGAGTGAAAGAATATAGGAATAATCTTAGTTATTAATTCTCCCTCATGTATGTGTAAGTGCACACACACACCTAATCCAGCAAGTATAACAAAAAAAGAAATTCTAAAGCTGATATGGACAAAAATAGAATCAGACTCAGCTTGAAAGAATCTGATAAAAAAATTTAAACATAGAATCTTAGAGTCTCAGAACAGGAAGAGATTTTCAAGGTTATCTAGTAGAATTTCCAAGTGAGAAGGAAAATCTCCCTACAGCCCTTCCAGACAAATGGTGCCCAGAGATACCTTGGGATAGGGAAATCACTCTATCGTCCAAGGCCGCCAATTCCTATTCTGAGCAGTTTTCTTTGTTAGGAAGCTTTTCTCTCCTATTTAGCTTGTGTGTTCCTTTTTTTTTGTTCTTCTGGTTTAGCTCTCAAGGGTTGAGCAAAGTGAACTATTTGTTTTTTGTATGACGATATTTCAAATGCTTTCATGTTTCCCCCTATTCTCCTCTCCAGGCTAACCATCACTTTAAACAATCCTCATGGGACATGGTTTCAATTCTCCTTACCATAATGATGACCTTCTTCTGGATATTCTTTAATGTGTGAATGTGTTATCTAAAATGTGCCACTTAAAATTAAACATGATGTTCCACATGGAAACTAGCCAAGGAAGAGTGCAATGGCAATCTCATTTCCTTTAATCTGAACACCATACTTTAGGCTACATTTACTTTTTGATTTTCATGTTATTCTGCTATATTGTAACATGTCACATTGTCACGCTGTGTGAATTCATCGAATTTGTGATTCACTAAACATACATTTTTGTTGTCCATCCATATTTTCCCCATTCTGTAAGATTAATGTGAATTTTTAAAAATGAAAGGTATGACAACTTACATTTATTTATATTAAGTTTAATTGCATCAGGCCCTGATTTCTACCTTGTTAAGGTCTTTTAAATATCTTTTCTGTCACCCAGTCTATCACTTATCCTTCCCAGATCAGAGTCATCTAGAAATTTGGAATGTATTCTACTGATAATATTTCTTTTTTAAAGATGAAGGCAAAAGACCATAGATTTGTGGCACTTTACAAGAGCCTTCCTTATTGATACTAATTTACAAATGAATATTTGTCCAATCAAATTATCTGTGCTCAATGTTGTATACATCAGCAAACACTTAATAAGCATTTATTTTGTGCATGATGCTCTATATAGTGTCAAAAGGGGATAAATATGCCACAAATTGCTTTAAATGAATTTATAAGCAAATAGATACAGAATTTACAAATAAACATGATACAGAGACTTGTAAATACAAAGAAAAATTCAGAAAAAGTTTTGAGAAATTTGAATATGAAAAATACCTATTAGTTGGAAAAAGGAGGTCTTATAGAACATTTTATAGAAGTAATAGTAAATGAATTGGGTTTTAAAAGAGGGGATGAATTTCAATAAAAAAAAGACACCCAAAGTGACTGTTAAGTGTAGGAGGCTATGTTAGTAAATACACTGGGAGAAGAAGTGATGAAATGTAAATAGGGGACAAAAAGTAGCTCAGCCTGGCTGGAGCAGAATATATGAATGGGAATAGTTATGAGATAAGGGTGGGAATTTGTAATTGTATATTGGAGGGTCTGAAATATCAAGATCAGAATTTTATATTTTATTAGATTATAAATGCAAGCCAATGAAGGTTTTCAAATAAAGTAATGTGAATGGAATCAGACTTGTAACCTAGAAGCATTGTGAAAGGTAGAATTGAACATGATTGAAAACTAATGGCACAAAATTTTGGAGTAATTGGTAAGAGGACATGAATTGAGATAGCTACAGGGGGAAGGGAAAGGAGAGCAAGAAAACCTTTGCTCAGGTAGGATTAATAGGACTTGGTGACTGATTGGATTTGGAGCTGGTTATGAAGAATAGGAAAGTATAAAGAAGGCTTGGAGTTGACAAGCTCTGATGGCTGGAAGTTGAAGGGAAGGAGAAATTGGGGACATGATGAACTGACCTTTTGTGGGGAAGTTGACTTTGAGGTCCCAGCCTCTGTTTTGTCTAAAGGGTTATACCATAAATCACTTGTTGAATTCTCTTATTGAAATTCAGGTATTCTATAGCTTTGGCATTGATTGGTTTATAAACTATTAGTTCAATAATTTGGACAGTTTTTAAGTCAGGATTCTGGGGGGAGAAAGGGAGAGGGAGAGGAAGAGGAAAAAAGGGAGGAGAGGGAAAGAGGGATAGAAGAAAAGGAAAGGGAGAAGGAGAGGAAGGGAGAGGGAGATAGAGGGGGAGAGACGCATAGACAGGGACACAGACAGACACAGAGACAGAGAGAGAAGTTTGTGTGTGTGTGTTTGTGTGTGTGTGTGTGTGTGTGTGTGTGTGTGTGTGTGTGTGTGTGTATGTACAGAATATTGGGTCTGTACTAAGGAAGAAATGAGTTCAAATCCAGCATGTATGACTCTGGGCAAGCCATTTGTTTGTCTCTTCTAGTTCCTTTTTGTAATGTGTAAAATGGGATTAATAATAGCATCTATCTCACAAAATTGTTCTGAGGATCAAATCAGATGATACTTGTAAAGCACAATACATATAAGTGCTTATAGAAATATTATTATAATTTTCATTATTATTTTCATTATATAGAATCCAAAGTCCTTTTGGTGTTGTTTACATTTGTATTATTTACCTGGCAAATATTTTAAATATCTTACCTTTTCTTCCTTTGTAAAAATTAAGAAGTATATCCACTTTTGCAACTTTGGAATATTTCTTATTCTCCTTGATTTATCAAAGGTCATTGATAATGGCTCAGCAATCCCAGCTCCAAGTTCTTGGAGTAGTACCATGGGATGGAATTCATTCAGAGAAAATGAATAGAACTCACTGAGAAAAGTCAGATACTTTTCATAATATCCTAACTCATCTTGAGTATCAATTGAGGAACACTCATTCTGGGTGAGGAACACAATCATGGGCATGATGATGAGCTGATTAATCTTTTTTTCATTCTATGTTATCATGAACTCATCTAGCCCTCAAAATGGTTCTGTTCCTTCTCTGATCTTCCACTGGCTTCCAAATAGCTTTAAAAATAAAAAAAAATAGCTTTATTGTTATCTTTTGGTAAATAAAGACAGTTTCACTTTGTCTCCCCAGGAAAGTGATTGACATGTAGTCAGTGCATAATAAATGCTTATCGATTGATCCATTTGTGATTGATTCTTTAATAAGCCTTATTTTGTTCTGGCTTTTCTTATCTTGAAAGAACTGTGCCAGTTTTTGGGTATACTTAACATTTACCTGTAATTTCAACTTTCTGTATTTTTGTTTTAGAAATCTGAGTTGGTCAGTGAGTTCTTATATGTTTCCCATTTCACTTTGTGATTAGCATCATTTATGTTACTATTCACAGATTTCTATTGAAATTTGTGTAGAAATTTAGAAAATGGGATCTCACATCTACCTTCTTTGAATTCTTTGTAACATTCTCTCCCACAGTGTAGGGTGAATGTTGTACTCCTTTAATATCATAATGTAGAATCAGGATGTTCAAAATCTAGTGACTTTATTATACTATATTTTTGTTCATTATACTATAACTTTTGTTTCTCATGTTGAAATATTTTCATGATTGCATTTTGGGAGGTGACAGGGCATGGGAAGAAAACTCTGAATGAGTTGAGAATAAAAGCTACTTCAAAAGCTCTAAAAATACATATTGATCTCAAGAATGGAAACTAGTACTTCTACTTCCAGTAAATACTAAGTGGCTGATGAAGCAGATGCTGCAGGAGGAACTGGAGGCCAGGGTGGCTTTCCCAATGACTTTGGTAGTGGGGGACTGAGGTCGAGGTCAGGACTATGGCTATGGGACCGAAGGAGGAAAACCTAGAGACAAAGAATAAATTCCTGTCACAAAATGGGTCAGCTAGACAAGGATGTGAAAATTTCTCCCTTCCTATTAGGGAGTCTAAGATCATAGATTTCTTCCTGGGATCTTCATTGAAAGAGGTTTTGAAAATTGTCCCTGTTAAGCAACAAACTAGAGCTGGACAGTGTACCAGGTTCAAGGCTTTGTGGATATTGGTCATTATAGTGGCAATGTTGGCCTGGAGCTATCCATGGTATCATCATTCTGGCCAAGCTATCTATAATTCCCATGAGATGTGGTTCCTGGGGAAAAAGGATTGGAAAAAGCCCTGCCCTGTGGCTTTGTGGATTAGTTAGAGGTATTAGCATCATCTCAGCTCCTGTGCCTAAGAAGCTCCTGATTATGGCTGGAATTGATGACTGCTATACTTCTGCAAGGGGCTGTACTGCCACTCTGGGCAACTTTGCTAAAGTTGCATTTGGTACCATCTTTATAACATCCAACTACCTCTTCCCAGGGCTTTGGCAGGAGAAGGTGCTCACTAAGTCTCCTATCAAGAATTCATTGACCATCTTGTGAAGGTTCACAGTATAGTGTCTATCCAGAGCATCTAGGCAGCTTCTGTGACAACCACATAGATGTTTTTAATAAATAAGAAATAAATTTTAAACTCTGCCTGCTTTAAAAATAAAAAAAGCATGAGAACTAGATTTTTTTTTTCATTTTTTGGATCATCCTTCCCATACACAGCAACTGGTCATCTACTAGAAACTAGAGTTTTTCTAGTATAAATGTGTGAAGTTGAATATATTTTGATTGGCAGAAAAATATTCATTTTGAGAGAAAGAGAATACATAAAATTTTAGGGCTGAAAGATAAATCAACTAGTCAAAACCCTCCTTCTATAGATGAAGAAACTCAGATCCAAAGAAGACCATTATCTTATACCTGATCATGCAGCTATGTAGTGACAAAGTCTACTTGGATTCCTGACCTATCTATTTATAGAGTTGTCACTCTTACTGAGTACAAAGCAAGACTTCCACACTCATAAACTATGTGACTTATCCTCTACTTGCCTCTATTTCCTCTTCTGTAAAATGGGGATAAAAATAGTACCTATCTTCTGGAGTCCTTGTGAGGAGGATTAAATGAGGTGATATTTATAAAGGGCTTATTTAGCAATGGCTAGCATATAATAGACACTAATCAAATACATGTTCTATCCCCTTTCCCTTCATTATATTAAAAAAATCTAAAATCATATGGAAAAATCAAAAGAAGTATGAGTCTGAATGCAGAGTGAAGTGTATTATTTTCACTTTTTTTGTTTTTTTCTTTTTCATGGTTTTCCCCTTTTGTTCTGATTTTACGTTCACTCTCTGACTAATGTGGAAATATGTTCAATATGATTGTTTATATATGTCCTATATCAGATTGATGTCGGGGAGGGGAGAGGGAGAAAAATAGAAATCAAAATATTATAAAAATGTTAAAAACTAATAAATAAATTTTTAAAAAGTTAAAAATAAGTGGTTGTCGAACTATTATCAGTGAACTTTGACAAGCCCAATTTTCATAAAAGTAAAGATAATATTATTTAGTAATTCTTAATAGTTTAGCAATCTAAAATCAATGAATAAAAATAACAGCTTTTAGAGATTTTTGAAAATTCAATGACCGAAAGAGACATACATGGAAGTCTCTTAAAGAAACAATCAGAAATCTTTTGTTTTAAAATTAAATGAAATATGGATTATACAATACATCAAATTTAACAAAATAGTGTTAAAATAAATTGCCTTTTAAATTCTTACATTTCATGTAATTATGTATATATTCATATGACCATAATATAATGCTGTATATACAAATACATATGAATAACATATATGATTATATATATACCCCCAAAATATGATGATAGTTGTATCCTAATATAGAGTGTAGAAAGTCAAGAAACAGTAGCATATTGGAAGAGGAAAATACTTTGAAATTCCATGGATAAATATTGTGTAGCTCCTGGATTTTATTAGCCTATGTGTTTTCTTAACATTGAGGAAAATCCTTTCATTGTTCTTTTTTTTTTTTTTTTTTGCATCTACTTTCATAGCAGAAAATAGTAAATAGTGATATGAACGATAACCAAACTACTGCTGTGCTGGATGACCTCAGGGTAAAAAGACTATTATTTTAGAACATCCCATTCAACTTTAAAAATTGCCTTTGGAAATCATAAGTAATTTGAGTTGGAAGAAATCTTCAAGATCATCTTGCCAAGCTCTTCTTTATAGTGGTGAAGAAACCAATGGTCAGAGAAGAGATGCAACTTGCTGGCTATAATCAATAGCTTTGTGTTAGTGGCAGAGGCAAGCATAGAACCTCAGATCACAGTCCTTTCCCCCATAAGACTACACTATTTCTTATCACTGAGCCACAACAAACAACTCTTATCAGAGCATTTTCAGATTGCATTACATAAAGTTTTCATTATCACTATGTACCAGGTATATTGAACCAAGTGTTGGAAATACAAATATAGAGAAATAGACCTCAAGGAGATTACAGGCATAAAATAAGGGAGAGAGAAGGTACATGTGTCAGTGTTAGATGGAAAAGTAGTCTGGACAGTCATGAACTGAATTGGGATAGAAGTGAGCTTGGCTGCAATGGATTCTTCACCAAATGGAGGTTCCAAAGAGCAACTCACCACTTCAAGGAAGAAGCCATGGGCAGGGGGAGGCCCCCAGTGTGATAAGGCAACTGGGACACAGGTGTAAAAGTAAAGGGCTGGTGCCCATTTTTTTCATGATATTAAGAAATCTAATTAAAATAGCCTAATCAAAATCTAAATAAAATTAGAATTAAGATAATAAAAATTACAATTATTTCTTTGACATACTATTATTGTTTTATATACACATACACACATAAGACATTTGAAGTTGTTGAACAAAGTGATGTAATATCATCAGTGAGGAAGTGGTGATGTGCTATAGAAAAGGCATAAGAGAATCACAGACACTGAGTTGGACATGGCTTTCAGATGCCATTTAAATTCTGTTTAGAGGACAGAAATAAGCATTTATATAATGCATACTACGTGCCATACATTGTACAAAGTGCTTTGCAAATGTTATTTCCCAGCACTCTGACCATTGGCTGTCTCTACTATGTCAGTAGTTGCCTATGTATACCTAAAACTAGCCTACTATATCCCCCAAAGGTGGTCATTTAGCCTTTTTCTGTAAGAGTCCTAGTGGCAAAGAATCTACTAGTTTTTTAGGTAATCCATTCCACTTATGGGTAGCTCTACCTGTTATTTTTTTCCTTACATCTTGCTGAAATCTACCTTTTCCAACCATTTGTTCTTGTTTCTATCCTTTGGCTTCAAACAAAACAAATCTAGCCCTTCAAACACATGAAGATGACTATATTACACCCCCCCCCAACCACCTTCATCTTCTCTTCTCAAGAATATAAATATTCATTTCCTTTGACTGTTTCTGATTTATAGCATAACAATTTCTGACCAGATGTTTGATCTAACCACCAATCAGTCCCCTCATTTATAATTCCAGGGAATACGAAGCACTTCTTATCTGAAATTAAATAACAAAACCTTCATCTCATAATTAGTATATATTACTCCACAGTTTCCATAGCTCTATTAAAAATATCCTTCAGTACTCATCAAGATGTGGTTATGTGGACATGTCATCCCTGCTTCTAGGGAAACTGAGGCTAGTGAATCAGTTGAATTTGAGTTCTTAGCTAAGCTGATTTAGGCAGTCACACATCCAGACTCTGTGGATGGGAGATTTTGTGGCTTCTCAACAAATAAGCAACTGGTCCAGATCAGAAATGGAGCAGATCAAAGATCCCATGACTAGGAGTGAGATCAGGCCAGTGAATAGTCATTGTACCTACGTCCTGGATGAGGGAGGGCAAATCGGAGTGTTTTTTTTTAAAGTTGCTTTTGATTTAGAATAATTTATTTACATTAAATTCAGTGTTTTAAAATGTATCATATCTATTTCTCAGTTATTTTCCTATTTTTCCCCAGGGTTCAAAAGACTCTTTTTCCTTTTCTTAGAACATTTGGATTTTATGCTCCAAGGAGCAGATCTGGTAATGAGAGAATATGTTCTGTAAACTCCTGGTGTTGCCAGTAACACTTTCAGACTAGAAATTAATTTTTAAACAGTCGGCTTCTGTGACCATGACACTGTTATTAAAATCCTTTTCTGGCACCCCAGCTAGCTTCTTTTAGTCACTGTTGATGCTTTTGTTTTTAAAAAGCTATATTTTATGCTACAATGGTACCTTTTCCCCAAAATTAATATTTAATCCAAAGTATATTGGAAAATAAAATAGAAAAGCATTAAAACTGCATAAGCTGCAAGTTAGGGCTTATACTTTTACTGGGAAACTTGGAATTAGGACATGGGCTGATTTCTCTTCTCAGGGAAAAGGGAGGAAGGAAGTTTTGGGAATGAGTTGTAGCTGTGGTTATAGGGTAAATTATGGAGCTTTAGTAGGTCATGATAATGACACCCTTGACATCTGCCATCTCCTGCACCATAAGTGGCCATGGGTAATTCTTAGCATGTATATTTTTCGTACTTGGATGATTTCTCTTTTTCAGAAAATTACTAACTATTCAAAAAGATAGGAAAGTGTTACAACTGTGAGACTGAGTCATACTGCAATTGTTTCCTCTTGAAAATCATGGGGTATTACTTGTTTGTTTTTTTTTCAATTTGAGAAAAAAAAATAATACAGTTTTAAAGGAAGTACAGGGAAGAAATAGCGGATGTCAAAGTGGGAGGAATGGAAGAGGAATGGACCCTATTAATCAAAGAGTCATATTGTTGGGGGCATTTGCTGCCAAATTGACACATTCATTTTATGGATTTTTTTTAAAGGCTGTATTTATCTCTTGAAAAACATCACACAAAAGAAACAACTTCAATATGCTTTAATGGGGCAAAGAGATAGGGCAAAGAGTGCTAGTCCTGGAGTTAGGGAAACTCATCTTCATGAGTTCAAATCTAGTCTCAGACAATTTATTAGATACATGATACTGGGCAAGTCACTGACCCCACAGTTCACCTTAGTTCCTAATCTATAAAGTGAGCTGGAGAAGGAAATGGTAAGTAACTCCATTATCTTGCCAAGAAAACCCCAAATGAGTTCAGCAAAAATTGGGCACAACTGAAATAATTATTGTTTAAGTCAATAGACATTTATATTTATTAAGTGCCATGCTCTGTGCTTAGTACTGGGGATTAAAATATAGCAAAAAACAACTCTTGATTTCAAGGGACTCACCATCTAATGGGAGCAGTAATATTTGCATAGTATTATATTGTAATTTTATAGTAACATGCTAATCTTTACATAGTATGTAAAGTAGGTGGAAACAGAAATATATATAAGAAAAATGGAAATATTCAAAGGGGGAAGTATGAGATGTAAGGAGGATCAAGAAAAGCTTTTTGCAGAAGTGGAGGAGAATTACACATTAGAGCTCTGTGGTTCATAATGGAAAATTCATATTTCAGCACTCTATTTGAGATTATCTAATTTAATCATATTTTTTCTGTCATTTTCAGATTATTTCTATTAGAATACAAAGCTTCTTGAACTGTTGGTCAAAACCCCATATGGGGTTTTAATTGAATGTGGGAGTTGCAAAATTATGATTTATCATCAGTAAATGTTTGATTGGTACATCTATTTTACATACCTATATACCTGGGGTCATATAAAAAATTTTCAGAGGAGAAGGGGTCATGAGTAGAAAAAGTTTAAGAAGCCCTGGTAAGGGAGAGAGCCCTGAGTCTCAAGTCAGGTAGGTTTAATTAAAATCTCCTTGTACTATATTTATTAGATATGTTACTATGGAACACCATTCAACTTTTGCCTTTGCCCACCTCAGTTTCCTCAGCTGTAAAACGGGAATAATAACATTACCTATGCCAGGAAATGTTGTTGAATCCAGTGAGATAGTATTTGTAAAGCACTTAGCATAGATCTTGACATAGCATAGGTGTTATATAAATGCAGTACCCTTCCACCCTTTTCCCTTTGCTTTGAGGAAATACAGTTGGAGGATATATCACTCTCTATTATGTTCTTGGTTAAGAAGGGTCTCCCATTTCTCATTTTAATAGCTCATTAAGTCTAACACTCTAGCTACTCTAATTATAGAAATTAAATTGGGATTGCAAAAGTAAGGATACTTCAAAAGGGAAAAATAAGAAAAGGTATTCGTGTACAATGTGGATCTGGTAGGAGACAAGTATAGAATGCTGAACATTCACTAACTTAACAGGATTTAGGGTTTTAATTTAAAAGAAGTTCTAATCTGTTTGGAGACTAACCTTTAAACTTCATCAGAATGTAGCAGCAAGTGGGGAGATTGGCCAGGAGACATTTTACCTGTTACTTCAATTCCATTCTCTCATTCTATTCCAAACTAACCTTTCTGAACTTTCTGTGCAGCTATTTCCATAATCAACCTCTCTTGCCCCTGTTTAGACTACACCCAATCACCCTGGCCCACCAACACACTTGCCAACCTCTAGACTTTTTGAACTCAAAAGATCACTTCTGTCTTAGGGTTTCTTAAACTGGGGCTACTGAGGAACCAAGGAGCGGGAAAGTCCTGCAAAGACCCAGCAGCAAGCCTGCCTCGTTATGTCCAAATTTTGACTGGGGCCAGAAACTTGGGGAAATCCATGTGGTCCACTACCCTGCCTCCCTTTGTGGGAGAATTCAAGGAGTTTTGTGTAGACATTGAGGCCTCAGTTCTTCAAATTCAGAAGTCCATTAAGGCAAAAAGTGGGGACTTTTTGTAGCTGTTAAAAAAAGGGAAAAATGAAGAGATAAACTAGACCCTTCCTCTCATTTGACTTGTGCAGAACTGTTTAGATATTTTTCCCCCCTTGGAAATGCTTACCAAGGCAGTAAAAAAAGAAACAGATAAAACTTGCTCAGTTTATTCTTTCTTTCTTTCTTCCTTCCTTCCTTCCTTCCTTCCTTCTTTTTTCTCTCTCTCTCTATTTCTTTTCTTTTCCTTCCTTGTTTCTTCCTTCCTTCCTTCCTTCCTTCCTTCCTTCCTTCCTTCCTTCCTTCCTTCCTTCCTTCCTTCCTTCCTTCCTTCCTTCCTTCCTTCCTTCCTTCCTTCCTTTCTTTTCTTCTTTCCTCCCTCCCTCCTTCCTTTTTCCTTCCTTCCTTCCCTCTCTTCCTTCCTTCTTTTTCCCTCTTTCTCTCCCTTCTCCCCTCTCTTCCTACTTCCTCTCTCTCTCTTTCTTTCTCACCTCTCTTCCTCCTCCTCTTTCATCCTCCCATCTTCCCTTCTTCCCTTTCCCACTTTCTTCCTTTTCTTTTTATGTCTCCCTCTCTGTTTCTCTGTATGTCTGTCTGTCTTTCATTCTTTCTTTCCTACTTTCACAGTCTGCCATAAAAAAGATAGGACCTTTAAAAACATAATTTCAAAAGAGAGCTTTTTGGTTGCTCTAGGGCAAAGCAGAAGGCATTGTCAGTAGTAACATGTTGTTCAAAAAGTATATTGCTAGGGTATGCTGGGTCACATTGCATCCAGCTAAAGAAGTCAAATAGCAGATGGAACTAGTGGGTGGGTGAGAGAATGGAGAGGGAAGATGACAGAAGAGGGAAGTAATCTAAAATAAAAATACTAAAAAAAATTTAAAAGCTTCTCCTGATGGGAGAAGCAGAGAATCATTAGCATAATTCTATGTTCTTATACCCAACATGTTATTATTCAGAATCATAAAATCTAAGCATTAGTACATGACAAGATTCATTGATTCCCTTGATAACGGTATCCCAACAAGTGTTATCTAACATCTGCTTGAAAACTCCTAATGAGCTATGGCTTTTTCTCTTCCAAAGGAGTCTATTTTACCATGGAACAGCTTGAATTATTGGAAAGTTTCTCATATTAAGTCTAAATTTGTCTTTTTTGCAACTTCAATGCATCATTGCTTAAGTCCGTGCTTGGGTCCAACAGAATGAGGATGAAACATCTTCCACCTGATGCTCTTCCAGATACTTGCTTAATTATACTGATTCTTCTCTTTCAGACAACATCCCCATCCTTTTCTTCTGCAAGCTTTGCATCTTCAGTCCTATAACCTGTTATTATTATTATATGTAATCCAGTTACTGCTACTAAGGTTTTCTCCTTGTGTTTAACCTTTCACCAGAAGCAGTAATATTGACTTTCCATAAAAACACACACATTCATAGAAGATATGCTTTTATATACTCTGAGAGGGTGATTCAAAAACATTGTTCTGGAACCCCAACCTTCTCTGTAGAGGACCCCTACACAGCATGTGCCTAGAATCTAGCCTCTCAAAGAACTGTTCATTAGCACCAGCTTTGAGTGTTTCCTGGTAGACTAAGGCTGAGCTATGCCTGAGTTGAATATTGTGAGAACAGGACCTTCTAGAGAGAAATTTCCTGATATTGTATACAATTGGAGAAAGCAGAGAATCATTAATATAATTGTTGTAGAGCAGTTGAACTATGTAAAGTTAGTCACTTGGACAGTGCAGTTGCCATGAATCAGGATTCCTTGCTCACCAACCTCCAGATCATATTTACCTTTTAAAAGTGTTGAATGTTCCATGATTGTTTTATGAGTCTTTATAACTCTGTGATGAAGAGGGATTCACTAGAATTCATTTCCTTTTCATGGCGGAAACTTATACATGAATGTTTTATGTTTCTATATATGTTCCCAGACTCCATTGTATTCATACCACTTTATGCATTTTTGGTGAAATGAAATAAAGATTTTCTTATAACTAATGACCATATTAGATATTAAGTGCTTATGTGGGTTTTTTGGAGCTCTGCCCATCCACAATTAGGACACTTTAGACATATGCCTTGCTAAGTTTTATTTGGAGATTTTCCTGGGTTATTCCAGGTTGAAGGAATTATCCAATAGTGATTGATCCTGGGTTAAAGTTCAAGTTCCCAGGGCAAGACCCAGTCATGAAAATCACAGCATTTGACATTTAGAGCTCAATGGGACCCTGGAAGGTCTCAGTCCAACCTCTTCATTTAATAGAGGAGAAAAATGAGAATTTTATTTTGTTTCTCTCTCCTTGCTTTAGTTAAGAATCTCCCCACCTTCATGATAGTGTAAAATATTTCTGATCTCCATCTCTCCTCTTTAAAATATATCTGATCTCTATCTCTCCTCTCCTCTTATTCTATAATTATTTTAAAGTGAATTTTCTCTTGTGATTTATTCCTGGTTTGGGTTAATAGATATGCTTATGATCTTTTGAATTTATTTCATCTCCTGATTCCTTGTTGAAGCTAATTGTCCCAATTAGTTTTTGTACTAATTTTGGGATTTTGCTAAATATACACCATACTCTTTGCAAAAAATGGATAATTTTGTTTCTTTTTTGTTGATAGTTATACTTTTAGCCTTATTCTTTTGTCCTTTTGTTATTACTAGCATTTTAAATCTATGCAAAATGATAGTTGAGAAAGAAGACATCCTGATTTTACCATTGTTTGCTCTGGGAAAACTTTCTGTGTTTCACCATCATACATAATTCTTGATCTTCCTTTAAATATGCATTTTTTTCCTAGACCGTGCTACTCTTTTTTTTAATTTGACACACACTAACAAACAAGATATTTTCCTCTATACAGACAAGAGAAAAAGAGGATTATAAATAAAACCACAAATCTCTGTTATATACAACTTGTTTTTTTAAAATGTAATAAAATAGTATTTGGCTTTTGAAACTTCTGCTTATCTAGGTTTCTCTCTGAACTCGTGTTTTCTTCTATGCATTTTAAAATATGCTTCATTAACACTTTTTTAAAAAAGATGGGTCATGTTATTATCATTAGTCCTCCTTTTTGTTCACACTTATCTCTTCCCACTCCTGCAAACAAAACCTCTCTTTGAACAGGCAAGCAAAACAAATTCATGCACTGGCTACATCCATAAATGCAAGTCTTACTCTCACATTTAGTCCATCACGTCTCTGTTGGAATGTGGGAAGCATGCTTCATTATTGGTCTTCTGGAGTTATAGTTGGTCATTGCATTGGTCAGAATTATCAAATCCTTCAACATTATTCTTCTTTACAGTATCTTTTTATTGTCTGTTTTTTTTTCACTTCACTCTACATCAGGGGATAGGTCTTCCCAGGTTTCTCCAAATACATCCCTTTTACTATTTCTTATGACACAATAATATTTATTCTTCTGTTCCATCTCCTCCTTATTTTTTCTCCTTACATCTTTTACCCCTTAAAGAAAACTTTTAAAAATCCCTTTACTTCCTTTAGTCTAGCTTTATTCTTCTGAAAACAAATATTTGTTAATTATTTCTTGCTACATGAAAGAGCTTAACTTTCTTCTGGTGGTCAATTTGGATACTGACTATCTTGTTTAGAATTTTTTCCTTTTGCTGAACATGCACTTATTTTCTCTGGTGCTTCGATTTAACTTATTTTGTAGTTCAATATGATCTTTGATTTTTAAAAAAAAAACAAGAAGTAATGATGTATTAATCCTTAGAACATGAAGTTATTTCTCCCTTGCTGCTTGAAAAATTTGTTATTTGATATTTTAATATTAAAATTTGTTTATTCTGTTCTCTGTGAGTTGAACTTGGCGTTTCTATTTGTGTTCCATGGATTTCCTCAATATGTAATTTGTTGTCTGCTTCTAAATATTTCTGAGAAATTTTATGGTATCTTTCTTTCAAGTTCTGTATGCTTTTTTTTGTAGAGCTATTTGCTTTTAATTTCTTTTTATTTTGTTCAATTATTTTCCCCTTTTTGTTTGAATTTTTGTATTCCAATTCTGCCCTCTTTTCCAGAGGACCCACTAATTTATTTCTTAAAATAGTATTTTTTTAAAATTTTTCCAAATACATGCAAAGATAGTTTTCAACATTCACTTTTGCAAAAGTTTGTGTTCCAAATTTTTTTCACTCTCCCGCCACCCTCCCTTCCCAAGATAGTAAACAATCTGGAAGAGGTTAAATGAGCAGTTCTTCTAAACATATTTCCATATTCATCATGCTGCATGAGAAATATCAGATCAAAAGGAAAAAAAAACAAGAAAAAACAAACAAATAATAACAAAAACAAAAAAAAATACTACTTTTTGATCCACATTGAGTCTTCAGTGTTCTCTCTCTGCATGGAGATGACATTTTTCATCACAAGTCTGTTGGAATGGCCTTGAATCATCTCATTATGGAAAAGAGTCAGGTCCCTCACAGTTGATCATCATATAATCTTGTTGTTTCTGTGTAGTGTTCTCCTGGTTCTACTCACTTCATTTAACATCAATTCATGTAAGTCTCTCCAGATTTACAACAATATTCCATTACGTCCATATGTTCTAAGTTATTCAGTCATTCCCCAACTTAGGGACATCCACTCAATTTTCTGTTCATTATCACAGCACAAAGAATTGCTGCAAACATTTTTGCACATGTGGACAACCCACTAATTTAAAGAAAGTGTTTTTTTTTGTGCTTAATTTTCTAGTCTTTTGTTGGACTTATTGGTTTCCTCAAAAGTTCTATTTCTTTCATTATGTCTTTTTTTTTAAAAAAAAAAATACTTTTGTTTCCTGGGATTCTTACCTAGTATCTGGTCTTCTTATTAGTGAGTTTTTCTGTGAATAATTAGCTCCAAACTTGACCTTGATCTTCATATTTATTTTCAGCCTTTCTGTCACATACATACTTAGTGTTAAAACACCCCTTCACCCTTCCAACACAGTTATAACTTTCTTCCCATTGCTCTGAGAATTATAGTCAGATCAACCTGACCCTTGTTTCATAATAGAAAATTCTTGTGGACAGAACTATCTCACTTTTAAATTTGTATTTCCTGAACTCAAGGCAATGCCTAAAATATAGTAAGTGTTTATTTAAGTACTTAGAAATACTTTTTTTGTTCATTTCATTCATTTAATCACTCTTTGCTCTTATGAAGCATTCTAAATATTATTGGGATGATTTCATTGTTTTATCTTTGTCCTTGGTGGGATTTTTTTTTGTAATATTTTCACATCCTTCAGTTGATTGTCTTAGTTTCATTCATAAAGTACTCATCCAATCAATGAGCACTTTTCTTTGTGTTGTTCATTTCTTCTTCCCAATAAATTTTCATATGTATTTTGTGTGTTTAACAGTCAGTCTGTTGATATTGCTATGATGCCCTTGACTTCTAATCTTTTCCTTCTCAGAGGCTATAACTTTTATATCCCTCTTCTAGTATCTGCTACCTGTTGTCTATCTATCAGTAAATTTTCCAAAGAAAGTAGAGAATCTAATGTTGAGGAATTAGTCCCTAACAATATGTCTTATTTTAGTGAGTTTTTCTTATCTATAAGTTAAGATATCTTTTAGGATATACTGGGTAGAAATACTGAGAGGTGGAGAATCAGAAAGACTGTAACCCCAGGAATAGACATATCAGAGAACTCCCCTAAAACCATCACCAAAAGACATTTGTGGCTTTGGATCATCAGAGGTATGAATTGTTATTGCATGCATTTGAAACTGTTACTTAATTTAATGTTGTAATACTTACGCGTGCTCACTCTTCCCATGGATGGCACCTGTATTTATGGGAAAGAGTTCTTCAGATAATATTTTTTGGAGGGGAATCTATTGATTTGGGGCATAATATGGTCAGAATTGTCTTTTTTTGGGGTGAAATCATTTTGACCACTGTAAGAATGGATTGGACTGGGATGAAACTCGGGGCAGAGGGACTAATTAAGAAGCTTTGCGATAGTGTAGGTGAAAGAGATTTACAATGCAATTTGTTCACTGACCATATGGGTGAAGGAAGTGGAAACAATGTGGGAGATATTTTGGAAATGACCAGATTTAACTTGAACAAATTAATATTTAGCCCTGCATTTAATCCCTGTTGTGTTTCTGTTTAAAGTTGATTTCTTTTTTATGATTCTTTTATGTCTATTGGTTTTGCTTTGTTTGCTCTATTTCCTTATGTAAGTTCCTCCATATAGCTTTATTTCCTTCATATTCATCATTCCTTATGGTACAATAATATTCCATTATATTTGTCTCTTACAATTTGTTCAGCTATTTCCCAATTATTGTGTATATGGTTTGTTTCCATTTTTTTTGCTATTATGAACACTACTATAAATATTGTAAAGATGTGACTTTAATTCATGTAAATAAACTCTTTGGGGTACAAATAAATCATCTAGTGGGATCGCTTGGAGATTAGGAATAGTTTAGTAACTATTCTCACATAATTTCAAATTATTTTCCAGAATTAGTCAAATTGGACCTGTTTCAAAACCTGATTTGCAATGAATGAATTAATGCATTACTCCATGCTTTTTTTTTGGAGGGGAAAAATGTAGATATTTTTCAAATTATTTTCCAAAATTAGTCAAATTGGACCAGTTTCAAAACCTGATCTTCAATGAATGAATTAATACCTTAATACATGCTTTTTTTGGGGAAAGAATGCATATATTTTATGGTTCATAAATCAATGGGATTAAGCACTGGAAGTCACTTTAAAGACCTTTTACTTTAATGGTTCTTAATCTGTTTGGGGGCATGGCCCTCTTTAGTAGTCTGACAGTAGAAAGATATGGTCTATCAAGGAAATTCATAATGAAATATTGTTAAAAACCAAGTTAGCAGGCCACAGGTTAAGAACTCCTGGTTTTGTAGATAAGGAGAGTGGGTGTCTGAAAGATGAAGAGGTTTGAATAAAGATGGAAGCTTCCAAGCTGGGATTTGAGTCTTTGCCTTCTGATTCTATAGCTGGTATTGAAGTCTGCTAGAAAAAGAGCATCTGATTGCTAAGCCCTGGGTCACTGTTAAACAAAACTATGTTAAAATTTGAATTTGTTAAATCTTTGTTACAGGGAATGGTTCTCTGGTAAAGAAGCATATTTGAAAGTAAAGGTAATTTGTTAGTTTGTTGTATTAGGAGACCATTTATATTCCAGTTGTTCAGACACAGAAGCTTCATGTCACTTTTGACTCTTTACTTCTGATATCCAATTTTTAAATTTTGTTTGTTTAAAAATAGTATATTTGATCTATGACCTTTGTCTATATATCATAATAATTCCACACTAACATTACCTCCATTTGAACTCTTTAAAGGAAAAAGAAAAATATCCAAGGAAATTCAGTATCCTATATGGTGACTACAACTGATGGCGTATGCAATATTTTGTCTGAAAAGTCCTTTGCTTCTCTGCCATGAGGCAGCATTTCATGTTTCATCAATTACTCAGCATTTAATTTGTATTTATTTATGTGATTACACGTTGTTTCTCCCAACAGGATATAATGATTAGAAATGGTATACTTTTGTCTTTATATTCCTAGATCCTAGCACAGTGCCTGGCACAGAGGAGCTGCTTAATATATGCCTATTGATTGGGTTACATTGCATTGAATTAGTTATGAGCATCTGTTGATTTATATATCCTTGCTTTACCTGAGCCCAACTCATCCAGTTGCTTTGTTCTCCATCTTCTGGACTCATCTGTCGACTTTCCCTGTGCATCAAATAGCCTGAAATTTCTTACTGTTATTTCTGTGTCTGCTAACATTGACATAGAGCCTCCTTCTCTGAATCTGTGCTGGTAAGGAGACTTTATGTTTGGCCCACTTTTTACTCATCTCTGTTTGTATTACTTTTTATACCCATTTCTTGCTGGGGTTGACTCCATACCAACAGCTCCAATATTCTGGACCGATATGAGAAGAGGGAGCTGAGATTAGATTAGAAAAAAATAATAATAAAGAAGTTGAACTGGGAGATTTTGTGGAATATGACACTTAATCTTGGCTAGACTTTGGATTTTGATGGGGAATACAAAGAATGGCTGATGTGAGCTTATATAGTTTTCTTGCTTGAAAACAAAGCAGTAAAAACCACAAGCATTAAAAGGTACATTGATCAAAATCACTGAGAAAAGCATTTCAGCAATGGCATAATTGACAGTTTATTCACAAAAACACCTGCTCCAACATTTCTTAATGCCAGATGCCTTCATCTTCAGCAATATCTCATGCTAGCTTCCAACTAGGGGGAAGAGGGCCTTAATTCATACCCATCAACAATTTTAATATAGTAACCTTTTCAGCCACTCCAAGGAAATATAGGAAATACTTATGCTTGCCTGGCAGGCGCATTCGACTGTGCAAACCTGTCTGGACTCAGCTGGATCCCAAATGTGATGATTCAAAACAGCACATGGAAAACAGAAACAAAATGAAGATTTAGTTTGAACTGACATGATCACAAACATCCCAGCATTGCTTCCCATGGAGGAAGTTCTTGCCAGTCCAGTCTATTTTTTTCACCCCGGAAAGAACACACCAGTTCCCCGTTTCCCATCAATTATCTTTAACTTGTCAAGGATTTTAATCTGTTTTCTTCTTATAGTCCAACTTTGTTTTGGACTTTTCTTGCCTGTGAGAAATAATGCTTCATAAGGTGGATACTGCCCACCACAGTGGTTGGGTAGAATTGGTTGTGATTTGAAAATAAACTCATTATTTTGATGCAACAGATGCCTTATAACAAATGCCACCAAAACTGTACACCCCTTATCCTAACCCTGTTTAATTGTTTGACTCTGACAGATTATAAATCATTATGTATTTTTGTAGTTTATCATTTGTTCACAGAAGGGATGTGTGCCTTACTTTTGATAGCAATGTATCAATAGTCTCTATTGTTTTACATCCATTTTGCCTCTTTATGTTATTTACATTGTTTTATTTATGGCATATGCTATTCTGTTTATTTCCTACATTTCTTCTCAATTTCTAAATCCTACATATCATTCCATTTGGTGCATTATATTTCTGTTGGTTTATTATATTACCATTATATTTGGTGCATTATATTCCTGTTGGCCTATATATATATATATGTATACATATACTACCAAAATACATATCCAGTCATTAGATATGTTTTTTCAGCCTTTGCTATCACATATAATTTGGCTTTATATATTTTCATACATTTGAAGCTTAGCTATAATTTAGGCTTTAAAATCTTATTTTACTGATACTCTCTTATTTTTACAAGATCTTCATTTTAAAATATTTCCCTTCTTTACCAGAGAACCATCCCCTCTAACAAAGCTTTAAAAAAGAAAGAAAAAAGCAATTAAGTGGAATCAACCCAAATATCAACTTTATATGATAGTAAATACAATATATTTCATGTGCATAGTCACCTCCTTCTGCAGAGGGAAGACTGGTATAGGAGGTGTCAAAATCAGTCATTATAATTATATAACTTGCAGTTTCTTTTCCAGAGAAATGCTGAAACACAACAGAAATATGGACTTTGTGAAAATTGTTCCCCCAAACACTTTCTTTTTCATCCAGTTTACATTTAGGCAATTTCTGATTTCCTATTTTGTATACTCCACGAAGTTAACATGGTTAATAGGTTTATTGCCTGAGAATATTAAATGATAATTTTATCATTTCTGAGAGCTCCTCCTCCTCCTTGCAATGGAGGTAATTACATATGTTAGATAAGTGATGACAGAGTCAAGGACACTTATAATGAGAAAGGCTGTATCAGAAAGGCTGAATTCCCTTTATTCTTTCTCTTGTTAGGTCGTGTGTGTGTGTGTTTGAGAGAGAGAGAGAGAGAGAGAGAGAGAGAGAGAGAGAGAGAGAGAGAGAGAGAGAGAGTTAAACTGAAAGATCAGGTAAAAGTGTACTTTCTGCAAAACTCACCTGATGTTCTATGGATTACTTTCATATGATGGAATACAACTGTTGCCAAGGATGAAAGTACATTATCCCAGAAGAGGCTAAAAATGAGGGAAGTAGGACATTGGGCATGGGACGGACACAAATAACAATTAGGATTGTATGTATTTGTATGCTTGACAGTGGACAATGAATATCTTTAGAAGAAGCAAAGTCATCTCGGCACAGAGCTCCACATTTATATTTTCAACTTGGAAGTCTCTTTCAAGGTCCATATATCTCACATTTCCTATAGTCAAATACAATACCTCCTAGTAAAATTTGAACTTGTTGAATTCAAACTCTTTTCTGTCTTTTTCTCCTTAGTTCCAACTTTACCAATTTGTATATAAAGCTCAATAAATTGTTGTTAAATTAAATTAATTGCTTCCATTTGAGGCAGGTAGTTGGTGCTGTGGATGGAGTGCTGGCTGGGGAGTTAAGATATGATGAGTTCAAATACAGTCTCAAACACTTGGTAGCTCTGTGGCCCTGGGCAAATAATTTATTTGTTTCTCTTAGTTTCCTCATTTGTAAAATGGTACTAATAATGCCAACTTCTTCCCAGGGTTGTTGTGAGGATAAAATGAGATAATATTCCTAAAAGAATTAAGCCACGCACTTAGTAGGTATTGTATACATTCTTATTCCTTGGTCTTCTCTTTCCATTGTATAAAATAAAATTTGATATAATCCCGAGTTCAGACCTTGCTCTTTTTTCTATTCTGCCCAAGTCATTCCCTCCTGATCCTATTTCTTACTTTTAGAATTGAAAACCATGCTTCTACTGCTGTTTCCTCCTAGAACTTCCATCAGTCTCCAGAGCTTCCTCTCCTTGAAAAAGCAAAACATTCCTGTAGCCTGTTTTTCCTGTAATAGTACTTGAAACCTATTTGCCTTGTCTTTTCCCTCCCCACCCTAATTTCTTTCATTTAACAGTTCTTCCTGCAACATCCCTTTTTGTGCAAAGGCCCAGGATAATCTGACTTCATTTCCCTCTTGACCCAATTCCTAATTTTCTGGGCTTCAAAACTATGCTCCTTGTCAAGCTGCCTTTTATATGTTGTTGTCTTTCATTAGAATATAATCCTAAAAGAGAAGGGATAGTTGTTCTTTCTTTTTGCTTCTATCCCATGAACTTAGCATAGTAAAGTGCTTAGTAAATTGTATTTCTATCTTCCTTCTCTTCCCCTTCCTCCCTTCTTTTCCTCTCCCTCCCTTCTCTTCGTCCCTTTCCTTCCTTCCTTCCTCCCTTCCCTTCCCTTCCCTTCCCTTCCCTTCCCTTCCCTTCCCTTCCCTTCCCTTCCCTTCCCTTCCCTTCCCTTCCCTTCCCTTCCCTTCCCTTCCCTTCCCTTCCCTTCCCTTCCCTTCCCTTCCCTTCCCTTCCCTCCCCTCCCCTCCCCTTCCCTTCCCTTCCTTTCCTTTCCTTTCCTTTCCTTCCTTTCCTTCCTTCCTCTCTCCCTTCCTCCTCTGAGAAGTAGCTGCTATTGACCTCATTTTGCGAATTCGGGAGCTGAGACAGGTAAAGGTCCCAGTAAGTATCTGCAGCTGATTTTGAACTTGAATCTCCCTGACTCCAGGTGCAGTTTTACCAACTATTTCAAACTTGCTGTCTGGTTTCAAAAGATTTGTAAATGATGAATAAATTTCCATTCAGGATTGAAAAATTATTTTCTACCATTTTCATTGGTCATGCAATTAAATGACAGGTTCAGAATTAGGAGGAACCTTAGATGTCCTCCAGCTCAATCTCATTTTTTATATGATGAAATTGAAGCACGTGGAGGGGAAGTCAACAAGAAGTAAAAGTCACAGCAGGTATTTGAGCCCAGACTCTCCAACTATAAACAAACCACTTTTCATCTTCCCTCAATTCCATTGTAGAACCTGGGGAAAAGTGGATTTGGTCACAATATTTATAGAAGACTAGAATAGAAGAGAATTCTTCTATTTTGGAACTGTTGCAATTTCAAAATTGTAATTCTATATCACAGTTGTGTCGGCTATTTAGTCTTAATGTTTTCTTGCTATCAATCGTTCAATAGATATGAAATTTACCAGTATGGGAATGACTACAGCAGTCGACTGGATAAGTGAACTAGGGTTTCACATGACACTTGAATTTGAAATCAATATATTATTGATGCTTTACTGTGATTTCCAAAAAGCCTACATTGTAATGTTACCCGTTGACTATGGCAACGGACCAAATTTGCTATTTATTTATTGAGGTAGCAAAGTAATGAAAAGACAGTCTTTTTATTTACAGATTCTTGGTGATGCTGAGTCTCATGGTCAATATTCCCCTCTCCAACTAAATAAGTACAAATGTTCAAGGCAATATTGTGGACAATATTTTTTTAGCACATAAAAGCTGTACTGCTTGCTTTCCGAATGACTGCATTCCCAGTATACAGACAATACTGATTTAATGGAGGACAATTGCTTCCTCCCAGCGGCAAACCAATAAACCAGTATACCTCATGGTGTTAGACCCACAGGACAGATGTGGGCTTGGCTTTTCAAATCATACTTAAGACTAAAGTTCAAAATTCACTAATAATATTTTTTACTTCCGCAGAAGCTTTCATCTTGGAACCCTCCCCGCCAAAGACAAGCATTTCAAAAGCTATTCTTAAAAAAAAATGAGTGCCCCTAAAACTGTTTTGTAGAGAAAGGGGACCTCAATAATTTGAAGCATGTCAAGAGCTAGACTCCTAATTTCCATCCCACATGGGAACTCTGAAGAAAATTCTTGCTTTATCATGTTTGATGAGCCACTGGGAAAATACTTTTGGTTGCTTATTATTATTTAATAAACATGCTTCCTTTTTATTCCCATGAGCCGTGATAGGGAGAATCATTCAGTTTTATTAGTAAATTAATGACAGTAATCCAATCCAATTTAATATGATCCTATCTAACAAGCATTTTTAATGCACTTACTAGGAGCAAGGCACTGGGGATACATGACAAGCCCTCACAAAGTTTACATTCTATGAGGGGAAACATCATTCAAACAGATAAGTATGAATTTGAAAAGATCAGAAAACTATATTGGGAATTGGGAAAGGCTTTGGTTAGCATCTGGCATAGGTAAAACACAAGGTTTCAAAGACTTGTTCTTTCTGACTTAAATGAGTTCAGACTGTCTATTGAGTCTAGTGAATTGGTATATATGGAGCCTGATTTGAACTGAAAAAACCCTAAAGAAATGAAGGTTAGTACCCTATTGCTTTACTGAGCTTATGAGACTGAGAAGTTTAGGGTATCAAGGCTGACAACAGGCCTTTCATGTGTGGGAGGCTGAAGACAGGGTGGAGATGAGAGAGTGAGATGGCTTAAAAATTAGAAATTTAAAGCTTAGACTAGAGAGAAGACATTATTGTTTGAGGTCATGGGAGAGGCAGATGCTCTGGGAACAAATTAAGCCTTAGAGCTTCAGTTAGAAATGAGGCATTAGGAGAGTCTGGGCTGGGAAGAATTCTTTCATATGCATTTCTGATCAATTTTAACAGAAATTATTAGTATGGGATCAGTGAACTTTTAAAAAATATACTTTATTAAATGTATTTCAATATAATTGATTTTCTTTGTTATCCATTAGATTTTGTTTTATGCATTTACAAATTATTTGGAGAAACATTCTAGAGGCTTTACTAGATTTTTTTTAAAGGGTTCATTGACACACAAAAAATGTGAAGAACCCTTGAAGGGAAAGTTGATTTCTGAAATTTTTATCTTTTATTTTATCTGTTAAATAAACTCAATAGAAATGAAGTAAGCTTTAATTATATTTGGGGAGGAAAAGATGATTTAAGTGCTAGAACAAAGAAGGTAGCCACAGAAGTGAACCAGGTTGGTTTAGAGACCAAGAAAGGGTGCTTCTTTCTATTTCCCAGACCTCCAGTGAGTAAATTATCCAAGCCGTATCCATTAGACCTTGTATAACATTGGATTTATATCTCCTTTATGAACTTATTACATATCATTTTTATTTTGCATTTACTTGTGTTATCGATTGCATCCTTTCCATCACCACCAGCAGCAACAGTTGCCACAATTAGGCTTCATTTATTGTGAGCTCCACATGGAGGGATCTTTGTGTTTTTCTCTGTTCTGGCATAATGTTCTTCATCTAGTAGACATTTGATAAAATCATGGAATCATTTATTTAGAACTGCAAGGGACCTTTGATATAATCTAGTCCGATGTCTTCTTTTTATAGCTGAGGAAAGAGAAGAAATTTGCCTAAATTTATAGTTATTAAGTGAGTCAATTGCTTGTTCTCTGTATTTCTTATCTAGTTTATTTATCAGTTCACCAAATTTATTAAAATTATTTGTTGTGTTTTCAAAAATTATTATATCTCACATTTATATGGTATTTTATGGCTTCCAAAGCACAGTGACCCCATGAGGAAATAAATGCTCTTCTGATATCTCCATTTTATAGGTGAGAAAACAAGACCAGAGAAAGTTATACAGTTAACAGGAGGATTGGAATCAAACTATCTTGGTTTCTAATCTCTTTGTTATTCAATAATAGCAAAATAGTCCATGATTAAGTAACCACTGTATATTAGAACCCTCTACCCTCAAGACACCAGAGGAGATTAAAAAAATTAAGAATAGATCTCTGCCTTCATGGAATTTATGTGTAATTCAAGACTGATTCCTGTTGCAGTTGTAATTCCTTGGAAACATTTGTCCCATGTCTCCCTAGACCATTGTAACTTTAGCAATAAGTCAGATTTATATAGCATTTTAAGTGAGCAAAAACGCTTTCTTCACAACAAACTGACATGCTATAAGTGTTATTATTCCAGCTTACAGGTGGGAAAACTGTAGTTTCCCAATTTGTCACTTACCTTTGATCATACAATTGACAATTGTCAGAGCTAAAATTTGAACTTGGGTCTTTCTATTATATAATTGTGTCATATAATTATGTAAATATATAGTATAACTTTCCATTATCTAATTCAGCCTCTTAGAAACTCTCAGTAGAATTATAAATGAATTATCAACATTTTCCTAACTTAAAAATAAAACATATCTCTTCAGTTATTGATCTATAAGTATTCATTAGGTAGTAACTATTTGCAAGACACCCAGTGAAGGACAAGAAATATACACTGTTTCTTGAAGAGCTCATACTATATATGTTAAAGAAAATCAAATTCATGAAGAAATGAGTGAAATTTACCATGATGCAATAGATATTCCGAGAAGGGAAAGATTTGGTACAGATTAGACTGGAGCAGTCAGAGATGCAGGGTGTAGCAGGTAGACTTGAAGTACTTGGTAGTCTGGGAGGAACTTGGCTAGATCAAGCAGAGAAGGGAGAATACTCTAGATGGAAAAGTGGGCATGGGGGTATAATGAACAATGGTGAGTGGGAAGTTGTCATGAGCATTTCTAGTGCTTGGGACAAAATCAAAAGACATCCTAAAAAAACTTAATTTTTGGCCACATGACACCTAAAAACTTTCAGATTAGGAAGCCCAGGGAGAGGGCAAGATGGTGCCAGTCTGAGAACCAATCAGCAAAGGAGTGATGGGGTATAGATAGGAAGGAGCATGCCATCTAGGTGCATTCTATTTTTATTATTTTGCTATCCTTGTACAAAAACGTAGCAATTTCAGTTTGCTGAAGGGATGCTCCTGCTGTTAGCACCCCCTGAATTTTTGCATCATGAGTCAAAATCCCAGCTGCCTTGCCCTAGTCACAGTTCTGAAGAGCAGGGTGTTTTGGAATGAGAAAAGCCAAATAATTCTTTAAAAAATAAGCACTCAGCATATGACCTAGAAAATAAAGGCTGTTTTTCCTCCCGGCATAGTCTCATGTGTCACCTTTGTTTATTTTTGTAGAGTTCTTCCAGGATCTGTTTTCCTTACAATTTTTTTTGAAACTATCCTTTCTTTGTCTTTCCAGCCAGCCTCCTTTCTTCCATTCCTCCCACCCATTAACTCCCCCCACAAATATTATTCCTGTAAGAATTGCTTCTTTTAGGAATTCCCCCACAGTATATAACAAAATTAAGAGAAAATTAAGATTTAAAATGCTTTATTCTTGTTATTTTCCCACTCTGGCTAAAATCCTTCTTATTCAGAATGTTGTCATAGCCTTGACTATTACCTGGAAAGCTCAAATCTGACCTTGGGTGTAATTATATTCTTTCCTATAAAAGACTTCAATTCTTTAGCCATCCCCTCTGCCACAGAACTGCCCCCAACCCCCATTTCTTTTCAGAAGCATTTACATTTATGGCACTTGGAAAAGTCATAATGACACTGGAGCCCTTTCCCTGAATGCTAATTGTGGAGTTTTCCACAGACACCCTGATTCACGCTTTCCAAATGAATATAGGCTTGTTATCTTTGTTTACTGTGATTGTTTGACTTTGGATTTCATGTTCAGTTTTCATTATCTTCTCTTTCTTTCACAGGATATTGCCCCACATCCTGGACCCACTGACTTTATCCCTACTAGCTAATATCTGTTTTAAAATAGAACACAGCTTCATACGTTTCTTTTATGCAATCTGAATCTTCCCATTGGGCATCATACACGATTTATGTACATGAAGAAAGGCTTTTTTTTTTTTTAAAGAGGAATAGGAAAGGCAATTTGATGCTTTAAAAATACTCAAACTAGTCTTAAGAGATGTCCTCTACTAGCAAATCCCAAGACAAAACAGACTAGATTTGGCTTTGTGGAAATTCATTTACCCATTGGGTGGCACTGTTGGTCCATTTACTCATAGGATATATGGTTTCTTTGGCAGTAGAAATTTTTAGATTGCTGAAAGCAGTCTGTATTTTCTTTACCTAATGAAAATTCCTGCATAGGAAAGGGCTTATTCCGGCAATTCAAAACTTGAAAAATGGACCTTTCTACCATTAGGAGCCTTATAAATAAGATAATTCCTAATAGGTTAGTCCTTGTGGCATCCAGAGACTGGGTGAAGGCTGATGTCATAGGCAATTTCAAATCTTTATCATTATTAGCTTTGAAAGTCATCTCTTTTCATAACAATAACAACTTGCTTTTACATAATACTTTAAGGTTTACAAAGCACTTTCTTCATGACAACTTTGGGAAGTAGTAGAGTGGAGGAAAGAATGCAAGAGTTGGCAACAGAAGTTCTAGAACTGAATATCTATTTCTGAAAAGTTAGTGACTGGCTCCATGATTATAGATAGGAAATTCATCTTCTCTGAGGTTGTTTCCTCTATAAACATGGCTTGTGATATTTAAGCTAATTCCTCGATAAGACTGTTGTGAAAAAATTACTTTGGAAAGTTATAAGAACTAAGGATAGGGTTTGAACCATGTGACTTCATTGTTCCCCAGTGAGGAAATATCCTTTGTGGATGCAGGTGATTGGGAGGCTGAGGGTCACCCAATACAACCCGACTGAATAATGTTAAAAGGACTACCTAAATATGAATTATTATTTGTTCCAGTGCAAGCACTAGTGTCCTTGTTGGAAAGAAGAAAGAATCAGAGAAGTATGTTTTGCTAGGTTCACACAATTTTAATGTGCCACACCAGGACTTTAAACCTATGTTTTTTACCCCTGGTCCTCTTATTGCTCTACCAGATTGCCTTCTAATCATAAAGTACATCTTATTGTTCAGATTTTGCTTTTCACAGAACCCATAATCTAGCTTGTTTCCCTTATTCTTCACCTTCAAATCTTCACTCAAAGCAAAGGTCTCATAATCTCATTTTTATCTTATGTAACTGTCCTTTTTTCTCCTGGCCTTTCCCCTCAAATAGAGCCATGGAGAATCTACCATGCTTTGGATGACCAAAATTTGGTATCCCTTATTCTGAACAACGTGGTACGCAGTAGTACATGGCTTTCTTGGTAACCAAGATGACATCTCCCTTTGCAAACTCTGGATTTGTTATAAAGCAAATGTTCCCACTCTATGCATATATTCAAATTATAGGCTAGTAAATCGATAGCTTCTCAGATGCTACCATTTGTCTTTGTAATGAAGAAAGTCTCAGTTACAAGATAACATATTTACCAATATTTATTTTCTATCTTATTTTTATAGATTCTTTTATTGCAAGGCAGTTACTCAAATGTCTTTTCAAATCCTATAGCAGTTGATCCCTCTCAAAGGAACTGTATTTTTTAATACAGCTAGTTTTCTGCAATTTGCTTTTTTTCCCCAGTTTTTTCTTTGTTTTTCACATTTCAAAAAAAGTTGTTATATTATTTCTAGCCTTACACTTTTCTTTGAATATATTCCTGTCTAGTTCTCACTTTCTAAATACTTAAAGACAAAAAGCAAAGTAAAACATAAACCAACAAATCACACTCAAAATAAATCTCAGGGAAAATTCCAGTCATTACAAATGTAAAAAAATGATATAGAGGTTTTTTTTTTAAAACTAAAGATAAGAAAGAACTTGATCTTGAGAAAATCTTATATCATCAAGGTCAATTAACTAGGATATAGACAGGTAGTAAGTTTCAAATATGTGGCTCCTTGTAGAGAGAATACATAGCTTTCTTTTTTCTTTATTGTCAATCTGGGGACCATTAGTCTCCAGATCAAGTAGTCTTCTTGATCTCAGCTGCTTGGTGTATAGCAAGAGAAATAATCTCCAGGGTAACCAAGGTCCAAAATTCATAATGCTTTATAAACTCAAGTATCTACCTTAAATATATTGAGAAGCAAATCAGTAACCTTGTCACCTTGGAAAACATGGGTTGTTAGTTTGTTAAGTTTAGACAAATAATTCATTAGTGTTCCAAGATGGGGTCCCTTTTTACTGCTGTACAAGAGCTTCTTGGTTCTCTTTCTTCTATTTCTCTGCATCTTTTTTTCTTCTTCGAACATATTGTAATAAAGGGTATATTTAATCTAATTTCATTCAACAAATATTTGTTGTTAGGTGTTATTGTTAGGTGTTATTAGGGATACAGAGATAAACAGTTTCTAACTTTTAGGAATTTGTTTTTATTCTAAATCTTGAGTAAAAATATACTTCCAAGATATTGGGGGCTGGAGTCCAGACTGCTGAAATAAAGTGAATATTGCAATAAAGCAAGTTAGTGGCCAGCTCCATGATTACAGATAGGAAATGCATCTTCTCTAAGGCTGAGTTTCCTCTGTCAATATGGCTCATGATATTTAAGCTAATATAGTCCCTGAACCCCAGCATAAGGAGAAACTTGGCCACACCTAACAAGCACATAAAGGAAGCCTGAAGCACTGGCTGCAGGGCAGTGTAAAGCTTCTCTCCTGTAGAGGAAGTTTGGGACAATTTTCCCTTTGTCCTATAGCACACCTCGGACATTAAAAAAGGGCAAAAAAGCAAAAAGAGCTCTGACCATAGATAGATTTTATGGAGATAGGGAAGAACAGATCTCAAATACTGAGGACACTAAACACAAATTGTCTCCAGAGGAAGTCTTAAAGGGTGATGTGATTTGATCTCCAACTCAAAAACCTGTCTTGGAAGAATTCAAAAAGAGAGTTAGAAGAAAAATAGGGAAAGGAATTGAGAGATTTGAAGAAGAGTTTGGAAAAGGAAGCACAGAAATTGTCTGAAGAAAACTCCTTAAAATAGATTTGGCAAAATGGAAAAGAAAACAACTCCTTGAAAAACAGAATTGATACAATGGACTAAGAGAACAACTCCCTAAAAGTGGAATAGATGAAATAGAAAAAAACCCATTGAACTAAACAACTCATTTATAAGTTCAATTGGCTAAATATAAAAGAAAGTAAAAAAAAAAACTAAGTGAAGAAAATAATTCACTAAAAATTAGAATTCAACAGATGGTGAATGTCTCAATAAGACATCAAGAATCAGTCAAACAAAACAAAAAAATAGAAGAGAATGTAAAATCATCAAGAAAAACTGCCCTGATATCTTAGAACCAGAGGGTAAAATAGCGAATGAAAGAATTCACTGATCACCTCCTGAGAAAAACCCATAATAATAAATAAATAAGAAAAAATAAAAACTCCATGAAATATTGTAGCTAAATTCAGAATTATCAAAACAAGGAGAGAATATTGCAAGTAGCCAAAAAGAGACAATTTAAATATCAAGGAGCCACAATCAGGATTACCCAGGACCTAGAAGCTTCCACTTTAAAGGATCAAAGGGCCTGGAATGTCATATTCTGCAGGGCAAAGGAACTCAGTCTGCAGCCAAGAGTCAACTATCCAGAAAAATTAAGCATGAATATTCAATAAAGTAGGGGAATTTCCTTTATTTTTAATGAAAAGGACAGAACTGAACAAAAAATTTGATCTTCGAGAATTCGAGAGAAGAATGAAAAGGTAAAAAGGAAAGGAAAAAACCACTATTTTTTTTAAAGTTAAAAAATTTGCATCCCTACAGGGATGTTTAACTCTTGAGAACTGCAACTTTATTAGGGTTATACTTAGAGAATGTAGTTATAATTTAACTTTACTGTGATGATATCAAAGCAAAACTAGATATGGAAAAGGAATTGTATTGGAAGAAAAGGAAAGTGAAAGTGAAATGGAATAAATTACATCATATGAAGCAGCAAAAAAGGATCCATTACAAGTGAGGGAAAGAAGGGAGGGGGATGAAAATTGTGTGAAATTTAATCTCATCAAATTTGGCTCAAAGAGAGAATATCAGACATATTTAGTTTTATAGAGAAATTTGTCTCATCCTATAGGAAAGTCAGGGGGGAGAGAGGAGGCTAATACTAAGAAGAACAAAAGTATTAAAAGGAAAGGGATGAGAAAGGGGGGAGGGATAGTATAAGGGGAGAGATGATTGAGACAGTGGGTGGTCAGAAGCAAAACACTGGGGAGGAGGGAAAAGGGAAATGAAAGATATAAATATAACTTGAGGAAAATAAGATGTGGGGAAATACAGAGTTAGTAATTTTAACTGTGAATGTGAATGGGATGAACTCTCTCATAAAATGGAAGCTGATAGCAGACTAGATTAAAAGCCAGAATTCTACAATGTGTTATTTTCAAGAAACACATTTAAAGCTGAGTGATACACAAAGAATAAAGGTAAAAGGCTGAAGCAGAATTTATTATGGTTTAGCTGATAAAAACAACAACAACAACAACAAAAACAGGGGTAGTGATCCTGTTCTCAGATTAAGCAAAAACAAAAATCTATCTAATTAAAAGAGATAAGGAAGAAAGCTACATTTTACTAAAGGGTATCATAAATAATGAAGTAATATCAATGCTAAACATATATGCACCAAGTCATATAGCATCCAGATTTCTAGAGAAGTTAAGAGAGCTGCAAGAAAAAAGAGCAAAACTATACTAGCGAATCTCAACCTTCCTCTATCAGAATTATATAATTTGAACTACAAAATAAACCAGAAAGAAGTTGAGGAGGTAAATAGAAAGTTAGGTGTGATAGACCTTTGGAGAAAATTGAATGGAGACAGAAAGGAATATACTTTTTCTTGGTGGTACATGGAACCTACATGTATTAGGCCATAAAAATTTCAAAATCAAATGCAGAAAGGCAGAATTAGTAAAGGCATTATTTTCAGATCATGATGTAATAAAAAAATCACATGTAATAAAGGACTGGAGAAAAACAGACCAAAAATTAATTGAAAACTAAGTAATCTAATCCTAAAGAATGAGTGGGTAAAAGAACAAATCATAGACATAATCAATAATTGCATTCAAGAGAATGACAATAATGAGACAACATATCAAAATTTATGGGATCCAGGTAAAGGAGTTTTTAGGGGAAAATTTTATATCTCTAGATAATTAGTTGCACAAAATAGAGAAAACAAAGATCAATGAATTGGGCATGCAACTAAAAAAACTAGAAAAAGAACACATTAATAACCCCCAATTAAATAACAAATTTGAAATTGTGAAAATAAAAGGAGAGATTAATAAAATTAATATTGATGAAATTATAAAGTTATCTAGAGTCATATGATAAAATGCATTAAATCTCTCCTGATTAAGAGACCTCATACCATTCAGATTGACTAAGATGACAGGAAAAGATAATGATAAATGTTGGAGGGGATATGGGAAAACTGGGACACTAATGCATTGTTGGTGGAGTTGTGAAATGATCCAGCAATTCTGGAGAGCAATTTGGAGCTATGCCCAAAAGGCTACAAAACTGTACATACCCTTTGACCCATCAGTGACATTACTGCATCTGAATCCCAAGGAAATCTTAAAGGAGGGAAAAGAACCCATATGTATAAAATGTTTATAGCAGCTCTTTTTGTGGTAGCAAAGAATTGGAAAATGAATAGATGCCCATCAATTGGGGAATGGCTGGACAAGTTGTAATATATGAAGATAATGGTATGTTACTGTTCTATAAAAAATGATAAACAAGCTATTTTTAGAAAGGCCTGGAATGATTTACATGAAGATGCTGAGCCAAATAAGCAGAACCAGAAATACATTGTATACAATAACAGTAAGAATGTGTGATGATCAATTTTGAAAGACTTGGTTGTTCTCAGTGGTTCAGTGATCCAAAGCAATCCCAATAGATTTTGGACAGAAAATATTATTTGCATCAAAAAAAAAAAAGATCTAAGGAGACTGAATGTAAATCAACACATAGTATGTTCACCTTTTTTCTCTGTTTTTTATCTCTCCCATGGTTTTTCCCTTTTGCTATGATTTTTCTCTCCCAATACAGTTCATTAACAATGTGTATTAAAAATAAATAAATTTCCTAGAAAAAAGAAATTAATAAAACTAATAAACAAAACTGAGTTGGTTTTATGAAAAAATCAATAAACCCTTATTTAATTTGATTAGAAAAGGAAAGAAATTATTAGTATCAAAAATAAAAAGGGTGAACTTTCCACCAATGAAAAGGAAATTAAAGCAATAATTAGGAACTATTTTCCCCAACTGTATGCCAATTAATCTGATAATCTAAGTGAAATTAATGAATACTTACAATGATATAGATTTCCTAGAGTAACAGAGGAGAAAATAAATTACTTAAATAGTCCCATTTTAGAAAAAAATAAATTGAACAAGCTATTAATCACCTCCCTAAGAAAAACTTTCCAGCACCAGATGGATTTATAAATGAATTCTACCAAGCATTCAAAGAACAATTAATTCCAACACTATATAAACTATTTGAAAAAATGGAGAAAGAAACTATACTACCAAATTCCTTTTATGATACAGATATGGTGCTGATAGCTAAACTGGGTAGGATCAGAATAGAGAAAGAAAATTATAGATCAATTTCCCTAATGAATATTGTTGGAAAAATCTTAAGTAAAATATTAACAGAGACAATAGGCAAGTTATCACCAGGATAATACACCATGGCCAAATAGAATTGATACCAGGAATGCAGAGCTGATTGAATATTAGGAAAACTATTGTATCAATAACCAAAGTAACAAAAATCATGAGATTTTCTCAAAAGATGCAGAAAAAGCATTTGACAAAACCTAACACCCATTCCTGTTAAAAAACACCAGAGAGCATAGAAATAAATGGACTTTTCCTTAAAATGATCAGTAGCATCTATTTTAAATCATCAGCAAGCATCATATGTAATGGGGACAAACTAGAACCATTCCCAATAAGATTAGGAGTGAAATAAGGCTGCCCACTGTCACCATTACTATTTAATATTGTATCAGAAATGTTAGCTTTGGCAGTAAGAGAAGAAAAAAGAGATTAAAGGAATCAGAGTAGGTAATGAGGTAACCAAATTATCACTCTTTTCAGATGATATGATGATATACTTAGAGAATCCTACAGAATCAACTGATAAATTACTAGAAACTAGAAACAGTTGCAGATACAAGATTAATATACATAAATCATCAGCATTTCTATATGTTACCAGCAAAATCCAGCAGCAAGAGATACAAGGAGAAATTCCATTTAAAATAACTATAGATAATATAAAATATTTGGGAGTTCACCTGCAAAGACATAGTCATGAACTATGTGAACACAATTACAAAACACTTTCCATACAAAGTCAGATCTAAACAATTGGAAGTCTATCAAGTGCTCATGTGTAGGCTGAGCTAATACAGCATCTAGAGTCATATAAAATGCATTAAATCTCTATTGATTAGAGAAATGAAAATTACAACAACTTTGAGGTACCACCTCACACCTCAATTGGCTGTTTATCATTGTCTCAGCAAAAGACAATGATAAATGTTGGAGGGGATGTGGGAAAACTGGGACACTGATACATTGTTAATGGAGTTGTGAACTGATCCAATAATTCTGGAGAACAATATGTAACTATTCCCAAAGGGCTATCAAACTGTGCATAACATTTGATCCAGCAGGATCTTTACTGGGTCTATATCCTAAAGAGATCATAAAGGAGGGAAAGGAACCCACATATGCAAAAATGTTTTTGGCAGCCCTTTTTGTAGTGGCAAGACACTGGAAACTGAGTGGATGCTAATGAGTTGGAGAATGGCTGAATAAGTTATGGTGTATGAATGCTATATAATATTATTGTTCTATAAGAAACAATTAGTAGAATGATTTCAGAAAGTCTCGAAAGACTTATATGAACTGATACTAGCTGAAGTGAGCAGAATCAGGAAATCATTTTACATGACAACAGCAAGATTGTATGATGATCAATGCTGACACTTTTTTTGATAATGAGATAGGTCTTGTGAGGGAGAGAGCCATCTGCACCTAGAGAGAGACTATGGGAACTGAGTGTGGATTACAACATAGTATTTTCACCTTTTTTTCTTTTTGTTTGCTTGCTTTTTGTTTTCTTTCTCATTTTTCCCTATTTTCATCTGATTTTTCTTGTGCTGCATGATAATTATGGAAACATGTATAGAAGACTAATACATTTTTTAAAAACCTATATTGGATTACTTGCTGTCTAGGGTGGGGAAGGAGGGAGAAAAAATGTGGAACACAAGGTTTTACAAGGGTGAATGTTGAAAACTATGCATGTATTTTGAAAATCAAAAGCTAAAAAAAGAAATTGCAACAAAAAACAGAAAATGCTAACTATTACCTGAGATTTGTTAGTCATAATCTTTTTGTTGGTGAAGAGTCTTACCTCAATGTTGATCATTGCTGATGGGCCAGATTGTGATGATTACATAAAGTTAGGGTGACTGTGGCAGTTTCTTAAAATAAGACAATGCAGTTCACCCCATCAATTGATTTCCTTTCACTAAACACTTAAAGGAGTCTGCAGGGTCACTAATTGGCCTAATTATAATATTGTTGTGTTTCAGGGAATAAGGAGATCTAAGGAGGAGAATGACTATTTGGGTAGAGCAGTTAGAACACACTACATTTGTCAATTAAATTCTCAGTTTTATGTGGTTGGCTCCCCAAAACAATTACAAAAGTAACATCAAAGATTATTGATCACCATGTCAGATATTATAAAAATAGAACAATTTTAAATATTGTGATAATTACCACCATCTAATACAGATACTTTGTGAGCACATACTTTTGGAAAAATGGTAGGGATAGATTTGGTCCAAACGGGATTGCTAAAAACCTTCAATTTGAAAAAAAAAGGAACAATAACAACAAAAACAAAAAAACAAAAAACAAAAAGAACAAAACCCCCACAATATCTGCAAAATACAATAAAGTGAAATGAAATAAAGCAAGGTATGCTTGTTCTATATTTCTAGCACAGAGGTGCCAAAACAGTAAGAAAAGAGAGAACCCGTATTAGTTATTACCAATTTTCTTTTCCACAAAACTCCATATTTCACCCGCTACTCTTTTACCCTATCATCCCAGGTTCCATAGGCATAAATAACAGCATTTTCTCTTACTTTGAATAAGTTACTCAGTTTATCTTCCAAGAATGAGTCATATTTATAATAATTAGCATTTTAAGTGCCTGTTATGTCCCAGACATTGTGGAGTACCCAGAGACCAACATGAAACTATTCTTGTCGTCCAGGAGCTTACATTCTATTCGATTAGACAATATAGGCTCACAGGATTTTAGATTTAGAGCTAGGAGGGAACTAAACCTTCTAAGACTTCTGCTATACATGATCTGAATAGGTCTTATAGAGACACATTTTTATATGTTTAGAATATAAGATCCCAGAGGACAAGGACAGTGTTTTATTTTTTCTTTTGATCTGCCTGTGCTTAGCCACTGCTCTGTGAGCATAGGAAATGCTGAATAAATGCTTGTTGTTTCTTTGCTTGATTTCAGGCCGTCTAATCCAACTCCTCATTTTAAAGATGAGGAAACTGGGGCTCAGGGATAAGTAACTTATCTATTAGCTTTACACATAGCTAATGAGTACCAAAGGATTTGAATTAAGTCTTTCTGACTCCAAGACCATGCATATAAAATATATCACACAAATGTAATCTTATTTTGCAAGAGAAGGCAATAGCAGCTGCATTAATAGGAACCAAACTATTTCTACAATTGACTTTAATGCCTGCTTTTCCCAAATGCTCTTTTTCTACTTTTCTACCTCTCTTTTAGAAGAGAAAACCTTTCAAAAACAATTTTATATACCATATTTTCCCCAATGTAACATGTACCTTTGTGTCAAAGTCTCACAACCTATATACAGTAGAAAGTGTAGTGACAGAGAAATTATATGGACATTTTCCATGATTATACTTTCCATCTTATCACATTGTGACCAATGTTCTTAGGCAGTTGTAGTACCTAGTGTGACAAATTAATTATAAGCAGAAATGAATTTCAAATTCTAATTCCCATTTTAAAACTGAAAAAAATCCAGTTCATTTTTTTTGGCCACCCTTATATATTAGCTTTGGCACTTAATCTGATATTTGAGAACAGAATGTGGATATCTGCTCTTTTAGCAAGACAATACAAATTCCATGCAGAGCCTTGACTAGATACCATATGTGAAACTCAGGGAGATAAGCTAACTTTCACTGAGTTGCCAAGGGCAACTTCATTGCTCATGAAATTAGGAGCTACTCAGAGAAAATAATGTCTAGACAAGTTCTTATATTACATTTCAGGCAAATGCCTCTTCTCCCTCTTTTTATAACTTTTATCTTGCTGCTGTCAAATACTTCTTATCCAGTTACAAATCTGAGACCTTGGAAGGAATGAAATGGAAATACAATATTTCTGTGTTGTGAGTACCTTTGCTGAATGTTGAGGGGGTAATTAAGCAAACATTAATTTATCTTTTTATATCTTGTACTTAAAGTAGAATATACTTATAAACTATGTGATCCAACATTTATAGCTTCACTAATATTATCCTTTGATAAAAGTTTTCCTCTTTCTACTTCATCCATCAATTATTCATCACGTATTCCTTATATGACATTTGTTCATTATAGCTGACGATTTCTATCACTTGTTCTTTTTTTCATTGTTTATAAAGGACATTGCCTTTAGTGTGATTTGGGGGGGCACGTGTACCAATGTGAAGCATCTTTCATGTCCCATGTTCATCTTTTCTATATAGATTCTGTGCGTGGTCATCTGCTTTATTGTGGTGCTTGGTACAATCTGCGGTTCTGTTTCTTTGGTTACTTCCCAGAATTTTAGACACCTTCCTGAAAGTGGCTGCAGACATTATTGATCACTGCTGATGGAGTTAATCTGTCTCTACTGTTTGCTTCAGGACAATGATATCTTCCTTACTCCTTGCTCCCACCTTGTTCGTTTCTTGTAGGGACTTTTGCTCTTCATAACTACACTTGGCATTCAAATTGAATCTGTACCAAGTTGTGTGTATGTGTAGGTGCTTGTGTATACAATTACACACATATTTGCTATTTAGTCATTTTCAGTTATATTTAACTCTTTATGACCTCTTTTGGAATTTTCTTGACAAAAATAGTGAAGTAGTTTGCCATTTCCTTTTCTAACTCATTTTACAGATGAAAAAATTAAGGGTTAAGTAACTTGCCCAGCCTAGCTCCAGACCTGATACTCTACCAATATGCCACCTAGCTGTCATATCTATATCTATAGATGTATGCATTTGTATGTATATATGTGTATATATATTTATTATAGATAGATATAGACACATAATGCACTTATGTAGATGTAAACAAAAATCTATATAGAAAATGTGTGATGTATGTATACATACATGCTTATATGTATATATACTTATATTTTGTTATTGAGTCATGTATGACTCTTTGTGGTCCCATTTTAGGGTTTTCTTGGCAAAGATATTAAGAGTATTTTTCCATTTTCTACTTCACTTCACTTTATAGATAAGGAACTTAGGGTAAATTAAGTGGCTTGGCTATTGTCACATAGCTAGTAAATACCTGAGGCCAGATTTGAGCTTCTTGATTCCAAAGCTAGTGTTCTATTCACTGTACCATCTACTTTCCCTGTGTATAGGTTTACTTATTTAATAATGTTTCATCTGAATAACAAGTGCTTTCTGGGGAGAGGAGATCAGTGATCATTTTTAAAAATGAAATCTTGATGAGATAATAATATTTATGATATGATGACAATTAGGAGTATGGGACAAAATAGATCTTTATAACTTTTTTTGGGATAAATGTGATTTTTCTATTTTTTTTTTACTCTTGATACTTCCTTCTTTTCCTCTTCCTGTCAGCTTTCTCCTTTTCTCCCCTCTCTTCCCTTCTCCCTCTCCTTACTCCTTCTCCTTTTCTTCTTCCTCCTTCTCCTTCTCTTCTTCCTCCTCCTTCTCCTCCTCCTTTTCCTCATCTTTCTTCCCCTCCTCCTCCTTTACCTCCTCTCTCTACTCCTCTTCTTCCTCCTCCATTATCATCATCATCATCATCATCATCTTCTTCTTCTTCTTCTTCTTCTTCTTCTTCTTCTTCTTCTTCTTCTTCCTCCTCCTCCTTCTTTTCTTTCTCCTCCTTCTCTTCTTCCTCCTCTTTTTTCCTTCTCCCCTCCTCCTCCTTGTCCTCCTTCTCATCCTCCTCATCATTCTCCTTTTCTTTTTCTTCCTCCTTCTCCCCCTCCTCTTCCTCTTCTTCTTCTTCCTCTTCTTCTCCTTCTTCCCTTTCTTCTCCTTCTTCTTTTTCTTCTTTTCTCTGTCTCTCTCTGTCTCCATGTCTCTGTCTCTCTCTTTCTCTCTCTTTGTCTCTCCCCCTCCCTCCCTTCTTCTGCTTTTCCTCCCCTCTTCTCTTAACAAAAATCTCAGTGTTATCAATCATTACTCATGTTAAAAGAATTAAAAATGAACATCTGAACAGAAAATTTTGAAGTCACACCTGAAATACAATGACTTTCTACAATTTCATTATGAGTTATCAGATCAAGTAGCATGAAGATTCTAGGCTAGGCACATTGCTCAGAATACAATGACGAAAGTTGTAAGACTCCTTGTTTGTCATTTGAAAACTGAGGCTTCATGTAGGAGAACCAAATATCTGGAATGAACTTTTATATAGCATTTCTGAGCTTACCTTGATTTTGTTTCTGACCCAGAGCAAAGCAATTAGATGGTTGGGATTTTTCATTTCTAAAATGCATAATTGAAAGCTTCCATATTCACATGGGATGTTTCAGTTCCTTAATGTGCACATCTTCAGTAAATTTGTTCCAAGTTATTGTAAATAATGGGAAATATTCATCTTCCATTTTTGTGCCTTTGCATTGAGTAGATTGTTCTCCTCGTCTCCACCTCCTGATGGTCTCCACTATTTTCAAGGCTTACTTCAAGTTCTCCTTTATTCAGAATATTTCCTCTATATCCTCTGTTCTGGAGCCTTTCCCTCTCTATACTCTACATATATCATTTCTGGACTTGTTTATTCACATGTGGTCTCATGATTTGGAAATATTTTGAGAGTTGGGACTATTTTTGTGTTTTAATCTTTCTTTTATCCCTGCTAGTACACAGCAAGCACTTAATATATGCTTGTTGATTAAATTAGTTTAATGTCCTATTCATGGAAGCCAGATAAAAATTATTTCCTGTGCCTTCTAACTTCAGTTTCCTTACTTGTAAAAGCATGGTCCTAGATTATATGATCTCTAAGTTTTCTTCTAGGTCTAAATTCTATGGTTTTGCTTCTCTGGCCTTGAACTGTGTGAGCCTATGAAAGGTCATCTAGGGATGCTCACTTTTATTAGCTGCCGTCCCTCCTAAGATTGGAGAAGAACAGGCTGTAACTTTATGGAGAAACACTAACAATTATTTTTGCATTTGTGTTCCTATATTTTTTATGAACACAATTAAAATGCTACCAAGATTTTATTTGAACAGTTGTTCTTAAATTTGCTGAGTGTGCGCTTTGGTATTCAAATGTAAACATGCAGCAATGGATGGATTACTTCGTCTGTTCCTGAAAGCACAATTTTGAATGTTGAGGCTGTTTTTGCACCACAAACAAGTCCAAAATGTTGGTTTATTTTGACATTGCTTATATCTTACAGTTTAGTCACATCTGTTTGTATTTTACTTGTGTGTGGATACTCAGTTGTAGATGAGATGTAGAATGATGCATGAAGGATGGGTACAAAGCATAACAAGGCAGAAAACTTTCAGCTAAAAAAGCTTCCTGGTCTAGGAGGAACGGTGGAACTGTCAACCTGTTTTACCTGAGAAATAATCTGCCTCAATATATTTTTATTCTATTATATGTGTCATAAACTTTTAAAATTATAGTAAAATTTTATTTGAGAAACACCTCGCTATTCAAAGATTTGGATTATAATAAAAATCAAACCATGTTCCTTGTGAAGAGTGATATTATATATCACTCCCAGTCTCTTTTTTTCCTCTCCTTTAAAACTGGAAACTTATTTGCTCTGCCTTTATTTTTGTCACAATAGATTCTTTCTGAAGGTAATTAAAAATAAATATAGGGACTTTGCCATTGTAACCTCAAACCAATGAACCTTTAAAAAAGCAACTTAAAAAACATTTTATTTCTTATTTGCTTTATTTTTTTCTTTTATTTTTGCTTATTCTGAATTTAACAAATGACAAATAAAAGAAACTTTTCCACAAATATTATATAACAGAATGAGAGGATTTTACATAAAATTGGGAATCTCTATTATATAGTTTTTTTTAAAAGTACATAGTAAATTCAACATGTAATTTGCAAAGCTGTACTGCATGTCTAATTCCTTTTGTTGGTTTTCTTTTTCATTTTTGATGGGAAGAACCTTATACCTACATTCCTCTTCTCTCACACTACTTTGTAAAAAAAACAGAAAAAAACACTTGTCAAAATTCCCACTTTGCTCATGTGGAAGAATGTATATTTCCTTCTTCATCTTAGTTTTGCTACCTCTCTGCCAGGAGGCAGAGATTTTTCATAATCAGAACTTTGAAATTATACTGGGTCATTGCAATGATCAGAGTTCTTAAATCTTTCAAAAATGTTTTCCTTTGCATTGTTATTACAACAAAATGTCCTCTTCATTCTGTTTATTTTGATTTTCTTCCTATAAATCTTCCTAGATTTCTCTGAAACTATACTTTCATCAGTTTTGCAATTCAGCAGTCCATCAACTGGCATATTACCCCCCCCCACATACACACACACACACACAAAGTATGTATTTACACATATACAAAGTGTATATATTATCTATACATGAACATATACAAAAAAAAATATATATATGGTTGAAGAAAATATATATTTATATATACACACATGTGTATATATACATGTACATATAACATATATTGCATTATACATATTATATATGCACATATATGTATATACACATAATAAATATTATATACAATATATATACACACACATATATATATATATATGTATTACAATGCTTTGTTCAACCATTCTAAATTGATGGCCACCCTTTATTTTCCATTTATTTGTCACTAAAAATGGAGCTGCCAGAATTTTTTTGTACGTATAGAAGTCTCTTTACTTGGGATAGAAAAATATACAGCATTTAAAATACATAGAATATTTCATGAAGACAGGACCAAGCAGCACATGCTTTGGGGCTCTGGAACCATGTACAGGAGGCAAGGCAAGCAAAATGCTGTGCAAGAAAACCTCCTAGGATCCCTGAAGCAAACATTTTTTTCTTGAAGACGCAATAATAAGAAGCTACAGTTCAGTGCCCAGGTCCTTTTCAAGAAGGCTGAGCTTTTAGCATTTTATTGGTATCAATCAATCAATTTCACAGCAGGGGAACAGAGCTAACCTCTATTAGGGATCATACAAGAGAGAATAAAACAGGTATGTTGAGAGCAATACTTGCATTGGGTCACCAAGAACAGACATAGGAGTCAGGAGTACAGCAGTAGACAGAACTTGGTTCTAGTCCGCTTCATCTAGGACCATAGTGACCATAGGTATAACACCAAACAAATCTGGCCCTGCCACAAATTCTCAAAGAAGACACTCAGTGTGGGTTTATCAATAGCCAGAATCAAACTCCAAACACAAGGAAGAAATACTATTGGTTAAGAAAAACCCAAAAGCTGAACCTAGAAGAAAAGTAACTAAACTCCACAAAAAGTATAAGTAGTTCTTCAGAGAAAAAAAATATAACTTGGCCACATCACTCTAAGATTTGTTGGGGGAAATGAAAGAAGACATAAAAATACACATTTTAGGATAAAAATCAAAAGCAGAACAAGGAGCTTAGAATGGAAGATAGAAAATATAACAAAGGTAATGAGTCTCTGAAAGAATAGAATGGAGCATACAGAGGCCAATAATTTCATGTGTCAAGAAGTTTTAGGACAAAACTAAAAGTCTGAAAACTTTGAAAAAATATGTAAAATATCTGCCATTTAAAGTAAATAATTACTACTTAAAGGCAAATCAGTTGATAAATAATTTAAGTATTCTCAGATTTCCTGAAAACCATGACCAAACAATAACTATGGATATTATATTTAAACAGAAAAAAAAAACAAATGACAATGGCTCATTTTATTAGAAGCAGAGGGCAAGGTGAAAATCATTCAGTTAAGCAGAATTTAGAATGCACCTCGTAAGTGCCAAGGGCTGTGATAAATACTTGGTGTACAAAGAAAGGCAAAAATCAAAACCTCCTTTCAAAACTCATAGTCCAATGAGACAGTATGTAAGCAATTATGTATAAACAAGATTTATATGTAATAGAGATGATGACAGGAAAAGCACTAGGATTCAGGGGAATTAGGAGAGTGGGATTTTAGCTGAGTTTTTAAAGATTCCAGGGAAGCTAGAAAGAGGAGATGAGGAAAAAGAATTCCAAACTGAAAGGACAGCAAGTAAAAGTGCCCTAAGTTTTGAGATGGAGTATCTTATCCTAGGACCGGCAAGATCTAATTATGTAGGGATGAGTAAAATATAATAAGACTGGAAAAGTAGAAGGGGCCTGGTTATAAAAGAGTTTGAAGGTTTTATATTTGATCAAGGAGATGATATGGGACTCTATTCCTAGGAAGATAATTCAAAGTAGGCTTGAAAGGCAAGGCTTACTTTTGTTAGCGTATTGAAGATGCCAGATTCTCTCTCAAGCAACTGAAAATTGATAAAACAATTATGTACCAATTCAATCACGTGAAGTAGCAGGAAAAAAAAAACTATGGATTTGGAGAAATGGGTATGAATTCTAGTATTGCCATTGATTTGGTTCTGTAATCTTGGGGAACTCACTTTTATTGGGCATGAAAAAATATTGATTGGTGTCCCAGAGACAATTTTTCACATTAATTGTGTGACCTTAGACAAATAATTTAGCCTTTCTAAGCCTCAGTTCCTCAAAGTTGAGAAAATTGGACTACAAAATCTCCCAAGTCCATTATGGTTCTAACAATGAGTGAAAATTAATAGTTAAAAGAAGAATATAGGACTTAAGAATGAAAGAAAAAGGACTCCCTAGGCATGTTGAGTTTCTTTAATAACTTTCATTATTTCTACTTTTAAAAAATTAAGTTCTATCCAGCTTACTTTGGGACTACTAACTTTTTTTTCTTCTCTCTGTAAACCAGAATTTGAAGTTGCAAGAATTATTATTCTTAGACATATATACAAGGTAACTCTTTACTTTTGGAAGCAAGACTGAGAAGTGAGAATGAAACAGTTTGCATTAAGCATTAAGACATCTGAAATAGTTATGTGATAGTTTTTTTTTTTCTGAGGCAATTGGGGTTAAGTGCTTTGCCCAGGGTCACACAGCTGGGAAATATAAAGTGTTTGAGAGCAGATTTGAACTCAGATCTTCCTGACTTCAGGACTAGTGCTCCATGCACTGCACCAACTAGCTGCCCCTAAATGATAATTTTTGATAATTCTAGTATCTGAGATTATTTAGTCACTTCAAGATGTTTATAAAGGCATTGTAGCTCTCCTGACATTTTTCCTTCTCATGTGATCCCTGAATCCTAAATTTTAAAAAATCCACTGCCAGAGAATATAGGGATCAATAGAATCCTTCCTTTCCCATAACACTGTTTTGCCTAAGCAAGGAGATTTTGATATGCTTTTATCGTATTATATGAATATTACTTTGCTCCATTTTATTTTTTAATTTGTTTTTTAGTTTTTCCCTTTGTTCTTCTAATCATTCATTCATTCTTTTGCTTATTTATAAGTAGAGCACTTAAGTCCATTGTCTTACTCCTTAGTTCTATAGCATAAGTTATATACTACACAATGAACACTTAGTAAACATCCCTTTGCTATTTCTAAAGACTACTAACAAAAAACCAGCAGAAACTAATTTTTCAAGGGAATAAAATCTCTATGAACACATTTAACAAGTTTTGAAAATATTAGCCATAACATGAAGACTTAGCCAAAATAATAATGAAGTGTAGGTTATTTTATATTATTAAAGGCTATTTCAGCAGAACAAAAACTCAAGTAGTTCCCACTTAGCTGAGGACCTGGTTTGTTAATTTTATAGAGCCAATTATTGCAGTGATAATAGTAAATGTTTATATAGCATTTAATATTTTCAAAGCATTTTGTATAAAATTATTTGAGATTTTATAAGATTGCAGCAAGTTTAATACCACTCATTTTACAGATCAGGAAATTTAGACCCTGAACAATAAAATAATTTGCCCATGGTTGCACAGTCAGTAAGTATTAAAGGTGGAATTTGAATGTCTTTCTGATGCAAAGTCTAGGGCCTTGAGCACTCTATCACATAGGACCATAGATTTAGAGCTGGGAAAGATCTTTAAGGGCCAGCAGGTTCAATCATCTCTTTTTGCAGAAGAGGAAGCAGATACATAGAAATGAAAGAATCTTCCTATTAGTCACACACATAATAAATGACACAGCTCATTTCTAGAACACAAGCCCTCTGATGCTAAAATCTACAATACTTCCCTTTGCAGCACTCTACTCATATTTACATGGCATTAAGCATTATCCGATTGTGAAAACAACCCTGGGAAATACTGTTTTTCCCATCTTACAAATGAGAAAATTGAAGTAGCGTTGCCCAGTGTCATACCATCAATAGATTCTGGTTTTCTGGCATATAATTGCTCTTTCTGTTTACATGTAGTCACTAGGTATATTATTTTCTTGGTTCTGCTTAGTTCATTTTGTATCGGTTCATAGAGCTTATTCCATGTTTCTCTGTATTCATCACAAGCCAGTGGAATCTTAAATCTTGTTTGGGATGTTCATAGGATCCTAGATTTAGAGATGGAGGAGAAGTTATAAGTTATCTAGTTATTTGTATTACAGATAAGGAAACTGAGGTTTAGAATGAGTAGTTTAAAATACTAGTACATAAGTAGAAGACTTGGGTTCCAACACACATTATTTGATTCTGAATTTGATTTCCATGCCATTACATTGTGTTGATTCTCTGCTGAAGTAAAATAAATAAGATTTTTTGGAAAAATAGCAAAAAAAAACCAAGTAAAAGAGTTTAATATGAAATACATGAAATATAACAGTGCAACAGGAAACTACAGGTAAAGAGGAGAGATAATAGATGGAAAGTGGATTAGAGAAACATACTTCAACTTTGGAAGGTTTATTATGAAAGGAGAGATTGTCCTGGTGCAGCAAACTTTGGAATATCTCATCATATACATAATGCCCACTCATATTACAATATGCTTACAGCTTTGTTGATGGCTAAAATTTTGACAATACTTCCACAATTTTCCAGCCATTAAGTTTAGTTAGTATGTAGGGGCCCAATACCTTGGTGGGAATTCTACAATTGTCCTAACCCTGAAGCCAACAAAGTGAAGTTTGAGGTTACACATGAAAACAGAAATTTCCCCTCAAACGACTAATTTCCATTGTGCCTTCTATAGCAGACACTTGAAATCAAGTTTTTCAAACCCTTGGTATTATGAATCCAGGCTTTGGTAGATTTGTGAACTTTTGCAAACTTTACGTTTTTTCCTCATTCCAATGTGTTTTTATTTGTTTATTTTGAACTTAAGTAATAAAACAATCATTTCCATAGTATAGTATATTAGGAAAAATGATTGTACATGAAACAACAAATCGATTGTGGTCAATTTGCTATTCTTTTAAATATATATATTAACATTATCATGTAACTTTCCTTCCCTTTTTTTTCCTTCTCTTCACCTCTTACTCTAGAGATGAGTACTGTTAGACACAAATAAGTATGTATATGTAAAATCATGCTATGCATTTATTTATCACTTCTTTCTCTGGATGCAAATAATGTCTTAATAGGTCTTTGGGTATTTATAATGCCAAAAATAACTTATTCATTCAAAATTGTTTTTAAGACAAAAATGCTATTAATATATATCATTGTCTTGGTTCTGCTCATTTCACTCTTCATTATTTCATGCAAGTGTATCCATGTTTTTCTAAAATTGTTGAGTTTATTATTTCTTATATCACACTAGTATTCCATTACAATATTATACCTTAACTTATTTAACCATTCTCCAATCCATAGACATTCCTTCAGTTTTCAGCTTTTTGTCATCGCAAAGAAAGCTGCTGTCAATATTTTGGAAAATACAGGTTCTTTTCCTTTCTCTCTAATCAGCTTTGGAAACAGACCTAGTAGTGATATTGCTGGGTCAAAGGGTATAGGTAGTTAATAACTTTTTGAGCAGAATTCTAGATTTCGGATCAGTTCATTGTTTTACCAACAGGAAATTAGTGTCCCAATTCTCCCATACCTTGGTCTATACCAGAAGAAGTCATCCTCCTGGTACCCTGTGCCTTTGTGGTTCTGGTCAAAAAAGTAGATGGATGCCTACTTAAATCCATTATTATCAACAAAAGAAGTGATATCACAAAGTAATTGACCCCCATATACTTTTTTTTCTTTCCAAACAGTTATGTGGATTTTAAAAATTACTGATCTATGGATCA
>JAJPUD010003189.1:208098-265237 GCA_023553655.1 Myrmecobius fasciatus | reverse complement strand
TTCCAATTGTTCGATTCTAATTTTTAATGTTTTATTTTCTTCAGTTACTGTTTTTAGTTCCTTTTGCAATTGACCAATTACATGTTTTTGTTCATTGCATTCTTTTTCCATTTTTTTCTATTTTATTTTGCAGTGATCTCATTTCGCTTCCCCATGTTTCTTCTAACTCTCTTTTAAGATTTTTTATGCAATCTTCAAAGAAAGCCTTGTGACATGGAGACCAATTTATGTCTCTCTTTGGGGCTTTTTCTGGAGTTGCTTTACCTTTAGGGGCTTCAGGATTTGAGGTCTGTTCTTCCCTCTTTCCATAAAAGTTGTCTATGGTGAGAGCTCTTTTTGGTTTTTTATTCATTTTTTTTAAAGGTGTGAGGTCTGTTTAGGGCAAAGGTGGGACAGCTGCTTTAATTTGCCCTGGGGCAGTTCTGCCGATTGAGTTATTTCAGGAACTGGGCAGTTCTGCTGATTGAATTATGTCAGGGGCTGGGCAGCTCCGCTGATTGAATTATTTCTGGTGCTTATCAGTCCTGTTGTTTGATTGATTGCTTTAAGGTGCTGTGTAATGACAGCTAGTTACGATGCTCATCAGGGGTTCAATGGTTCACAATCTATCCCCCTCAAAAGGCAGACCCTCCAAACCACCTGCCCACAATCAGGACAAATTGTTCCAAGAGGCCTGCAGAAGACTCCCAGGTGTGTGAAAAGCACAATGCTCCCACTCCTGTTCGGACTCCTGTTCCAGCTCCCTGCTCCAGCTCCCTGCTCCGGTCTCCCTGCGCTTCAGTCTGGGTTCATTAGACCACCCCCTGCCCAATTAAAACAGACCTGTTTTGAGGTTCTTCCAGAGTATCTTCTTCTAGAATCTTGTTGTTCTCCAGATATTGTGGATTTTTTTGCTTCAGAATCAGTCTAGAGGCTTCATATTTTGTTGGTTTGAGGGGAGGTTAGAGGAGGTTACAGAGACTCCTGTCTAATCTCCGCCACCATGGCTGCACCCCCAGAAGGACTTGTTCTATTTCTTTTTCTGAAATGGGGCTATTTAAATAATTTATTTCCTCTTCTGTTAACTTAGACAATCTATATTTTTGTAGATATTCCTCCATTTCATTTACATTATCAAATTTACTGCCATAAAGTTGGGCAAAGAAATTTCTAATTATTACTCTAATTTCCTCTTCATTGGAGGAAAGTTCTCCCTTATCATTTTTGAGACTAACAATTTGATTTTCCTCTTTCCTTTTTCTAATCAAATTAACTAAAAGCTTATCTCTTTTGTTGGTTTTTTTCATAGAACCAACTCTTAGTTTTATTTATTAATTCAATAGTTTTCTTATTTTCAATTTTATTGATCTCCCCTTCAATTTTCAGAATTTCCAATTTGGTATTTAATTGAGGGTTTTTAATTTGGTCTTTTTCTAGCTTTTTTAATTGTAAGCCTAGTTCATTGATCTTCTCTTTCTATGTTTTATGCAAGTAAGCATCTAGAGATATAAAATCACCCCTTTATAACAACTTTAGCTGTGTCCCACAAATTTTGGTATGTTGTCTCCTTATTGTCATTCTCCTGGATGAAATTATCGATTGTGTCTATAATTTGCTCTTTCACCCATTCATTCTTCAGGATTAGATTATTTAATTTCCAATTAATTTGTGGTCTGTTTTCTCCTGGCTTTATATTACATGTGAGTTTTATTGCATCATGATCTGAGAAGGATGCATTTACTATTTCTGCTTTTCTGTATTTGATTTTGAGGTTTTTATAACCTAACACATGATCAATTTTCGTATAAGTTCCATGAACCCCTGAGAAAAAAGTATACTCTCTTCTATCACCATTCAATTTCCTCCAGAGATCTATCATACCTAACTTTTCTAGCCTTTTGTTTACCTCCCTAACTTCTTTCTTATTTATTTTGTGATTTGATTTATCTAATTCTGAGAGAGCAAGGTTGAGATACCCCACTAGTATACTTTTACTGTCTATTTCTCCTTGCATCTCTGTTAGTTTCTCCTCTAGGAATTTGGATTCTATACCATTTGGTGCATATATGTTTAGTATTGATATCGCTTCATTGTCTATGGTACCCTTTAGTAAAATATAGTTTCCTTCCTTATCTCTTTTAATTAGATCTATTTTTTCTTTTACTTTATCTGAGATAAGGATTGCTACCCCTGCCTTTCTTTGTTCACTTGAAGCATAAAAGATTCTGCTCCATCCCTTTACCTTCACTCTGTATGTATCTCTATGTTTTAGATGTGTTTCTTGTAAACAACATATTGTAGGGTTCTGGCTTTTAATCCAGTCTGCTATCTGCTTCCGTTTTATGGGAGAGTTCATTCCATTCACATTCACAGGTAAAATAACTATATCTGTATTTCCTGCCATCTTATTTACCCAGAGTTATCATTTTCTCTTCCCTTTCCCCTCTCTCCCTTCCCCCCTCCAAAGTACTTTATTTTTGATGACCACCTCCCACCAACAGTCCTCCCCCCTTTAGCACCCCTCCCTCCACTTTACACCTTTCCCCTAATCCTTCTATTAGTCTATCCCTTTCCTTTCCTCCTTTCCCTCCCACCTTCCCACAAGGAGGGTCAGGACTTTCTTTGAAGCCAAATGTGTCTGATATACTCTCTTATAATCCAATTTAATGAGAGTAAGGTTTACACAATGTTCATTGCTCTCCCTCTTTTCCTCAATTATATTAGATCTTCTATGTCTCTTTATGAGATTTTGCCTTATTTTACCTCCTTTATTTTTACTTTATTTTGCCTTCTTACCCCCCTTTTTTCAGTATGGTATCCCTTCCACTTCTAATTTCTTTTCCATTATTATCAAAGAAAAATCAAATTATACCCCCATTCTTTAAGGATACCTATAGTAGAAATATAGTTCTCAAGACTTCTTTCCTTTTTACCTTTTTATGCTTCTCTTGAGTTCTGTATTTGGAGGTCAAATTTTTTGTTCAGATCTGGTCTTTTCATTAGAAATAGGTGAAATTCTCTTGTAGCATTGAATGACTAACTTCTTCCCTGGAAGATAATGCTCATTGTAGCTGGATAACTTATTCTTGGCTGTAATCCAAGTTCTTTTGCCTTTCGGAATATCTGATTCCAGGCCCTTCGATCCTTTAATGTGGAAGCTGATAGATCTTGTGTAATTCTAATTACAGTTGCTCGGTGTTTGAACTATTTCTTTCTAGCTGCTTGCAATATCCTTTCCTTGGTGCGATAGTCCTGAAATTTTGCCACGATATTCCTTGGGGTTTTGATTTTGGGGTCTCTTTCAGGAGGTGATCGGTGAATTCTTTCAATGCCAATTTTGCCTTCTGATTCTAAAACATCAGGGTAATTCTCTTTCATGATTTCCTGAAAGATAGCATCAAGGTTCTTTTTTTCATTGTGACTTTCAGGGAGTCCAATAATTCTTAGATTGTCTCTCCTGGATCTATTTTCTAAGTCAGTTTTTTTTTCCTAGGAGATATTTTATAATTTCTTCTATTTTTTCATTTTTTTTGTTTTTGTTTGACTGATTCTTGAAGTCTTATTGAGTCATTTACTTCTATTTGTTCAATTTTAATTTTTAAAGTATCATTTCCTTCAGTTATCTTTTTTAGCTCCTTTTGTAGCTGGCCAATTGAATTTCTTGGTTCAATGCCTTCTTTTTCCAATTTGCCAATTTTATTTTTCAGCGAATTGGTGATTTTTTCCAATTCACCAATTTTGTTTTTCAGTGAATTGTTTTCTTTTTCCAATTCACCACTCCTGTTTTCCAGTTTTTGACATCTCTGTTGCACTGATCTCAATTTATTTCCCCATTCTTCTTCTTGCTCTCTTTTGAGATTCTTTATGCAATCTTCCAGGAAAGCCTTCTGAAAAGGGGTCTAGCTCATATCTGCCTTTGTGACTTTCTCTGGGATTGTTTTCAGAATCTCAGGATCTGGGGACTGCTCTACTTTCTCTCCATAGAAGCTGTCTATGGTGAGAGCTCTCTTTTGCTTCTTGCTCATGTTTTTGAGCTGTAAGAAGTTTAGGTCTGGATCACTTGAGGTCTGAATCACTAGCAGGGAATTCTGCCATTTCAATTTTCCCCTGGGCAGTTTGCCGAGTTGACTTCCGGAGCGGGGCTTGGCTAGATCCGCACTAGGGCCATGCTTTCAGCTGCTCTCAATCCACTATTTATCAGAGGCAGATCTGCCAAAGCACCTGCCCACAAGCAGCAGAAAGTGGCCCTGGTGTCTCCCAGGGACTTCCTGGGTACCTAAAATCTGCCTGTGTCGCAACCCGACTTCCGCCCTGGGGCACTCTGGTGTCTGATAGCAACCACCTGCCAATTCCCCTGAGACTGACCTCCAGAGTTTTTTCAAAGTAGATTTTTGATAGAAGTGTGTTGTAGTCCACATGTTTGGTGGAGCCCTCACTCCAGAACCAGTTTGGAGGCTCAGTTTTTCTGGGTCTGAGGGAAGGTCTCAGGAGCTCACAGAGAATGCTGTCTGCAGTTCATCATCTTGGCTCCGCCCCCTAAATTGGGAAATTTTAAAAAAAGGAAAAAGTGATTTTGAGAAATAAGAATTCAGTAGTCAAACACTAGAGTAGAAAAAGGTCAAAAAACAAAATATTATCATCTTTAGAAAAAAATTAAATACCTTAAAATAATATTCTTGTGGAATATCCAATGGTCTTTTAAAAATTAGTTGATATATGCCAGGGAGGATCAACTATCATAATAATATAATAATCTTTCACAATAAAAGCACATAATCTTTGAATAAAAATGAATCTGAGAGATCAGCACTTTCTTTTTACAAACAGCAAACCTGAAGTCCCAAAAACTTGTGACATATCGAAGGTTATATATAACAAAACACAAATTTAGTTCCCATTAAAACCAGAATTTGAACCTAGAGTCCTCCAATCCTGTGTCCATAATTAGTGGTTTATGAATGGCAGGTAGGAGGCTAACCAAAGGTTAAAACAGAGGTGAGGGATATAGAAAGATCATGAAAGAAATTATGTAGACTATAAAAATACAACTTTGCAAACTATATAAATCATTATTTTAGACTGGCTTAATTTGTCTCACATTTTTACAGTGTATTAACTGTAATATATATATAATGTATAATATATATTACATAATATACATTATACATGTAAATGTGTATTATAACATATTTAATAAAATTATATATATTATATAATACATAAATATTATATAAGAATATAACTTCAAGATATCAAGTGCACTTAGAAATATTTGAAATGTGGGGCATGAAAAATGCTAGATAATTAACAGCTTCTTTCAACAAACTGAAAAATGTGAACATTACTGTTCCAGTTTCCCTTACTTGGTGTCAGTGGGACAGTAGAAACTGTGAAGATCGAGACACCAAGGTGAGCTCAAAGAGAAGTGAGAATGTCTCTCCATCACTGTGTATGCAGCATCATAATTTGTTTAACTATATTGATAATTGCATTAAAAGGTAGAGTCAGTGATATTTTAAATATTTTAAATTTAATTTAGAATTAGAACTTAAAGGTCAGAAAGACCAATTGGGAGAATTAATGTAGAGAATTAATGAAGGCCTGAGCAAGTGTGGTGTGGTTAATGAGCAAAGGAAGGGAGCTGATGCAAAAGAAAAGATCTTGTGGAAGTAGAAACAATGATGTGATAACTGATTGGACACTTGGGGTCAGTGACAACCCTTAGTCCAACTGTCTACCCATTGCAGGAATCATTTCTGCTATATCCCTTATAGATTAGAATTACTCAGGCCTAGTTCTTGAATATTTCTAGGGAACAAGGAGCTCACTCCTTTGGGAAGTCATTCATGGCATGGTTAAATCAATCTAAAGATTCTTTCTTACATTAAGATCAAAGGCTTATATTTCAGATCTAGAGCTGAAAGGGACCTTGAGAATCACCTAATCCATCACTCCTTATTTTACAGAAGAAGAATTAGAGATCCAGAGAGATTAAGTGATTTTTCCATTACACAGAATAACACAGGAAATGGAAGAACCAAAATTAAAAGTCAGGTCTTTTTTAATTGCAGAATCTATGATGCTTATAGTACAGCAGTTAGCAGTGGATAAAACATTGTACCTGAAGTCAAGAAGAACTGTGTTCAAATCTGGCTTCAGATAATAGTTTACCTTAATTTGCTTACTAATTGGGCAAGTCGCTTAACCTGTTTCCTCAGTTTACCTTTGCATAAGGGAAATAGTAGCACCTATCTCCCAGAGTTGTTGTGAGAATCCAAAAAGATATATTTGTAAAGTGCCTAGCCCGGTCTCTGGCACATAGTAGGTGATGAATCAATCCACAGTTCCTTCTCTTTTTTTTTTTAATGCTTTTACCTAATCCAGATTTTGTCCCATGAAGGAAAATTGAGTTAAGTTTACCCTCTCCTCTATGACAACCTTTCAAAGACAATTGTTTTATCCCACTAAAATCTTTGATTATCTCAAGTAAATATTGCCTGTTCTTTCAGCTACTTTTTGTTTTGTTGTGTTGTATAACATGATTTACATAAAATCCTGTAATTCTTTCCCAGCCTCACACTGTTTTATCAGGAAAACATTAGACATGTGGTGTTTAACATTGAATTCCCTAAGGGGCTTAAGCACCATAAACAACAGTGCTATAGTCAAAACAACACAGAAAGAATCCAAGTCTTGGCTCAACAAAGATATATTCCAGTCACACCATTGCCACTGACCAGCTGCTGCACTTTGGGCAAGTCACTTAACCTATTGGAGTTAATTTTTTCAACTACAAAATAAAAATAATAATACCTGTTTAGATTACTTTGCAGGATAAAAGTCTCTTCTCACCTCACCTCTTAAAGGGTAAAGAAGCATGGCCTGTTGATAAAATGATAAGTAAAATGAAGTACATAACAACAAAACTAGTGTACAACAGTGTTACATTCTGTCAAAGTTACTAGTGTTAGCGTGTCTCAATACCATACTGGGTCATTGAAGAAAACAACTCTGACAAGAAGGCAAAGAATTTCTTCAGTAGGGATTGTTTCTTTTTATCCCAGTAACTGGTATAATACCTTGTATAATAATAATAATATAATAGTATAATGGCTTGTATGCATTTCAAGCCACACATTTAACATAAAGCCTTGCTTGACCACCTTAGCCCATAGTGATCTCTCCCTCCTCTGAAGTGTTATAACATATAATTTTCATAAGACTCATTTAGTATTTATGATGTTACTTTGTGTTATGGTCTTATCCCTCAACTAAATGAAAGCTCTTTGAAGGCAGTGATTCAGTCTTATTCTCACCTTCTCTCTTCTTTCTTTTCTCCTCCTCATGAGAACAGTTTTTATTATGATGAAGTCAGACAAGTTTCAAATTTAATTATTAATGTTTATATATACATATATATAGAGACAGAAAGAGAAAAAGAGAGACACAGAGGAAGAGAGAAAGACAGAGAGATACAGAGAGAGAGAGAGAGAGAGAGAGAGAGAGAGAGAGAGAGAGAGAGAAAGAGAGAGAGAGAATTTATTTTCTTTTTTTAATTTTGGCTCCAAATTCTCTCTCCTTTTAATGACTAAGAATAATTTGATAGTTGAGGATGCTTCTTCTCCTTCTTTATCTTTTTCTCTCTCTCCATCTTCCCTCAATTCCTACAATAGTTAGGTGCAAGCTTTTTACTGAGTAGATGATTTGCTTAATAAATATTTGCAGATTACTTGACTCAATATGAAAAATAGACTAAGCCAATGATCAGATTCATGTCTTGATGTCTTGAACTGAGAAAAGAAATCAGCTGTCCCAAGACACAATTTCTCCTAGATTAAGAGTTCACATATAACTCCCAAATTCCTTATTACCCTAGGTTCAACATGAGGCATTTCCTTCAATTATATTTATGTAAATATTGCCCAAACTACTATCTAGTACCATCTCAGCCTAGAGATTAGGCAGCCCACCTAACTCATTTTTATCAGGACAACCAAGTAAAAATCCAACAATAGAGTGATTTTTAGTACCTGAGTCCCAAAAAAATAAAGGAACAAAATAATTTTCTACTGGTTCTCACAGTGATTGGGAAGAAAGAAACACACCTGAATAATTTACACTCCAATAAGATTGCTTTGTGCTGAAAGATTTCTCCTGGATCCCCCTCCCAGAACTCTAGTTCTTAACTCCATTGCTCACCCCACACACAGAGTGGTCCCATTGCTTATCTTACTACCACTGCAGCCAACAAACTAAAGAGTTCTAAGCTCTATCATTGTTCTTTGAGACAGAAAAAGCAAAACAAAACAAAACACACACACACACACACACACACACACACATGCACGCACACACACAAAACCTACCTTTCAAATTAGTTGCTGCCACCATCTGATAGCACTGCTATGCAATGCTGAGGTATCTTTTTTTTTTCTTTTTCTGGAGGGAAGTGGGGATACTAACCTGAAGAGAAGCACATTTTGTGCTGGTTTTTTTAAAATAATTTCTTACTAAATGCAGACAGATTTTTTTTTTCTCATCACTTCTCCCAATGGGAAGTACCCCTAACCTTCACTCCTAGCTAGGTAAGGAATGTCATTCAGCTCTCTTTATGCACCTGACTGCTAACACCCAGATAACTGTAATTTGCCTTAAAATTTCAATAATCCTCAAGGAGGCAACAACATTTGAGGGCAAGAGCAAGAGTTGGTAACTTTTGCCTTGCATTATGAAATGATGGAATATAAGAAAATCCCTTGTGATAGGGCCAGCAAAACCTTAAGCTCATTTCCAAAATGGCTGGTATCTCAGTTCTAAAACCCTTCGTATTATGTATTTAAAGATATGGTTTTGCTTCTTAGAATTAAATAACTGCAAATGCTATCCTTCCTCACTCTGAAAAATATAAACACATGAATATGCATTGCTATAGAATGTATATATGTATGTGTGTGTACATGCACACAATTTATACAAATGTGTATATGTCAATAATCAAGGTTTTTTGATATTCAATCATGTCTGACTCTTCATGTAGATTATACAGTCCAGAGAATTACCTTGGCAAAAAACTGAAGTAGTTTGCCATTTCATCCTCCACTGAATTAAGGGAAACAGGTTATTTAATTTGCCTGGATCACATAGTTAGTACATATATGAGGCTATATTTGAACTTAGATCTTCTTGACTCCAGGCTCAGTGTTTTATCTAGTGAACCCATTTAGACATTTCTAAATAAGGTCTACATCAATTATTTGGAGTTTTTGTACACAGAGAATTTATTAATGTCTCTGCTATAGCATCTGAGTGAAAAAAGTAAACAAATCCATAAACATATCTGTATGGTCTTTGATAGCTCACAGGCCAAGGTCAACCTCCTGGTACTTGCCATTTGAATGTCTCATGAGTGTACTTTTTGCTTTTGCCTCTAAAACCAACTGAGTATTTCTTTTCAGCTTTCTCCAATAATAACTTGTTAGGCAGCTATTGGTCTTCATCCATATTCATATCACAATGTATCTATGCTCAAGGTTCTGTGTCCCACCTCATCCTAAGACAATGATTTTTTCTTGGGTTAAACTCTCACCATACCTAGCCTTTACTCAGAATCAGCAGCTTTCTCGTCTTCTTCATACTATGCCATTACAGACCCACTCATCTTCTCTGCCTCTCCCCTTCAACTTCTGACTCTGGGGAAAATAATCAAATTAACACTACCATTCCAGAAAAAGAATAAATAAATTTTTATATAATTCCACTCATAATTTCTGTGATTTCCCAAACCAAAATGCCTCTGTCTGAAACACGTTTCTCTCCAACTCTTGCCTCAGCCTTTTAGAATGTAAGTTCAATGAAGAAGTTTGAAGAAGTGGTCATCTCACTTCTTATATTTCTATATCCACCATTTCGGAAAGAGGTTAACATGGTTAATGTTTTATAAATGAATTTATAATTTATTTATTTATTCATATGGGCTTAGATAACTTCATTATAGATAAGATCTTTTATATTCTATTTCTTAGTCAATCTTAAATAAACTTGGAAAAATTTCTCTATCTTTCCTCTATTAATCAATTATTTTACCCAAAGGTTCTAAAGAATGGATCTAAAAGTGGAGGCAACAGATAGCACCTCATTCCTCTCATCTTGAAGCTTGCAAAAGAAAGGGGAAAAAACACCTCTAGCAAACATCAAAGATAGGATATTTTCTAAGAATAGAGGAAAACCAGAAATGCATCTTTGTAAATACCAAATAGTCATCCTCCTTCTAGTGAATTATAACACCATTTCAAAGGCCTACAGTATCCTACTCCTATCTCCATGGAGTTGTAAAGAACTTGGAGAAATCACTTTCAGGAATACAATTTTTCAAGATGGTCTTACTTTGACTCTCTACTGTGGATACCTACATTTCCACATAATCATTCATTTGAAGAGGTCCTTGCCTCCAAATTAAGACACTAACATGCATGGGAGGATCTAATAAGCTCTCTTCATTTTTAAATTCCAAAACTCAAGGAGCTCTTATTTTCAGTATTGCACTATTGCATTCAGCAGGTAGAGAGCTCCAGTTTATCCTGATGCTGCCTATATGTATTTTATTGGAAAACATTTTGATTCTTTTGAGGCGTATCCTTTGATAAAAGAAAAGTTAAGGAGGTTAAAAAAAGACAACGTAGAACATTGGTTCAGTTCAGAATGAATAGCAAGTAATAGGTTCCGAAAGTAGTTTGGGAATCTCTTGGTCTGGTCCTCTTAGGAACTACTCCAAAGTGCACCTGGATTGACATTTCATTATACTCAGCTCTGAGAAATCTGGGGAGCTCAATATCAGTTCCATATTACTGCTATATGTATTTCTTGAAGAATTGCAGTAGTCTGACTTCTTGCAGGAGGAGAGGGAGAAGAGAAGAAAGAATTCCGAGCAATCTAGAAGCATGTAGTTGGACAAATAAAATCATAATCAATTTGTCCAACTACATGCTTCTCAATATAGATCCCTCTTGGTAAAGCTCAGTCACTCTTGTCTATTCATAAATTCATGTGGTTTGGAAAAATTGAACTAACCTCAAATACATAATGATTCAAATGACCGCTTTGACCACCTATTGTTTATATCCTGTGGTTAAACATAAAAAGTATTATTGACAAAATGCCTAAGCATTAAACTGGGACTCTATTCTACATTCAACCAACAATACATATTAAAACAAATGACAGAGTTCAGTATAAATGGAAGAGAAAAAATCAAGGCAAAATAGAAGAAAATAGAAAAGGGATAAAAAAAACCAGTAGATTAAGAGGAAGCAATGTTAGAGCCCTAGATAGCCACCACCAGGATAGGAAGAACCATCTGTTGTACTGGCTTTTGCCAGTGATTAATTTTACTGTGAGACTCTGAGAGAATAAATAAGGACTTCAATGCCTTGTTGCCAGAGATCATAATTTAAACCATTGAAAATCTCTAGAAGTAATACCAACTCCTTCGAAACTACTGGTTTAAAACTCTACCAATGGCAGGGTGGAGCCAAGACAGTGGAGAGTAAACAAGTCTTTTTCTGAGCTCTTCCTGGCACCATTATGATTCAACATCAGATCAAGCCTGTGAATAAGTTTTGCAGTGACAGAACCCAAATATATGGAGTGCAACAAATTGCCAGCAGAAGATATTTTGGAAAAACTTCAGGAAAGGGATAACTCAAATGGGCAGGACAGGGCAGGACACAGCCCAGCACATGCAGAGCATAGAGAGATGCAGGGTGGAATTGCCACTCACAGGGATTTTAAGGGGAGGTTCTTAGTCAAAATAGAGCAGCATTGTTTATTCTATCACAGTTCAGAAGCCAGTGAAACAGCACACTAATTGTGAGACCTCCAACGCAACTACAGAAGACAAATAGTGAGCCCCTGAACCCCAGAATAACAAGCGGGACTTGGCCATACACACCCAACATGGGAAGGAAGCTAGAAGCACCAGCCCCAGGGTAGCATAAAACCCCTCTGTCATCCTGTAGACAAACCCTAGGAGCAGATCTCAACCTTTAAAAATGAACAAAAAAGAAAAAAGAGCTTTGACCATAAATAGCTATAATATAATACAGATCTCAAACCCTGAGGTCACTAAATGCAAAATGTCTCCAGGTGAAGCTTCAAAGGGTGATATGAGTTGGTCTCAAAATTAGAAGACTCTCTTGGAAGAATTCAAAAGGGAACTTAAAAGAGAGTAAGAAGAAAAATGGGAGAAGGTAATGAGAAGTTTAGAAAAGGAAGCACAGAAATTTTCTGAAGAAAACAATTCCTTAAAAAATACAATTATTGAAATGGAAAGAAAACCACTCTTTATAAAATAGATTTGATAAAATGGAAAAATAAAACAACTCGTAAAAAGCAGAATTCACAAAATGAAAGACGAGTACAACTCCTTAAAAAACAGGTTTTTTTTTGAAATGGGAAAAAAAATTCAGTTGAATAAAACATCCTTTAAAAGTTCAATTGGCGGGGCAGCTAGGTGGTGCAATGGATAGAGCACCAGCCTGAAATCAGGGGGACCTAAGTTCAAATTTGGCCTCAGACACTTAATACTTTCTAGCTGTGTGACCCTGGGCAAGTGACTTAACCCCAATTGCCTCATAAAAAAAAGTTCAATCAGCCAAATTCAAAAGAAGTTTAAAAAGCTAACTGAAGAAAATAATTCACTAAAAATAAAAATTTAACAAATAGAAATGAATTATTCAATGGGACATCCAGAATCAGTCAAAAAAAAGAAAAGAAAATGTTAAATAATTTATCAGAAAAACAATTGACTTGGAAAATAGATCCAAGAGAGACAAAGAATTATTAGACTACCTGAAAACCATGATTTAAAAAAAAAAAAAAAAACCCTAGACATCTTTTAAGAAATCATCAAGGAAAACTTCCCTGATGTCCCAGAACGAGAATTCACTTATCACCTTCTGAAAGAAAATGAAAAATGAAAACTTTCAAATAATATTATGGCTAAATAACATAATTATCAGATCAAGGAGTAATACTGTAAGCAGTCAAAAAAAATTCAAATATCAGGATTACCCAGGACCTAGCTACTTCCACTTTAAAGGATTGAAAGGACTGGATATGATATTTCAGAGGGCAAAGGATGCTGGACTGCTGACAAGAATAAACTACCTGACAAAATTAAGCATAATCTTCTATGCTGACATACATATATACATGTATATATACATATATATACATATATACACATATATGTGTGTGCATATGTATGTATTTATATATATGAAATAGTCACTTTCAAATTATGACCCTCAGTCTCTATGAAAAATAAGGAATCCAACAATTAGGCAGATCACAGACAATAACCATTTTCTCTAGCTTATTTCATCTGCTTGTATATTTCTCCATTTAGCTATATACTTTGGAGAGGAATTTATAGTTTTCAAAACTAAGGAATCCTGAATCCTAGAGCTATTTGACAATTATTAGGACAATAACCATTGTCTGGTTTATATTCTATCAGAATTTAAAATGTAGAAGTCGTATGGAAAGTTTACCTATAAATTAGGGTAAGTGTTTTGACAAAGTGATCTGAGCCTAGGACTTAGATGAAATGTTCAGAGCAAAGATTAATCCTGAGGACATTAGCTAGCTTTTCCTAAAAATAACAAAAAAAAAAAAAAAAAAAAAACCAAACGAAAAAAATTTGGTATTGATCTTGAATCTCTTCTAGGAAAATTAAAGACTCAGTTGTCAAGAGAGGAGAGAAGACAAGATTGATTTTATGTTGGTCCTAGGGTCAGAGATTTTAGCACTTTTCCCATCTAAAAGATGTGGAGAAAGACTAAGAGTTAAGTACAGTAACACCACTTATTTCCTTGAAGAAGCTAATTTTTCTAACCAGAACCTGGGACCAGTAAAAGTCCATTAGAGCCTTATTTGGAAGATCCCAAATGTCCAGCCAAGTGGCCTTTAGCAATGACTGTTACCAATAAATACTGCAAAAACAGAAAAGCATCATCCTATGCAGCAGCATCTAGCTAAGTAACATTTGGCAGTGAAGTAGACTTTTCTGGATAGTCAGGGACCAGGGTTGATCCTAAGACCTGTAAGAGTGGGCCTTCTGGTAAGAGTACTTTATGAAACATGACTTACTAGGAGATATCTTCAGTTCTTTCATGTTACCAGTTCATCCATATACATATCAACTCCATATGCCTTCCATATGTGAGTACCTCTCTTTATGCACTCTGGCCATATTTGTGTATATCTTGGCCACCAATGATTCCTAAGGATATATTTAGACACTGTTTCCTATGTACCCATCCTTCTCACTGATGCTATGTGCATGTATTGAAGAAAGTGCTTCAGATTGATGAGGTAAATGTTTTATTACTTTTTCTTATGGTGATATTCATTAAGAGACTTTTTCTTTGACTTGATTAAGCACTCTGGCTATATTAGTAGAACCTCAGCAGCTTTGAGTTTATAGGCTGTAGACCTAAAGAGTACGTTTTTACAGCTAAGAATTGATTAGCAAGAGGAAAGTAAAGCTGCAACAATTCTATATATCTACTCATCTATTGCTTTAATACCATTTCATTGCATGGAATCAGATAGACAGTACAATTACTTCAAATCAAAGACCTTTAATGAAATACTTAAGAAAAACCTATGGATGATTATTTTGGTTTGTTTGTTTGTCATTAAGATTGACCCAGTTGATTATGAGTTCTGGAAGGTGCTGCTAAACTAAAAAGGTTTCCTGTATGGTTCCATTGATGTACTATAAATCTGCCACTTAAGGGTCACCTTAACTAAATTCAAAGAGGTCCATCATGAGAAGACTGGCTACTGAGTCTTACTTTTTGCAGCCATTGAAATTTAAGAGCCCTGGACTTTCGGGGGGTGGAGCCAAGATGGCAGAGTGAAAACATGACTCTCTGCGTCTTCCTCCGATCTTCTCTCAAACCAACAATAAAATAAGTCTCTGAACTAATCTTCAAGTCAACGAATCCAGAAATATTTGGACATTGCTTTCTGAAGAACTTCATAGCAGGTTTGTCTAACTCAGACAGAGGGATAAATAGTGGACTCGGGTGTAGGCTGGAAATGAGGGTGGGACTCAGCTCAGCTCATTGTGGCAGAAACTCCACACTCCAAACTCCAAACACCTGGAGTTTATCTGAGGCACTCAGGACACTCTGCCCTGATTGTGGGCAGGTGTTCTGGCAGACTTGCCTTGTTTAAGGAGTAATTCAGACTTAGTCCTAGCCCCCACTGGCTCAGCACCTTAAGTTAATTTGCCAAATTGGCCTAGGGCAAAGATTTTTTCCCAGCCTTAAAGAGACATCCACGCTGTCTAAAAAAAAAATGAAGAAGCAAAAGAGAGCTCTCACCATAGATAGCTTTTATGAAGAGAAATAAGGGATGACCCCAGATCCTGAGGTTCCTTTAGACAAGACTCCAACGGAAGTTATTAAGGACCATCACTGGTCCCCTTTTCAAAAGGCCTTTCTGGAAGATTGCATAAAGAACCTCATAAGACAGCTGGAGGATAAATGGGAAAATAAATTGGAAATCAGTGCAAGAAGGATATGATGCCCTGCAAAAGAGATATGAAAAAGACACCAATTTATTGAAAAATAAAATTAGTTAAGTGGAAAAAGAGTGCAATGAACAAAAAAATTCAATTGGCCAGTTACAAAAGGAGCTTAAAAAGGTAACTGAAGAAAACAACACTTTAAAAATAAGAATTGAACAAATGCAAGTGAATGACTCAATAAGACTTCAAGAATCAAACAAAAACAAAAAAAAAATGAAAAATTAGAAGAAAATATGAAATATCTCCTAGGAAAAACAACTAACTTGGAAAATAGATCTAGGAGACACAATCTAAGGATTATTGGACTTCCTGAAAGCCATGATGAAAAAAAGAATCTAAACACTATCTTCCAGGAAATCCTGAAAGAAAACTGCCCTGAGATTGTAGAATCAGAAGGCAAAATCACCATTGAAAGAATTCACCGATTACCTCCTGAAAAAGACCCCAAAATTAAAACCCCAATGAATATCGTGGCTAAATTTCAGGACTATCACACCAAGGAAAAGATTCTGCTAGCAGCTAGAAAGAAACAATTCAAATACCGAGGATCAATAATTAGAATCACACATGATCTGTCAGCCTTCACATTGAAGGATCAAAGGGCCTGGAACCAGATATTCTAAAAGGCAAAGGAACTTGGATTACAGCCAAGAATAACCTACCCAGCTAGAATGAGCATTATCCTCCAGGGAAGAAGATGGTCATTCAATGCTGTAGGTGAATTTCACCTATTTCTAATGAAAAGACCAAATCTGAACAAAAATTTTGACCTCCAAACACAGAACTCAAGAGAAGCATAAAAAGGTAAGAAGGAAAAGACTCTTGAGAACTTTATTTCTACGATGGGGATACTTAAAGTGTGGGGGTATAATTAACTAGATATTACTTTGATAATATGAAAAAGAAAACTAGAGGGGAAAAGGTTTTCATACTGGGGAAAAGAGGGGAAAAGTGGTAAAATAAGATCTAAAAAAAGGAGGTAAAAACAAGATAAAATCACTTGAAGAGGCAAAGAAAACCTAATATAATTGAGAGAAAGAGGGGAGGGAGATGAGCATTGTGTAAATCTTACTCTCATCAGGTTGGGTTCTAAAAGTGTATGTCAGACACTTGATTTCACATAGAAACTTGTCTGTTGCTAGAGGGAAGTGGGAGGGAAAGGAGGAAAAAGAAAGGGATAAACTATTAGAAGGGAAAATAGAAGAATCAGGGAAATGGAGTTAAAAAAGGAGGGGGGAGGGGATCTAAAGGGTGGTGGATTGTTTGGGAGAGGGGGTCATCAAAAGCAAAGTACTGAGGAGGGGGGAAGGGAGAAAGGGGAAAGGAAAGGGGAAAACATAATGGGTAAATAAGATGGAAGGAAATAAAGAATTAGTTATTCTAACTGTGAATGTGAATGGGATGAACTTTCCCATAAATCGGAAGTGGATATCAGACTGGATTAAAAACCAGAATCCCACAATATGTTGTCTTCAAGAAACACATCTAAAACATAGTGACACACATAGGATGAAGGTAAAAGGCTGGAGCAGAACCTATTATGCTTCAGGTGAACAAAAAAAAAAGCAGGGGTAGCAATCCTTATCTCAGTTCAAGTAAAAGCCAAGATGGATCTAATCAAAAGAGATAAGGAAGGAAACTATATTTTATTAAAGGGTACCATAGATAATGTAGCAATATCAATGCTAAATATATATGCACCAAGTGCAATAACATCCAAATTCCTAGGGGAGAAATTAAGAGAGATGCAAGAAGAAATAGACAGCCAAACTATACTAGTGGGGGATCTCAACCTTGCTCTCTCAGAATTAGATAAATCAAACCACAAAATAAACAAGAAAGAAACTAGGGAGATAAACCAATTGTTAGAAAAGTTAGGTATAATAGATCTATGGAGAAAGTTGAATGGAGACAGTAGGGAGTTTACTTTTTTCTCAGCAGTCCATGGAACCTATACAAAAATTGATCATGTATTAGGGCATAAAAACCTCAAAATCAAATGCAGAAAGGCAGAAATAGTAAATGCATCTTTTTCAGATCATGATGCAATAAAAATCACATGCAATATAAGGCCAGGAGAAAATAAACCAAAAGTTAATTGGAAATTAAATAATCTAATCCTGAAGAATGAATGGGTGAAAGAGCAAATCATAGACACAATCAATAATTTCATCTAGGAGAATGACAATAATGAGACAACATACCAAAATTTCTGGGATACGGCCAAAGCGGTTACAAGGGACAATTTTATATCTCTAGATGCTTACTTGCATAAAATAGAGAAAGAAAACATCAACGAATTGGGCTTATTAAAAAAAAAAAACTAGAAAAAGAACAAATTAAAAACCCTCAATTAAATACCAAATTGGAAATTCTAAAAATAAAAGGAGAAATTAATAAAATTGAAAATAAGAAAACTATTGAATTAATAAATAAAACTGTGTTGGTTCTATGAAAAAACCAACAAAATAAATAAGCCTTTAGTTAATTTGATAAGAAAAAGGAAAGAGGAAAATCAAATTGTTAGTCTCAAGAATGATAAGGGAGAACTTTCCTCCAATGAAAAGGAAATTAGAGCAATAATTAGGAGTTACTTTGCCCAACTTTATGCCAGTAAGTTTGATAATCTAAATGAAATGGAGGAATATCTACAAAAATATAGATTGCCCAGGTTAACAGAAGAGGATATAAATTATTTAAATAGCCCCAAATTAGAAAAAGAAATAGAACAAGCTATTAACCAACTTCCTAAGAAAAAATCTCCAGGGCCAGATGGATTTACATGTGAATTCTACCAAACATTCAAAGAACAATTAATTCCAATACTATACAAACTATTGGAGAAAATAGGTACAGAAGCTATACTGCCAAATTCCTTGTATGAGACTGATATGGTGCTGATAGCTAAACCAGGTAGGGTGAAAACAGAGAAAGAAAACTATAGGCCCATTTCCCTAATGAATATTGATGCAAAAATCTTAAATAAGATCTTTAATAAAAAAAAGAAATTTAAGAGCCCCCCAAAATCTTTTCCTAGGGCTGAATCTGAATCTATGCTTTCTGTTTGGCTTTTCAGGTGGTCTGCTCAATAATTTATATCCATTGGCCATGTTCTAGCAAGTAGCACAGAAGCCACTTTGTATATTTTCCATGCTCCTTCAAGCAGATTCCTAAATGCTTTTTATCCTCTATAGTTATTTTGAATGTAATTTCTTTTTCTGTCCTTTCTCACTTAATTTTTATTGGTAATACATAGTAATGCTGGTGATTTTTGTGGATTTTTCATCATTCTACTTTACTAAAGTTATGGAATCAAAAATTTTAGTTGTCTTTAGCATTCTATAAATAAATCATTATATCTTTTGCAGAAAGTGATAATTATGTTCCTTCTTTGTCTATGATAGTTATTCAGTTTCTTTTTCTAGTGTTATTATTATGGTAGGTATTTTTGGAAGTATAGTACCAATATAAGAGTGTAATAATGATGACCTTACTTAACTCTTGACATTATTGAAAACATTTCTTATATGTGTGATTGTATACACATACACACATACAAAACTGTGTGTATTTATGGATGTTTCATAGTTATATATAAATAATTTTGCTTTACCATATTAAGGAATTAGTCACTTATTCCTATCCTTTATACTGCCTTTAATGCAAATAAGTGCTGTGAAAGGCATTTCCTAAATCTATTAACATAATCATAGAATTTTGTTCTTTTTAATTATTATTATGGTGTGTCATTGCATTTTCCTAATATTAAAACAATTTTACTTTCCTCTTACAAATCCAACTAACCCATTCAGAATAATTTTAATATTTTAGAATGCTTTCTGTATTAATTAGAAATATTTGTCTATATTTTCTTTGGTTCACCAATCTCTATTTTGAATAATAAGGGTATCTTTCTCTTTGTATCTTATTTTTATATTTATATGTTTTATAAATCTTAATCCATTTCATGTAAGCTGTCATTTTAGTTGTTATATTGATAATAAATTGGCAATATTCCTTGAATTTTCACTTTATCTTTGGGAAAATATTTTTAATTAAAATTAATTTCATTTTCCTTTTTTTCAGATTAGCTAAGAGATTAATTATTTTATTATATATTTAAAAAACTGAATCCAAGTTCTTTTGTTTTTTATTTTAATTTTTCTCTAAATGTCATATTTTTTAATTGGGTTTTGTTGATTTATTCATATTTCAGTTGGTTAGGTTCTTTTTTTCTTTTTTTTTTTTGAGTTGCATTCCCAGTACCTTGGATTTTTGTCCATTTTATTCGTAAAAGCCTCTATAAATACACATTTTTACCCAAGATGAATTTTAACTATTTCTTCATAGTTTTGATAAGTTGGTTAATTGCTGTCTTTCATGAGATTGTCTATTCTTTTCATTATTGTTCTTCCATCATCAGTTGTTTAGAAATAAATTATTTATCAATATTTAAATTTAAATCCTTGCTTCAAATGACCTTTATTGATTAAAATGTGTATTGTGTGTACATGCATATGTGTGTAAATTCTGTGTCTATTATATCTTATTTTCTTTTTTTTATGCTTTTATGCCTGAGCATGATTATTTTTGTGTAGAGATTTTAAGCAGTCTTTTTTCATTCCATTTAATAAACCCCTAAAGTCTGCTAGAAATCTAACTTACCTAAAATTACATTTAGTTTTTTAGCTTCTCTCTTATCTTTTTTTTTCTTAAATTATTTGAATCTGAAAGGGACATATTAAGGTTTTTTTTCTTTTTTTAATTGCTCTTTTTTCTTATAATTCGACTGATTTGTCAACTAGGAACATATTTATCCTACTAAGTATACATCTATATCAATTATTTCATATATCTAGTACTTTTACATATAATGAAATTTCCTGGCTTGCCACTTTTAGCATTTTTTATTTTACTACTTCCACATCATCTTTCTTTCTACCTTGTGTTTTTGAATTTCTCTGAAACAAAATAAATTCTGTTCCTATCCTTCATTTTTATTACGTGCTCATCCATGTGTTTGAAGTCCGTTTCTTGTCAATAATCTGCTATTAGAAATTTCCTGCCAAGTTGACATTGAACCACAGACAACTACTACTCTGAGTATGGCCATCCAACCAATTTTGTATCCACTTGATTTTCTTGTCAGCTGGTTCACATTTCTCCATATTCTCCACAAATATAATATAATATGTGATACTTTATCAGAAGATTCGCTAAAATTTATGGGAACTATATCCACAGCCTTCATATCATCTAATAGTTTAATAATCCTATCAAAAAGGAAATGAGGTTAGTCTGGCATGATATGTCCTTGACAAAGTCATGCTAGCCCTTTGTAATCATAGTTCCCCCTTCCTAAGTGATCACCAATCATCTTTTTGGTGATGTTCTCTAGCATTTCACAGGAATTGAAGGCAAGCTCTCTAGTCCATAAATTTGCAGACTATGTTGACTTCCTTTTAGTTATTTTTCTCTTTTAACTCAGATAATATTTAGCCTCCTCCAGTCTTCTAATACTTCTTACATGTTGCATCATCTTTCAGAGTTGATAGTTAAGTCAGCATTTGTCATTTATAATAATAGTTGATATTTAACTTAAGTGATTTGAATTGATCAAGGATATCTAGTTTCTCTCTAACTATGGGCTTACCAATTTTGATGGTCAACTGCATATTTACCATTTTTGTTCTTCCAATTATCATTATGAATGCTATTTTCATTGGCAGAGAATAGAGCAACAAAATAAAAATTAGTAGTTCCTTCCTTTCTCTATTGTCAGCTATCATTGTGCCATCTATTGAGGCAAATGTCCTAACCTTTATTTATTTTTCCCTATTAGCCTAATGTAGCTCTTAAAAAAAACTTTTTTGGGATTGTTCTTAACTTTCCTTCAGGTCTCAATTAATTATGTCTTAGCACTCCCTACATTACCTTTAAAGAACCGTGCTACTCATATCCATTGTCTGGCACTGTTTCTTTCTTTTTTTCCTTTATTTTAAGAGTTCCAGTGAGTCCACTGGACATCATCAGCAGCCTCTTTTCATAATTCTCATTTTCCCTCCTTGTTGGAATTGTTTTATTGTGTACTTTCAGAATTTCATTCTTGTGTATCTTAGATCTCTGTTGAGCTACTGTGTTATTTTAATCTCTCTTAATGATATATCCTCTGAACCCATTGAAATCTATTCTCCAAATACTATACTTGAGTTCCATTATAATTTGGTGGGGTCTCATAAAAATATTATATTTTTCCCTCTTCTCAAGAGTTTTTTTTTAATTTGCCAAATTCTTTAATTTTATTAATTACATTGAATCTTGTTCAAATTGCACATCTATTATTTTATCATTACTGGTCTTTCTCTGAAGTGTTTTCTTGTAAAAATTGTTTACTCTTTAAAAAGAATCTCTATTTGAGATATCTTTTGCTATTTTGAGAAAATAAAAGGAAGCTTAATTTAGAGACAATCTTTCATTCATTTTTCTTCCTATAATTCCTCACTAAATACTTGTTGAATTCAAGAAAATATACTGTGTGGTAGTCTAAATTATATAGAATGCATAGACATCTACTTCAGGGTAATATACTAAGTTCTCTTCTGTCACTCAAAAAACATTATCTCCAGGTGTAGATCCTGGATCTACAGGATCTGGATTTTTCTAGATCCTTAGATATGTTAATTATGGATATCTATGGACTATTTCAACACAGCACTTCACCTTCATGTGTCCAAAGTATATAAGTTGATGAAAAAGTAGAGAAAAGCCATGATTTCCATGTCAAATCATGCCTATAAGGGATTAGTTAATTACAGTACTTTGGCAATATAATTATCAGTAGGGTATGTGAAAAATTAATTGAGTAATGCTAATGGATACATATCAAAGTAGCCATTCCAGCTTGACCTTTTTATATGCATGTAAATGTGGCACAGTGGATAGAAAGATGACTTCAAAGTCAGAAAGATCTACAACACATTCTGATGTGTGATCCTAGGGGAAATCATTTAATCTCTTAATTCCTTAGACTACTTCCAAGATTCTATAAATTTCAAAGAAGGGATTGGCTTGCATTAATAGAGGTAGTTTCCTTACTTAAGGATTTACTATATCAAAGAGATCACAGATCTAGTCCCTGTACCTATTTCCCTCTAAAAAACAATCACAATACAGACCAGTTACATAATGCAACTAACTCAGCCATATGTATCAGTCTCTAGATTGTTGGTCATAAATAATCGATGGTTTAAGAAATCTTGATTGTGTCAGTGAAGATGAAAGGGAGACATGAAGTTATTTAAATTTGTAAATGTGACTCTCTGATGGCTGAAATGCTCCCATAATTCTATGCTGTTCCCTACAACATAAACTATTTTAATCACATGGACCCATGGCTAAGAGCCAAGAAAAAAGACATAGATTTTGGGTGAAATAAATTATTTACTTTTTTATTTTTAAAGCTTTTTATTTTCAAAACATAGACACGGATAATTTTTCAACATTGACTCTTGCATAGCCTTGTGTTTCAGATTTCTCCTTTCTTCTGCCCTCCCCTATAAGGTAAACAATCCGATATATGTTATACATGTTAAAATATATGTTAAATCCAATATGAGTAAACATTTATACAATTCTCTTACTTCACAAGAAAAATCAGATCAAAAAGGAAAAAAAATGAGTAAGAAAACAAAAGGCAAGCAAACAATAACAAAAAGAGTGAGAATGTTACGTTGTGATCCACAATCAGTTCCCAGAGTACTCTCTCTTCATCACAAGATCCAGTGGAAGTGACATCAATTATCTCATTGTTGAAAAGATTCACATCCATCAGAATTGATTATTATATAATATCGATGTTGCCATGCACAATGATCTCCTGGTTCTGCTCATTTCACTTCACATCAGTTCATGTCTCTCCCAGCCTCTCTGATCATTTCTTAAAGAATAATAATATTCCACATTAGTGAAATAAATTCTTATCAAAGTGGTAATGAAATCATAGATTATAGAGTAAATTTCCTATTGGGAGGGCTTTTGAATGTGATCTCTACATTAGAGTAAACTCCCCATTCCTACCCATATGGTGCTTGATATAAGATAAATTTGTTTTGGTATCCTTGACCTAAAGCCTAACACCTCATGTCACATTATGGTGGTTTGATTTCACACACACAGGACTTATTTAGATGAATATACCACTATAATTTAGCACTTAATTTGTCTGGTAACCACAAAATTCCATACATTAACATAGACTATTTATTAGGGATTCTTCCAAATAAGCAAAACTGGTTTTATACCAATTAGCTTTTTATAAGGATTGGTAGCATTTAACTGTATTTGGTGGAAAACTCATTTATCTTTTTTAGTAAGTTGACTTCCTAACCTATGGCATGGTCAATAACTCATCAATTTATAGTCTGCAAGAGCTGCTCAAATCATTGGCAGATGAAATAATTTTTCCAGTGGGTACAATAAAGACAAGAAGAGACCTTTCTGACTCCATGGCTAGCAGAATATCCACTAAAATACTCTTTCACATGTAATATGATTTCTGTAAAACTTACAAAGTTCTTTTTTTTTGAGAGGCAATTGGCTCTCACAACTAAAAAGTGTTTAGTGTCTGAGACTCGGGTCTTCCTAACTCTGATGCTGGGTAGTGCTCCATCCACTGAGCTAGCTCCAGTTTACAAAGTACTCCATGTAACTTTGTCCCTTTTTATTATTATTATTATTATTATTATTATTATGAAAAGATACTTTCCAGTTTTGTTCTTTCAGGAAAAACAAATTAACTCTTACCTATAATATCTTCTGGATGTTGATTCAACTCTACTTTGATTTTTCATTCTAATCACTTTGTGCCTAGTGATCCCCCTGTTCCTCAGAAAGTTATAGACTGAAGTATATTCTTATTAGAAAATCTTTAAACAATTTTCACAACTAGGAATGACTACAAAGTCATATTATATATATATATATATATATATGTGTGTGTGTGTGTGTGTGTATGTGTGTGTGTCTGTCTGTATGTTTGTGTGTGTATATACTTTATATATATACATATATATAATATGTAAAATAATTTATTTTTCAATAAGCCTAAATGTAAATGGATCAAAATGCATATTTTAGTTAGTTTTTTTTTGCATCCTAATGAAATGGACTAACACCTATCTATATGCTGAATGAATCTACTGACATTTCGTTTTACTTATTTTCTCTTTCATTTATATTTTTACTTTATTTTTTCTTTTCTCCTAAGGTAGGATTATTAATGTGACTTTTTATGAATTCAAATCAAATATCATCATTAGTTTCAGTGAATTTTACAGATGTTTCTCTCTCTTCTGTCTCTTTATCTTTGTGTCTCTGTCTATATCTCTGTCCTTGTTACTCTGTCTCTCTGTCACTGTTTCCATCTCTCTGTCCATGTACACACACCATACCACACCATACCACACATATACAAATATGGCAAATTCTCTATGTTTAGAAAATCATTTCCTACACTCCCACCTTCTCCTTATTGTGGAATGTTCATTATCCATTCAATCCTCATGCTTCTAACCAAGACCTCAAATCTTGCTGCCACATGTCAGAGATATTTGATCTCTTTCTGTCTACGACTGTGGTAGAACTAAGTTCACATGGTCTGATTCCTCTTCTGGGGAATTTGACTTCACATTCTTTTCTATCAGATCAGTTTAGGAAATATTTTCCTTCTGGATGCACCAGTGACTATCTACCATGAAAAATCAAAAGGAAGGAGAAAAAACAAGATGTCTGAAATAAGCAGACCTTTACTTATTCAGGCCAGATTGTGAATCATTTCACAAACAGTAAGGCATATGATCATTGATTTAGAGGTAAAAGGGACCTAAGAAGCTCTATAGTTCAATCTTTTTATTTTGCACATGAGCAAACGAATGTCCAGAAAGTTCAAGTGATTCACCCAACATCACATAGGTGATAAGAAACAAAGCCACTATTTGAACATTGGCTTTGTTCTTTTTACTGTACCATACTGCTTTTAAAACTTAGTAGTTAAAAGGCCAGTTCTGAAACAGGTTTGTCTTGCTTCTGACATGCTATGGGATTCTTAGTCAATTCCTTAACCTCTCAGTATATCCAAATATCTGTCTTAGCAAGTTAGTAATAATTCTTTGATTTATATAAGAGGATTAAATCTCTGGTCCACATTCCAAATCCATAATTATTTGGAATACCGCACAAACAATTTAACTAATTTTGTTACAGCAGATTTAGTGGCAAATGTAGATCCATTTTGTCTTTCTTACTTCACAATTAGGACACAGATGCTCCTATTTCCAGTTACCTCTCTATTTACAGTTGCTTGCTATTTACAGAGATTTATCAGCTGATCAAACCTAAAGTTCTCTAGCAAAACTCATATGAAATTTTTATTGTTGTCATTCCAGATTTTTTGTTGAAGATATGAAAAATAGGTTCCTTAGCTTCTGTTTATACTGTCTTGTCTGCTTATGAAATCTAACATGTGCCCAACTTTTCATTCTTACCCACTAAAATACTTCCCATTTTTTCACTTCAATTATTCAAGATTGCTGTTTATGCTCAGAAGTGGTGGTATGAATACAAATTGGAAAGTTATATAAAAGGATTTCCACCAAATAGTATGTTTGGTAATATGTGAATTTGTGATTATGATAAAAGTTTTGGTCCAATTTTATATTGTATTCTAGAAATTGTTTCAGTTAGGGGCATCAAGGTGGCACAGTGGATACAGCACTAACCCTGAAGTCAGGGGGACCTGAGTTCAAATCTAGCTTCAGACACTTAATACTTCTTGTCTGAGTGACCCTAGGCAAATCACTTAACCCCAATTGCCTCAGAAAAAAAAAAGAAATTGTTTCAGTTAGAGAGGTATACATTCTGGTAACATATCTAAGGTTAAATATGATATTAAATAAAATTATAGTGGAATTTATTTTTGTAGATATTATCCCCATGTACTTCTTTGTTTTCTAGGTTGAACACTGATTTACCAACATTATCACCTTGAACATATGAATAGCACTTGGACTACTGATGAATACAATGTTCTTTGAGTTCTTTGGAAGGTTTCACCACTTCTTTGCCCAACTAATGTTTCTTCTAGCTTATTTCCCATATTAAACACCTGACTGATTAGGACAGTTTCTAGAAGAGTAAAGAGTAGGTCAGTATATAGAATTATTTTTGAAAAATAATTAATTGTAATTGAGTAAAAACAAAAAAGCAGAACCTGGAGATATATAGTGATTTTAAAAATGGAAAGAAAGGAAAGAATACTAAAGAAAATGAAAGATATTACAATTGACCATTTTCATCCTAAAGAATAAATAATGAGAGATATCTTCTTCTTATTGGCAGGGAGTTGAGAAATTTATGGGACAAAATGTAGCATAAATTGCAGATACAATAATTGTAGCAGTAGCAGCAGTTATTTCTATTTAATGTATCACAATGGTAGAGGGAGTACTGTCAATGCTGGGAACAAGGATAGTTATATTTAATAATTTACTTATTTATTTATTTGATGTAAAATTTAAAAATTGAACAAACATCTAACAAAAATGAGAAATAGATGAAACCAAATAGTAAAATATTGTGAACTTTGATCATAAAAGAATTGAGATTATTTTAAGAAAACCAGAATGAAATGATTAAAAATTTATAAAATGAAATTTAAGAAATATTGTTCCAGAATATTAGCACAACAAAGAATGTGTGGAAAGTACCATGTTACTGATGCATGCTTTGTTAGATATTACAACACTGGGAAATACAGATAGGATTGAACTTCATGAGGCTTTTAGATTCTTGATGCTTTAGAAATGGCGATTTCTAAGAATTGAATTCTCAGAATTGACTAGAGGGTAAGATCAGTGTTCCCAAATAAAACTGAGATTGAAGATAACTTGGGTTTTGACATAAATAGCAGTGGAAAAGATTTAGGATGATACAAGGTCAGAGAAAGTGAAATGGGCCTGTTTAGGAAAGAAGAAAACAAAATAACCTGAGGGCTACAGATGGAGAATATAATTTTTTTAAGATACTATAGCAAAACAGAGAAATAGGGGAAGCAAACCAACTTCTGAAATTAAATGAATGGGACAGAATTGAATTTATGAGCAAACAAAGGATTGGAGGCTTTAGAAAGGAAAGCTTTGTGAATAGAAGTAAATCCTAAGAAAACCACCAAAAGAACATGTGCTTTCAGAAATATTCTGAATTGCATCCCCTATGAATTAAAAAAAAATCTCGAATCTGGAGATGAAAAAGTTGAAGCTTTTTATTTCCAGAGTAATCCCTCTCCTTTCCCCAAACATTGAAAGAAACAGATGCCAATCCCACGTTATAAAAATAGTTAACTGGTCCCTTGGTATGTCAGTTATGAAATTACAAGGTTAGATATCAAATCTTCTTGGCTGATTCCTGTCAGATGAAAATAAAATAGATGAAAAGTTTTGATTCTATGTCATCCACTGAGGGAATAATAACTCTAGCTCTCCTAAGTGGCAGCCTCACTTTCCCCTTCAACATTGAGATTTATTCTTCCTTTGGGTATACAGAATGAAACATCCTTCTTCACACCACTCATTATACTTTTAAACGCAAACTCATGTAGTTCATTTGTCAGGAAACTTCAATGGAAGCAAAGGACCAAGGTTGATCTTTACTGTACATTGAAGGCATTTGTTAGTTGGATCTTATAGCTCAAGTTAATCTATAATTTAGTCTGCAGACTCTGTGACTTTACAGGTTGGGCTGCCTTTAAAGTGATCCATGAATCTATGTTTAAACCATAAACTTTAAATGTTGTACATCTGCATTCTAATCTAAAGCAGTCTTAAATACAGCAGCTGGCAGGGAGCTATAGCTCACATTGCCTGCCAAGTAATCCAGTCAGTGGGGTGTTCACAGCCATGAAATTATGGCTGCTGTAACAACAGAATGCATGTTGGGTCTTGATTTCAAGAGGACTGGTTTACTTGGCTGCACTTATGTTTATTTCTTTCATTTTTTTTGGTTTTATTTATTTGACAGCCTCTTATTTGGTATTTTCTCCAAGAAATAAACATGTGAACATAACATAATTTTGTAAATCTCCTTCTGTAAAACATCACTACATAGGTAAGACTGCATCTGGGTATCATTTAGGACTGTGATATGTCACCTAAAGGCAGGAAATTAAGTTAAGATAATCAGTTGGGTGCTAACTCACTAGCATGACTTATTACATCTAAATATTGAAGTTTATGGTATTCTATTTTGCTCCCACTTTTCATTCTCTAGCTGTTGTTCCCGCTATCTTTGTTTCCGTCTGTCTCTTTCTGTTGTTGTCTCTTTGTATCTGTATCCGTTTCTCTCTGTATCTCTCTGTGTCTGTCTCTCTGTCTCTGTCTCTCTGAATCTCTCTATCTCTCCATCTCTCTGTCTCTTTCTGTCTCTCTGTCTCTGTCTTTTTGTCTCTGTTTCTCTGTGTCTCTGACTCTGGCTTTTGCTCTCACTCTAGCTCTTTCCTCCCCTTTCACCTGCTTAGGATTATTTAACCATGTAAATATGGGAAAGTCATTCCATAAATATCAAACTAATGAAACTCTATGCAAATCCACTATAAGGTTACTAAAGAGAAAGGAAAGGCACTTACCTCCTGCAATGTTTTCAAAGTGTTTATTTTAATTTATGAGCTGTTCTTCTTAACTGTGTATGACATTAAGCCACTACCGTTATCCTGATTATGGGGGTGAGATTCACAGTTCATGTATCTCTAACATTCTCCAGGGGAATTCAGCACTTTTGGTTCCATTCTAATAATAATATGGACAAATCCACTGACCAGTAAAATGCAAGTATCTTGGATTATCTGAGGGCTACACTTAAAGAACAAACTCCTTGGACACGTTTGAAGTTCAGGTAGACAAACAAAAGAGAAAATTATTATATATATATATAAATTGAGACACACCAAGAATTCCATGCTTTTCTATCTGACAGGTTTTCTGCTTTCCCTTTCTATTTGTCAACCCCATCCCAATTGTGCATGCTGAGATACACACACACACACACACACACACACACACACACACCTCCCTCCCTCCAGTTTCTCCCTATCCCAATCTGGCTTATGTTAACCTGCCTTTACTAGATTAATCTTCCTAAAGCACAACTTTGCAAACCCATTCCTCTTTCCAAAGTCTTTTAATAGCTTACACCCACACACTATTTGTTTGCTTTTATTGAAACTGTAATTTCATAAATATAAGGAAGTCTTGCTGAAGACCTTCTACAATGTAGATATGTACCTGCTCTTCCATTTAAATTCTTGGATATTTGACTCTAGAGACATTGGGAGGGGAAGCATGACACCCACGGTCACATAAACAGCAAGTGTCAGAGGAGGGATTCGAACTCTTAAGTCTTGTTAAATCCAAGGCAAGCTCTCTGTTCATTATGAAGTGCTATCTAGGATATTATTATCCATAGGATAAAGTCCAAATACTTTAGCTTATCAGCCAAGATTTTTCATATACTGACCTTATATTATATAGCTCCATCCTTACCTGTCAATAATACTATCCAAGAATACTCTACTCTAGTCATAATGTCTTGTTATTATATAACATGCACAATCCTGTCATTACACCATTGCTCATTCCTTCCTCACTTGTCTCTACTGCTTCAGTTTCTGTCCTTCCATCAAGACTTAGCTCAGTAATTTGCAACTAAGCCCAAAGTGCAAACTATGTACACCTGTTGATCCACCAGTGCCATTATTAGATCTATATCCCAAAGAGATCATAAAAAAGGTAAAGGGACTCATATGCACAAAAAATGTTTATGGAAACTCTGTAGTGGCAAAGAATTGGAAATCAAAGGAGTGCCCATCAATTGGAGAAATAATTAAAGAAGTTGAAGTACATGAATGTGATAGAATACTGTTGTGCTTTAAAAAAAAATTATAAGCAGGTAGATTTCGGAAAAACTTGGAAAAATTTGTATGAACTGATGCCAAGTGAAGTAAGCAGACCCAAGAGAACGTTGTACACAGTAACAGGAACACTATAATGATCAACCATGATATATTTAGCTTTTCTCAGTAATACAGTGATCCAAGACATTTCCAAAAGACTCATGATGAAAAATGCTATCTACATCCAGAGAGAGAATTGTGGAGTATGAATGCAGATCAAAGTATACTCTTTTCACTTTTGTGTATATGTGTGTTTTTTTCCCTTTTGTTCGGTTTCTTTGACAAATGACTAATATGGAAATATGTTTAACATTATTGTGTGTGGATAACCTATATCAGTTTGCTTTCCATTATGGGGAGGGGAAAGAAAGAGGAAGAAAAAATTGGAACACAAAATCTGATAAAATAAATGTTGAAAATTATCTTTACATGCAACTGCAAAAAAAATACTATTTAACAACAAAAAAGACTCAGCTCAAGCCCCAGCTCCTCCATAAAAACTTTTTCCAAGACCCACTCCTTTTGTTGAATTCTTATAGCAATAATAGCTTTAAAAAAAAAAACACCTTCCATTTCTGTCATGTAGAATAGTGAAAAGTGTGATGGATATGGAGTCAAAAGACTCATTCTATTTTTAATACCTTTGTGTCTTTTTCAAATTATTTAACCTCACTGTGCCTCAGCTTCTTCATCTGTAAAATTGGGTAGCTGAACTGAATTACCTCTCTGGTTCTCCCTGGGTCTAAAGCTACAAAAACCTATGATATATTCTTAATATTGTTCATTTAAAGAATTTGACAGTTTAATTCAACAAATTTATTAAGCAGCTGTTGTAGTTTGTGAATTACTTGCAACAAGCAAAAAAAATTTATATGGTTTTAACAAACACCAAAAAATGAGCATTTCCAATACTCATAACAGAAAAGGATTATACATGAAAGTACAGACATTTTTAGGCATATCTTATTTTTTTTTTAATTTGGAGCACCAGCCAGGCCTAGAGTTAGGAAGATATCTTCCTGGATTCAAAGCTGGCTTCAGACATGGATTTGCTATGTAACCCTGAACAAGTCATTTTATCCCATTTACCTCAGTTTCCTCATCTATAAAATGAGCTGGAGAAGGAATTGGAAAGCACTCCAACATCTTTACCAAGAAAATTCCAAATGGGGTCATGAAGAGTTAGTTGGACATGACCGAAACAACTAAGTAACAACATTTCTCAAAGGTTACACCTAAATAATTTTTAGAGATATTACATTAGCTGTCAGTGTGGAAAAGTCAAACATTTCAAGGATTATTCAAGACGCAATGAAACATTATAAATTGAACTGAGTACAAGGGATTGTGGGGTTGAAATGGAGACTAATAAACAGATTTGATTAACTATTGCTGTGAAGCAGTATAATTGATCTTTAAAATAAAGAGAAACCTTCAGAAGGACTTGATAGTTTGGAGGGATTGCTCTCAATTCAACTACATTGCAGCCTAGATTTCTTCACCATTCCCAAGAACCTTTTTCACTAGTCTATAGTTTCACTAGAATGTGCTTCCACTTCTTTTTACCCCTTCCTTAACTGGAGGAATTACTCCCAGAAATTCTATTTTAAGAAATTTCTAATTCAATTATACTCACTCCTTTACTTTTCACCTACTTCTATTTCTTGATTGAAGGTTGGAGAGGAAAGGCTAATTTTTTGTGATCAGATTTATTAGGCTGTTCCAAAAACATTGTTAGAAATCTGGGTAACCTTGTAACATCTGAGCATCTTCACTAAATTGCAAAACATAGAACTAAATATATATCTGAGGGAATTTTATGTCTTGTGAAACTAGAAATTTTATTCTCACTGAGAGAATTGTAAACTCTCATAATTATATTGATATGCTATGTTGAGATTATGAGGAAGCTAGGCGGTTCAGTAAATAAAGTGTTAGTTTAGGAGTCAGGAAGAACTGAGTTCAAATCCTACTTCAAACATTTATTATGACCCTAAGCAAGCTCCTCAACCTCGGCCTGTCTCAGTTTCTTTATCTGTAAAATGGGAACATTATAGAGGGTTTTTGAAGATAAGAATATATCATTTGTAAAGGACTTAAGCTTTAAGTTCTATTATACATGATGGTTTTTGAATAGTAGAAAGTAGAAGTGTTCCGGAATTATAGAAATTATCAAATGGAGATTAAAATACCATCCTCTCATATTTCTCCATACTATATGTCCTGAAAAGTTAAGAAAAAACATTTCAGTAATAAAGGCAAATATGCCTGAAGACATGCTAGAAACTTCAGTGAATATCTATGGGCTATAATCAAGGCTAGAGGTAGGAAAATTGTCAGTTCATCAAAGGTATTCAACATGACAAAAGTGTAGCTTCAAGATGAAGAAATAAAAAATGAATTAAAATCTTCTGAACTCAATGTTGCATTGTATAAAACAAGTGGTCACAGCAAAAAAAAGCGTGTATTGCATATTAAAAGTTAAGATGTAAAACTTTTTAAGGTTAACTATATAAATAATAATTTTAACACTTAGAATGTATATAGTGCTTTAAACTTTGCAAAGAGATTAAAAAATATCAGCCCATGAGATTTTCAAAAATACCTTATGTGGTAGGTGAAATTATTATCTCCATTTCACAAAATAGAAACTGAGCCAGGGAGAGATTATGTGACATTCACAAGGTCAAATTGCTAGTAAGAGTCTGAGGCTAGATTTGAACTTGTCCCCCTGATTCCAGGTCCAGAACTTTACTTGCTGTATCCCTTATCTATATGTATTTAATATAATAATTTATAATGCTAATATCAATTAATATAACAACATACAGCATCATTTAGGAAAAGTTTAATATATTCTATTTTCTTAAGTAATTCATAAAGCACTGTTATTCAAGGAACAGTGCTAGGTGCTCAAGATATTAAAATAAAAATGGCCATCCCTTCTACAATGGATATATTTCATTTGTACAAGTAAGTCCATATAGAATATATACAAAGTAAAAGAAAGTAATTTAAACAGGAAGACAGAATAAACTAAAGACATGAATGGATAAGCCTTGTAAAATTCTTTGAGATCCTTCAGGGATAGGCATCCCCTAAAGCAGAAGTCTGGGAAGAGCTTGCTTCTTAATGATTTGCTAGTCTCTTGTTTGAGGGAATATACATTCTAATTAGTTAATATGCAACTGGGTATTGAATGTTGACAGAATCAGACTCATGGCCTGACCAGACCATGGCATATTTTTAATGTGTGCAGAATAAGGATTCAAGAGTAAAAGAAATTGCACAACTACAAAGAAAGGCACAAATAGATGTATCTTTCCATCATACAAGCACACAGCTCATTTCAAAAGCTTCTGAGCTAAGGGTCACTACTAACTAGAAACAGTCACATTTACTTCTAGCCAATTTAATTTGAACTATTCCAACCATCTTTATTGAATTCTCTCTAGTCTTCCAGAGGCAGTAAAGCACTGGTATGTTTAACCATTCAATAAAGTTCTGTTTTAAGCCAGTCTGGTATGATTTTGTTGTATATTCAGTATCATCCAATTTAAACATATTGAGTAATCAATTTGAACTTGTTATTGTCATTGGGATTTGAAAATTTAATAAGCAATTACCTGAGCACATTTCTTTATATTTTTAATTGCTACTGAGATGTTCAATTTCCAAGCCTAAAGCAATCATGCCCTCTAGAATGTTTAATTGAATGAATCCATAAGTGTAATATGTTCTTGTCTATATTTTTCAAACGTGATGTTTAAAATTAAGTGATATAATATCTTTGCAAGGAGTAATCCAAAAAAGAATACAAATTGAAAGGATCTACTGCGTATTTTGCTTTTCTGTGAGATGTTTTTGAAGAAGGATTTTGTCCTCTATACTATTTGTAGAAACATATCCACTGAAATTTCAATTACAAAATGATGCTAAACTTTTGGACCCACATTCTAAGTCCTAGTGTTTTTAATTTAACATATAATTGTTGAGAAAAGCTCCAGAGAGTCTATATCTTCAGAACATAATTAACTTAATTTTCTTTATGATTTCCATTACATATTACTTTCTAGTTCATACATTTCTGGGACCACTTTTTTCCTTTTTTATTTGTAGCTAAGGATATCAAAAGAATAATTAAACTTTATCTTTGTGTTTGCAATAGAAAAATTCAATAGAATTTAACAAGAATTTAACAACCTATACTATAATTATTACAAATCACAGTTTTGCACATTAAATACTGTTTATTTGAACTCATCACATATAACTATGGAGAACTGTGCTGAAATACAAAGAAGGCCATTTCTATATAATGCCTCAAAAGTTGAGCCAAGATGTATAATCTGATTACTACAGTATATCAGATCATTGGGAATGCCACATAAAGAGTGAAATTATCATTTCTGTTACTCAAGCCCAAAAGTTTTTCTTTGCAGATGGATCACAGCAATCTGTGCCAAACAAACTATATAACCCCAGTTACATTGCTCTTCAAATATTCTCATGCACCAGGTCTCAATGCCCTAAATAAAATGAAGGTTTAAGGCTTCTACACATATCATAAAACTAAATTGGAGCAGCTTGTAGGATAATTATAATAGTACTCTCAAATCTATAATTTTCTTTAGCTCTAGAGTAATGGATTTAGAGTCAGAGAACTTAGATTCAAATCTCAGTTTTTGGCCTCATTATTTGTATTAGTATGTCACTACAAAGCTGATCATTACTTTTTTTTTTAATTGGGCTTTTAACTTCTACTCTATTGCCACATAACATTTATATTGTCATTTAACTTTTAATGTGTTGGTATTATCTATTCATGATTTTAAATTTCTTGGAGTATGTTTTATGTTCCTTTGCATTTTCTAACAGCCTCTTATCTATATGAAGGAGATGTATGTTTTCCAAAAATATTCATCCCCATATATGTTGGACATAATAGAGTATAAATGGAAAGGAGCTCTTTGTGGACTCTGAGATTCCCTCATATTTTATAATTTGATAATTTGAGCATGATGTGTTCATTTAAGTCTTAGAATATAGTAGTCTGATAAAGGAGATCTGTAACTATTCAAAAAGGTTCAGCCAACTATCTACATGGAAAAGACTAAGTGGATGAATAATGTGTGTTATCCAGACTATAATGCACGATAGATGGATAGTTAATGTACTTAGCACATCAGTATGTCTAATATAGACATTGCATATGGTTAATTAACTAAACATAGAATTGAATGAAGTGTACTGGACTATCGTCAACACTGATGCAAAAGTTACATTCATGTATGAAATCAAAGACCAAAAATTGAAAAAATATTCCACTATTACACCTGTAATAAAACTGAATATAATAAGTATTCAAAATAACTTGCATGAACAAATTTTGAGTGGCAATGATAGAAAGGAATTTTTGTCAAAAATGTCAAAGAAGTTCTTGTTTTAAGAGCATTAGACTGAGAGTCAACATACCTAGAATCTAATGTCAGGACTGTTATTAACTATTTTGATCAGTCAATTAAAATTTATTAAGCACCAACTAGTAAAAGGTACTAAGAATATAAAGAAAGGTGAATACAAAGAAAGGCACTTCCTACTTTCAAGGAGCTCACAGTCCAGTGACAGAGACAATTGGCAATTAATTGTGTAAAAGCAAGATAGATATAGGCTAAATTGGAAATAGTCTTAGAGGAAATACATTAAAATTAAGGAGGATTGGGGAACACTTCTTACAAAAGGTAGGACATGTGCTGAAATTTGAAGGAAAACCAGCAAGCTAGACCACAGGGACAAGAAAAAAGAGACAGAGACAGAGACAGAGGCAAAGAAATAGAAAGACAGAAACAGAAAGAGAGTGTTTATGCATGTATTCCAAGCATGGGGAACAACCAATGAAAACCATATGAAATTGAGCATGTCACAGAAAAGCATCAAAGTCAAAATGCCAGCTGTCAAATCCCAACTCTGCTATTTGCTTTCTATGTGAATTTGGTCAACTCAAGCACTTTAAATCTCATTCTCATTATCTATAAAATGAGAGAGTTGAACTAAATATGATTTTAGTCCTTTTATGGCTCTAAATCTATTATACATTGACTTCTCCTGTTTGTTCCTTAATTTCCTCATTTATAAAATGATTTTTTTGCGAAATGAAGACTACTTTTATGTCATCTCTTGCATATGTCCCTTCTAGCTTTTAACAAAAAAAGATATTATTTTAAAATTTTCAGTTGCTTAATTTTGGATTCATTCAATATTTCAATAGGATAAGTATTGCTTCAGCTTTTCACTCATATCTTCTGTATAACAGAACAAACTGAAGAGAGAAATAGAACTTTAGCCTTAGCTTAAAGTCTGTTTCTTCTAGAGAATCTACCATTCACAGGCAAAATACATGCCCTGAGCACATATTAGACTTCATATCACACAAGAGGATCTCGAGATGAGTTTGTTTTTGATAGTTACCCTGTATTTTGTTCAGAGAAAGGACTACTGGGTACCTATGGGCTATATAGTGAAAAATGAAATCAAAAGATTGAATTAAAGCTGAGAAGAGGGTAAATTAGAAATTAAACAATATAGACTAACCTATCAAAAAGTATTTCCATTCTGGAAGAAAAAAAGATTTTCTAGATTTGAAATGAGAAAAAAAAAAGTCATCTTACGATTCTCTGGTACAGGTATGAAGAGAAGAATAGAGAGCTTGTCTTTCACAGATTGATTGATGGCAGTGTGAATTTTTAAAAATATTTTCAGGCCATTCTTTAAACTGAATTTGAATGTTGTGCTTCTATATTCAAAGCTCAATTAAGCATGCCTTTCCCCACATGACCCTCCAAATCTTAAACACAAAATCTCATTCTTGTAATGATAAATATGTTTTTCCCTTTGCCTCCCTTGACACATTTCCTCTGAAAAAAATAGAAATCAAATATCCAAATTGTCAATAGCACAAAGTTTCTATGTAATCAAAAGAGAAAAAATGAATTTGGGTTTTCTTTAACTATAGAGTGATTACACAGACAATATAGAGGTAGACTTTTAGTTTTTTGTTTACATGAAAAAAATGTCTCTCCCTCCCTAGAGTCCTTAAAGCAGACAGTAAAATCTTTTATCAGAGTTATTAAAGAATGCTAGTAGGAAGACATAGAAATATATAGTTTTATTAAGGCTTTGAATCTATCATGATATTTAAAAGAACAATCTAAAATAACACTTTATTGGACCCTCCTCCCCCCCAAAAAATGAGTGCCTTCTTAGGGTAAAATGAAATTGAGAAATCCTTCTTTCCCACTCAATTACTTTAAATTATTTTTTTAAGTTAGATGTCTTATAACACATTGGGAGCTGGCCTCAGAGATAAGAAGATCTGAGTTTCAAGCCTCACCTCTGACGTTTATGATGTGACTCTGGATATATCCCTGGACTATTCAATGATTTTTACAAGTCTCTAAAGATGCTAACTTGCACTGATGAAGGAATTTTCATCATGCAAGTTTACATCAATGAAATCACCAGTCCATCATCTTAATTATTTATATCACCACCCTCATTTTTATTGTATTCTTTGTAATGAAAGGTTCATAGGTAGAGAGTAATGCAGAACATCAGAGGCAACTCTCTCAGTTGACAGATGAGGAAACAAATTTAAGAAGGTCGGTCAGTCAATGAAATTTTATTAAGCACCTACTATGTACAAAGCATAGGAGGCAACTAAAGAACTCAATGGATAGTATATAGAGCCTGGAGTCAGGAAGACCTGAGTATAAATCCTGCCTCAGACACTTATTAGCTGTGCAATTCTGGGCAAGTCACTTAACTTGTTTGCCTTAATTCACTGGATAAGGAAGTGGCAAACCAGTCCAGTACCTCTGTCTAGAAAACTGCATGAACACTATAGTTCATGGGATCAAGAAGAGTTAGACACAAATGAAGGACTAACCAACAATATTTGCCAGACCCTGTGCTAAATTCTAGGGACACAAGGAAAGAGAAAAAAGTTTCTTTGGTTGAGGAGTTCATTATCTAACATGAAAGACAACACATAAACAACTATGTACAAACAACCTATTCACAGGATAAATAGAAAATAATCAACAGAGAAAGATGAATTTTGGAAGATCATGCAACCAGGTAATGATAGGGTCAGTACTAAAATTCAAGACTTTCTATTTCCTTTATCAGCACTCTTCTAATTATACCAGCAACATACTTTCAGACTTTCCTATTTAAAGAGAATTATTAATTTTTTAACTTTTCTTAAATAACTCCTCCCTTTTTTTTTACTTCATTAAAAAACAGAACAAGAGTTTATTTATAGATATGTGCCAGATAGCTATTTGGTATGGGTCATCATTTCTCTCCTTTAATACTTAAGAGCAACAAAAGGATTTTAATACCAGAGGTGGGGAAACAGAATTAACTCCTTGAGAATCTTTAGTTTTCAGAATGAAAAATAAATTAGCACTGGTACCCAAGAACATATGAATCTTTCTTTAAATAAGTGGTGGTGTTTTTTTTAATTTGTATTTGAATGTTGCTTTAATAACTAAATTCTGATTCACTGACAAGATTTCAATAAATGAAATAGCTCCTCATATGTACAATGTTTCCATTTATTTATATTGCAGAGGGTGTAATCAATTCAGTGAATAGGTTCCATTATTTTGTGATTAATAAAAGAGTTGATATGCTAAAATATAGTCACATGCCTCTACTCCCCCCCCCAAAAAAAAAAGCAAAGTCAGAATAAGATTTATGGTATAGAGAACAGAAGGAAAATTGTTTATCCAAACTGATCACAATCTTGAAAAGAGCTTTAATAGCCTTGGCAGAGTTGATTTCGATTCTCTTACTCCTGTGACAGAAAGAAAGCCTGTCTAGAATAAATTGCAGATGTGAAGGATATTGTGTTTGTTTGCTTGTTTTTTTTTTATTCTTACTACCAATGTGTACCTATCCTCTTCAATATTAAATTAGAATTTTGGGAATGGCTGTTTGATAAGAACAATAAATGAGAAAGAGACTAGCTATTACTGAGATTAGTGTGTTCCATTGAAGCACTCCTATACTCCCCCCAATAAAGAGTGAACAAAATTGAGAAAACAAAACCCAACCTTCACATAGAGAATATGTGTAGGCTGAGCTAACACATTGTCCCGAGTAGTGAGAATCTTTTCTTTCCAGTATAAAGCTCCAGTGAATAAAGGCAAGTGTTTTCTCTACTCTTTAGCTATATCTATTTTCCACTACTTGTCCAGTTGAAATGGTGCTAATATGCCCCAGAGGGCATTGCTTCTGTCAATCACAACAGAAGTAGCAGGGTGAGGTTTATGAGGTGTATCAGTCTGGTTGTAGGTGGGTAAGCTCAAGTACCCCGGAAACTCATCCAGGAGACTTTAGATTCAGAAAAAAAGCCATATGGTAGAAAATAAATCAATTTATTTATCTATTCAAATTTATTTCTCATATTCTTATTTTCAATTTGACAAACATCAACAAACCTGAACATTTCCATGCACAAAATATAAAATTAACTTCATATAACTAATATTTTAAAAATATTTTACATTATTTATCTCTTGATCTTCATAAGAATCCTGTGACATAGGTGTTAACATTATATCCTACTTATAAAAGAGGAAAGTGAAGCTGAGAATATTTAAATGATTTGTCCAGGTTCATACAGTTAAGTATCTAAGGCAGTTTTCAAATTCAGATTTTCTTGATTCTTAAGTTCAATACTCTATTCATTAAAACCCTTAGGTTCCTAGAAGAGGAAAAAAAAACCTTGCTATATACAAAACTTCAAATTTCATTATATGAAGCTTTGTTGTTGTTTTAAAATATATATTAAATTCAGCACATTAATTCTAAAAGTTGTCTGGCTTGTCTTTGTTTTCCTGTAAACCTCTGTATGTTCCTTCTGTGAATCTTTAAAATAGTTCATTGGCACTTTTTTCTCTCTTCCTTTTTATTTTTAAATCATTATCACTTGTTCACCTCTCTTCTCTATCTTCTTCTAAGGATATAAAAATAATAATAAAAAACCCTCTCTTTCTTACAATAACTTAGCCTAGTCACCCCAAACAGATCCATATTTTGGCCACATCTGAAAAATTCACTTCAAAAGTTCATGACTATGCCTAGCAGTCAATATTCCCTTCAGTAATTGCCATTTTTTTTCTTTTTCTTTTTTGTCAACTTTGAAAATCTGATAAGTATGAAATGGAAACTCAGAGATGCTTTTTAAATCATTTTTCTTTTCTTCTGCACCTCTGAACCCTCCCAAAATATCTTGGGATTTACTGGATAGATTTCTTTCTTAAGAACCATGCATTACACATCTTTAACATATATCGGATTACTTGCTATCTAAGGAAGGGGGTGGGGGAAAGGGAGGGGAAAAATTAGTTTTTGTAAGTTTTTGTAAAGGTGAGTATTGAAAATTATGCATGTTTATAGTTTGAAAATAAAAACCTTTAATTAAAAAAAGAAACATGCATTAAACCAAAACCAATCTGATTCTCATTGATTTGCCCCCAATAGATCTCAAGGCAAGCCTCATTTGGTCCATGTTTGAGTCGTGACTGATTCAGATTAAACATAAATAGTGATCATTTCTGCTTTGATCAGAACCCCCTGATGGTCTTCCCTTTGTAGATTCCTTTCCTTATTTATTTAGATTTTTAGGTTTTTAGACTAAGTGAAAATTGTTTCAATTGCTTCCTAGACTTAAGTACTGAATGGATGAGGCCTCAGTCAAACTGAAATGTGTTGAAGACCTTTGCTTAAAAAGGCCAACCTCTCCCATTTCATCCAAGGCCACCACCAATTATCTTGGCTTATATCTTTCCACTAGACCCAGATGGCTTTGGAGGGGAAATGACTTTGGAGGAATATGACTTTGCAAAGCACTTCCTCAATTAAATCCAATTTACTTGCATGGCATTGCATCACCTCCTTGAGGTTATGGTGCTCTTCAAGAACAAAGCAAAAAATAACAATATCCCCAGTATTGTTCCTCCTTCCAATCCCAGAGACCCATCTTATATAACAAATAATATTTTAAAAGAAAACAATTAGCAAACCTGACTCATACATTGAAAAATTCAAAAATATGTTCAATGTGTTTATATCTGTGAACCTCCCACCTCCATGAAGGGATAGGTTGGAAATCTTTCTTCATTCAAGTCCTACTTGATTGATATAAATTTTTGACACACAATCTTGGATTTTGGGGGGCATTTGATTATACTTTCAATTCACATATATTGTTTTCTTCACTCTGTTTACTTCAGTCAGCATCACTTTTGAAAATTTTTTTCATGCTTTTCTATATTCATAATATACACCTTTTCTTACAGCATAGTAATATTTCATTACATTCATGCAGCAGGATTTGCTTATTCATTCCTCAATTTATGGATATCTACTTTCTTTTCAATTCTTTGCTATCCCAAAAAGTAAGTATTGATATAAACATTTTGGTTCATATGTTTCTTCTTATCAATTATTTCTTTGAGATGTAAGCCCAATAATAAGGGTTTTTGATTCAAAGAATTTGATATATTAGCCATTTTGTTGCATAATTCCAAATTACTTTCTAAAAATACTTATAGTATTTCATAGCCCCACTAACAATATATTAATATGCCTATATGCTTGTCAGTGAAAATTCCTATTTGTCCCCAGCTTTTGGGATAAGTACTCACTATTCAACAAAAACTTCTGGGAAAAATTGGAAACTAGTGTGGAAGAAATTAGGGGTTGACTTACACCTAACACCAAATACCAAGATAAGATCGAAATGGGTTCATGATTTAGATATGAAGAGTGATATTATAAGAAAATTAGAGGAACGTAAGATAATTTACCTCTCAGACCTGTGGAGATGGGATAAATTTGTGTCCAAAGAAGAAATGGAACTCTTAACTGAACACCAGATAGATAATTTTGACTATATTAAGTTAAAAAGGTTTTGTACAAACAAAACTAATGCAGACAAGATTAGGAGGGAAGCAATAAATTGGGAAATCATCTTTACATTTAATGGTTCTGATAAAGGCTTCATTTCTAAAATATATAGAGAATTGTCTCATACTTAAAAGAATTCAAGCCACTCTCCAATTGATAAATCGTCAAAGGATATGAACAGACAATTTTCACATGATGAAATTAAAATCATTTCTAGTCATATGAAAAGGTGCTCCAAATCACTATCGATCAGAGAAATGCAAATTAAGACAACTCTGAGGTACCACTATACACCTGTCAGATTGGCTGAAATGACAGGAAAAGATAATGACAAATGTTGGAGGGGTTGTGGGAAAACTGGGACACTGATACATTGTTGGTGGAACTGTGAATAGATCCAGCCATTCTGGAGAGCAATTTGGACCTATGCTCAAAAAGTTATCAAACTGTGCATACCCTTTGACCCAGCAGTGTTTCTATTGGGCTTATATCCCAGGGACATCTTGGAGGAGGGAAGGGGACCCACATGTGAAAGAATGTTTGTGGCAGCCCTTTTTGTAGTGACTAGAAACTGGAATCTGAGTGGATGCCCATCAATTGTAGAATGGCTGAGTAAATTATGGTATATGAATGTTATGGAATATTATTGTTCTGTAAGAAATGACTAGCAGGATGATTTCATAGAGGCCTGGAGGGACTTGCGTGAACTGATGCTAAGTGAAATGAGCAGAGCCAGGAGATCATTATTCATGGCGACAATTATATGATGATCAATTCTGATGAACGTGGCTCTCTTCAACAATGAAATGTTTCAAATCAGTTCCAATTGTTCAGTGAAGAAGGCCATATATACCCAGAGAGAAAGATATGAAATGTGGACCACAACATAACATTTTCATGCTCTCTATTGATGTTTGCTTACATTGTGTTTCCTTTTTCAGATTTTTTTCTTGTAGATATGATTTTTCTTGCACAGCAAGATGTGTGGAAATATACATACATATGTTGGATTTGTCAAGTATTTTAACATAATTAGCATGTAGTGGACTTCCTGCCATCTAAGGGAGGTGTGGGTACTAGGGGGAAAAAATTTGTGACAGAAAGCTTTGTAAGGGTCAATGTTGAAGAATTACCCATACATATGTTTTGCAAATAAAAAGTTTTAATAAAAAAAGAAGGAAAATGCCTATTTGTCATAGAAAGGTAGATACATAGACAGACAAATAGTTAAATAATCTATATTATATCCATGTAATATATATTGGATATAATATAGGTAACAATAATGTAGATATATGCAACATATATAACATGTATAAATGTGTGTGGGTGTGGGTGTGTATGTATGGAGGGGAGGAAGAGACAGCAGCGAGATATATATTTATAAATTTTTTCTACACTTTGGACACTATATTCTCAATTTTATCCTATTTGACTACTTAGTCCCTTTTTATCTTAATTACATTTGTTTTATTAATGAAGTTTTTTCATTTCATGTAATAAGCATTATCTCTCTCTTTTTTGTTTTTACAATTATCCCTATTTTTGAGACAAAAGAAATTTACTAGTATCAAAAATAAAAAGGTGGAATTCAACACCAATGAAGGAAAAATTAAAGCAATAAGTAGGAGTTATTTTGTTCTGTTATATGCCAATAAATCTGACAAATTAAGTCAAATGGATGAATATTTACATTGTCCAGATTAACAGAAGATGAAATAAAATACTTCATCACCTTTTAGAAAAAGAAATTGAACTAGCCCTCAATGAACTTCAGAAGAAAAAAAAAATCTCCAGGACCAGAAGAATTTAGAAATGAAATCTAACATCTAAAGAGCAATGAATTTAAAAACTATATAAACTATTTGAAAAAAATTAGGCAAAGAAAAAGTCTGCAAATTCCTTTTATGTCACAAATATTATTCTGATAACTAAACCAGGAAGAGTCAAAACTGAAAAAGAACAATGCAAACCAATTTCCCTAATGAAACTTGATGCAAAAATTTTAAATAAAATATTAACAAAGATTATAGCAATTTATCATCAAGATAATACACTATGACCAGATGAGATCTATATGAGGAATATAGAGTTGGTTCAATATCAGAAAAACTATCAACATAATTGACAATATTCATTATGAAACCAACAGAAATCATATAATTATCTTAATAGTTGCAGAAAAAGCTATGTTTTTGACAAAACATAACACTCATTCTTATTAAAAACACCAGAGATTATAGGAATAAATGGAGTTTTCCTTAAAATGATATGCAGTATTTCTCTAAAACCATCAGGAAGTATTATATGTAATTGGGACATTCTTGTTTATCTTTTTGAATTCCGTAAATTAATAGGCTGAAACACATTTCACTAGATCTAAAAGGAACATATTGAGGTCTTCAACTATTGTAGTTTTGCTATAACAGCAAAAAAGCATAGGTGCTCCATCAGCCCGCATGACATCATCCATCTGTGAAACCACTGGTTACAGCAAATGAAGAAGTTTTGAGTGTTATAGATAAGTTTACTTACCTTGACAGTATACTTTCCAGGGATGCACACAATGATAATGAAATTGGCATTTGCATTGCCAGATAGCTTAGTGTTTGGGAGACTCTGAAGGAAAGTGTGAGAGAGAAAAATGATCAGAAAATTGAAAGTCTATAAAGCCTTTGTGCTGACCTTATTGTTTTATTCCTGTAAAACCTGAACAATATCCCACTGCCATGGAAGGAAACAGAATCATTTCCATTTGAAGTGTCTTGGGAAGATTCTAAGATTATCTGGCAAGATAAGATACCAGATACTGAGGTCCATTTTCAAACTAAACTGACAAGCATTCAAACACTACTGCAGAGAGTGCAGCTCTATTGGGCTGTCCACATTGTTTGAATGCCAAACATGCTTTCCAATAAGACAGACACTCTCAAAGTCTCTCTTAAACACTGTGGAATTGCTTATGGGACATGGAAGACACTGGCCCAGGACTACCCAACATAGCATAGCCTCATTGGAGTAGATGCTGAACAAAATAGAATTGAAGTAGCTCAAAACAAAACAAAACAAAACACAAAAAAAACCCAAAACCATGAGATGTGCAAATTTAGAGAATGTACCTCAAATGTTCACATGTACTATTTGTGCCCAACTTGTAGTAGAGCATTCTGAGCTCATATTTGTCTAATCAGTCACAATTGGACATAGTGCAACTCGAGTCTATCATAGTGATGTCATTTTGATTTTCTTTAAGAATGAAACATAACCAACCAAGTCTTGGTATTTATCATTTTAATTCAATTAACTTTTTCTTTAACCATTTATCTGCTATGCTATTCCACATACATGCATATCTAAAGATATACTCATGTTACCCTTGCTACTATTTCATTTTCTGTGATTTACTTAAACATGTTTTCCAGTTTAATTCTTTTAACCATGTCTATTTAACTTTTACCTCTTATCTGAAATAACTATTATCTCTACCTTTTTAATTTAATAGGAACATATTTTAATCTAGCTTCTCATTTAAACTCCAAGTCTTTCATTTTACATATGTATTTTTATAATAACATAGATGTATTCTTCTATTGATTCTATCATTCTTCTGATTTTATTCCATTGATATACATGGTTAGTATTGCTCATTGTAGATTTTTCTCCATTGTATCCCACTCTACCTCTCTACCAAAAAAAAAAGTGGTAAAAAGAAAGAATGTGATAACTACTACTAATCTTTAATTGAGATGTTTTGTTTATACTCTACTGACATTTTTCTCTTTTCTTTCTAAAACACTGTTTCTTAGACTTTCTACATTTTTAACATATGGCAATGTGACACCATTGTTTCTTTTGCTTGTGTCTGCTACCAGCCTGATGTCACCTTCCCTCTCAATCTCTTTTCTCCCCTTCATTCTATTCCTATTTCACCATTGAGTTTAATGTATTACATCAAATTCTTTATGTTTTTGTATGTACATTTGTTCACCCTTTCTTTGTCATTGTTTTCATGCTCATTACAAGATTAGAAAGTCATTTAACTTTTAAGTGTTTTTTTTTGTTTTTTTTTGTATTTCTTTTGAATGTAAAGATTGCATTTAATGACCTTTAAGGTCTTTTTCAACTCTAAATGATCTCATGAACCATTCCTTGACAGAAGATTTTATGTTCTAAATGATCTTTCCATTGGGTAAATAGGTCAAATGTTTCGTGAATATAGTGGTCATTAGGTTTTTGTTTTTTTTTTCTTCTCTCTAAAAAAGTTCACGTAAGTTTTTTCAGCTTTTTCTGAAATCATCCTGCTCAGCATTTCTTATCACACCAATATTATTCCTTTATATTTACAGACAATAATTTTTTTTTCCTTTTTTAAATTTTCTTCCACAAAAATTTCACAAAATGACTAATATGTACTTGGATTGGAAGTATAATATAAATGAGCAAAAAAATTATGTGATCTTTTTCTGTGTTGAGATATGTGGTTTCTGGGAATAAAGAGATATTAGTTCTACTCTGCCTTAATCAATCAAGCCCTATAGGGTTCTCATCATTATAGTTCAAAAATTACACTGATAATCTGAAGAAGACTCAGAGGAGGGAAACCATGATGATAGAAAATGTTTAGTTCATGTTATGCAACAGTTAATTTAAAAAACTGGGGATTTTTAACCTGAAGAAGAGAAGAATAGTGGGGGTAGGGAAAAGGAAGGGAGTTTGCTAGTTATGTTTAAGTATTTGAAACTTGTCATGTGGAAAAGGGATTAAACTTCTTCTATTTGGCCTCAGAGAGTATAACATGAACAATGGTTGAAATTGCCAAGGCAGGTTTAGGCCTGCTGCCAGGAAACGTCTCTTAACAATTAGAATTTCAAAAAATGGAATGGACTGCTTCAGAATAGGGTAAGTTCCTGATCATTTGATAATCATTCCTGGTCAAGCAAGGGTGCATAACCACTTGTTGGATATGATATCATAGGGATAAGTTCATAGCAAAGTGGAGAGAGTACTAGCCCTGAATTCAGGAGTACCTGAGTTCAAGTCTGGTCTCAGACCTTAGCTGTGTGACCCTAGGCAAATCACTTAACCCCAATAGCCTCAGGAAAAAAAATTCTAGGATTCTATGTAGCCCTTGGTTGGTATATCTTTCCATTGGATAAGTGGATCAAGTTTTTCATGGTCATTGTGGTTGTTAGGTTTTTCTTCTCCCTGAAAAAGGCCCATCTTTTTTTAATATAATATTCTTCCAATATTTATAGATTTCCATAATTTATAAAATATTTTTGACTTAGATTCTATTGAATTTTATTTTACATTCACAGTTCTGAAAAACATGATCACCTGATTTATTAAATCACAATAGTTTTGAAACATAAAACTAGCCAAAATAGGAAAAATTCAGGAAGTGTCGACAACAACAGATTAACAGAAAGGTGGTAGATCTATTTATCTTTTTTTTTTCTTTCTGAGGCAATTGAATTTAAGTGACTTGCCCAGGGTCACACAGCCAAGAAGTGTCAATTGTCTGAGGTCAAATTTGAACTCAGGTCCTTTAGGGCTGGTGCTCTATCCACTACACCAATTAGCTGCCCCTCTTTCTTTCCTTCTTTCTTTCTTTCGTTCTTTCTTTCTTTCTTTCTTTCTTTCTTTCTTTTTCTCTTTCTCTGCTAGGGTATGGGACCCTGCTGAGAGGGAGTATAGAGGCCACCTTGGCCTGTGGTACACACTAAGTTTTCTGCCACATTGCAGAAATGCCCTTATTGAGCAAGGAGCTCTTTTGCATGGCATGGGAATGGGTTGAGCCTGAGGTCCACAGCTAGTTTATCATGAGCAGTGATGCTTTGACAGGGCCTCTTGCCTCTGAGCGGGTTGCTGACATGGCTGGGTTGGCTCTCTTCCCATTGGCAGATGCCATGCATAAGCAAAGCCCACAAGCTGCTTCTCTGAATGGTGATTGGGAATTACTTATTGTTCATGCGCTGATCACACTTGCAAAAATGTATATCAACAAGACTGTGTGGTTTAATGAACTGGAGCTCTTTTCACACCCTATGATTCTCCAGCCTCATTCATCTTGCCTCTGAGATCAAAGAGCTCATACAAGGTGAGCTCTTAAGATGGCTGCAACATTTCTCCTTTCTTCTTCCTTTCTTCCTTCCTTCCTTCCTCCCTCTTTATTCCTTTCTTCCTCCCTCCCTTCCTTTTTATTCCTTTTTTCTTTCCTCTCTCATTACTTCATTTTTCCTTTCTCCCCTCCCTCTTTATTCCTTTCTGCCCTCCTTTCTTCCTTTCTTTCTTTCTTCCAACAATTCATTAATTTAGCTAAATTTCAGTCATGACCTCTATCATTTGTCATTTGTACCTTAGATTTGTTTTAATTTGCATTCCTTTAATCAATAGGGATTTAAAGAATTTTTTTAATTATGAATATAGATAGTTTTGATTTTTTCCTTCTGAAAATCACTTCTTCATACTCTGGCTATTTATCAATTGGGTAAATGATTTTCATTCATTCATCCATTTATTTATTTGTGAATTTGATTCTGTTCCCTACATATTTGAGAAATGAGGCCTTTATCAGAGAAATTTGATGTATTTTTTTAAATTACTGCATTATTTATGATACCTTTTAGCAAAGTGTATTATCCCTAATGATCAATTTCATTTATATCTATTTTTATTATTGCTTGTCTAAGATCATGAGTTCTACTCCAGCATACTTTACTTCACTTAAAGTATGATGAACTATGTTTCGGTCCTTCTTTTCAACTCCATGTGTCTTTCTATCCCAAGTGTGTCTCTTGTATGCAACATATTATTGGATTCTGATTTCCAAATCATTGTCCTATCTATTTCTGTTCTATAGGTTTACTCATCCCACTAAAATTCTTAATTACAATCATTAACTTTTCCCTTCATTTCCCCTCATTCCATTTTTCTCTGTTTATTTTTCTTTTTTTTTTATTCTGTCCCTCCTCAAAAGTCTGTCTTGTTTCTAATTGTTACTACCCAAATCTCCCCTCTTTTTTATGTCTTTTATATCCCCTTTCTCTTCTATCTCCTTATTAGGTGAGGTAAATTTCTATACCCAAATATGAGCATATGTGTATACACATATTTACTTACATACTTATAAGCTTACATATTCATTTATACATGTGTAGGTATGTAGGTATGTATATGTTTTCCTTTTGAACCAATTTTGATGAGTAAGAGTCAAGCATTGCCTGTCCCTCCCTCCATTTTTCCCTCTATCATTTTTTTCTTGTTTCCTTTATTGAAGATTTGTCCTACTCTGTCTCTCCTTTCTTTCTTCTTCAAATGCAAGGCTGTTTCTCACTCCTACATTCTTTTTTTCTGATATTATCTCAACATAATGGCCTCTGTCTATGTAGGTTCTTTCTAAGTACCCTAATAATGACAAAGTTCTTAGAAAGTACATACACCATCTTCCCAACATGAATGTAAATAATTTTAAAATATTGAGTCCTTTATGATTACTCCTTTATGTTTACTTTCTTGGGCTTCTCTTAAGTCGTCTGTTTAAATGTCAAATTTTCTATTCAACTCTTTTTTTTAATCAGGAATGTTTGGAAGCTCTCTTTTTTGTTAAATTAAATGTTCATTTTTAAATCTGCAGTATTATAGTCAGTTTTGTTGAATATGTTATTCTTGGTTGTAATCATAACTTTTTTCTGAAATATTATATTCCAAGTCCTCCATTCTTTTAATGAGAAATCTTTTAAATTTTGTGAGATCCTGCTTGTGATTCTATGACATTTGATGCTAAATTCAGAAATTTTTGGGGTTTTTTTGACCTGGGAGCTATAATAATTGATTACGATATTACTGAAAGGTTTTTTGGGGAGAGGAATCTCTTTCAGGAGACAATTGGTAGATTTTTTTAAATTTCTATTTTACCATTTGGATCTAAGATATAAGTGTGGTTTTCCTTCATATATATATTTGAAATATGATGTCTAAGATTTTGGGTCATGGCTTTCAGGTAGTTTAATGATTGTCAAATTATCTCCCATCAATCTTTTTCCCAGAGCAATTTTTCCAAAGAGATATTTCAGAAAGATATTTTCTTTTATTTATTTATTCTTTTGACTTTGTTTCCCTGTTTCTTGAAGTTTCATGTAATCATTAGCTTCTAGTGGTTAAATTCTATTTTTTTTCTTTTTTTGTATTTGTAAAACATATGCATAGCTAATTTTTCAACATTGACCCTTGCAAAGCCTTCTGTTCCAAATTTTTCTCTCCTTACCCCTATCTCCTCCTCTAGATGGCAGGCAGTCCAATGCATGTTAACTGTGTTAAAATATATGAGAAATCCAATATATGTATACATATTTATACAGTTAAATACAGATAAACTGCATTTATACAGTTATCTTGCTATACAAGAAAAATTGGATCTACAAGTAAAAAATACCTGAGAAGGAAAACAAAATGCAAGCAAACATCAACAAAAAGCATGAAAATGCTATGTTGAGGTCCTCCAAGACTCTTTTTGGGTGTAGATGGCTTTCTTCATTACAATTTGAACTGGTTTGAAACATCTCATTGTTGAAAGAACCATGTCCATCAGAATTGATTATCATATAGTCTTGCTGTTGCCATGTATAATGATCTCCTGGTTCTGCTCATTTCACTTAGCATCAGTTCATGCAAGTCTCTGCATCCCTCTCTGAAATCATCCTGCTGGTCGTTTCTTATAGAACAATAATATTCCATAACATTCATATACCATAATTTATTCAGCCACTCTCCAATTGATGGACATCCATTCAGTTTCCAGTTTCTAGCCACTAAAAAAAAGCCCTAAACATTTTGGCACATGTAGGTCCCTTTCCCTCCTTTAAGATCTCTTTGGGATATAGGCCCAGTAGAAACACTGTTGGGTCAAAGGGTAGGCACAGTTTAATAGTTTTTTGAGCTTACTTCCAAATGACTCTCTAGAATGGTTGGTTCCATTCACAGTTCCACCAACAATATATCAGTGTCCCAGTTTTCCCACATCCCCTCCAACATTCATCGTTATCTTTTCCTGTCATCTTAGCCAATCTGACAGGTGTGTAGTGGTATCTCAGAGTTGTCTTAATTTGCATTTCTCTGATCAATAGTGATTTGGAACACCTTTTCATATGACTGTAGATAGTTTTAATTTCTTCATCTGGAAATTGTCTGTTCATATCCTTTGACCACTTATCAATTGGAGAATGGCTTGATAGATTCTAATTTTTAAGGAATAATTTTCTTCAGAAATCTTTTGTGTATTTTTTTTTCTACTTGACTATGTGTACTTTCAAAGAAATGTTTTTCTTCAATGAGTTTTTGTAATCCTTTTACCATTAAGCTAAATCTGTTTTTAAAGTGTTATTTTCTTTAGCATTTATTTTTAGTGCCTCTTTTACTAAGCTTTTAATTTTCTTTTCATTATTTTCTTGCATCACTCTCATTCTTTTCCCATTTTTTCCTCTATAACTTACCTCTTGCTTTAATTTCTCCAGAAATTCTTCCTGATTCTGAATTTAATTAACATTTTTGTAGTTTTACTCAGAGATATTTTTACATTATTACCTTCTAAATTATTTCTGCTATCATAGAAGCTTTTCATGATTAAGTTTTTTGTTTCTTTATTGTTATTGTTGTTGTTGTTTTTGCTGTTTGCTCATTTTTCTAGCCTATTTCTTGACTTTATTTTAAAGTTGGGTTCTGCTCATATGAGGTGGTAAGGCACTGTATCATGCTTCAGGCTTGTTTGTGCTGCTGTATTCAAGGCAAGTTCTGAAACGTGTACATTTTTGGTGCTTGCAAGATGGTGTTATCCTGGGAGAATACAGTCATTGCTTAGTTGGTCTAAATTCTGAAATAGAATCTATCTAAAATCATCATGCTTGCTGATATAATGGAGATAAATGAGAAGCATTTCCAGTAAGATCAGGGTGAAAGGTTGCCCATTATCATCACTACTATTCAATATTGTATTAGAAATATTACTTTTAGCAATAAGAGAAGAAAAAGAAATTGAAAGAATTAGACTTACCTAATGACACAAAATAATCACACTTTACAAATGAGATGATGGAGTACTTAGAGAATCCTAGAGAATCAACTAAAAAAAAACTATTAGAAACAGTTAACAACTTTAGCAAAGTTGCAGGATATAAAATAAACCCATATAAAGAATAGGAATTTCCATATTTTATCAACAATGTCCAGCAGCAAGGAATAGAAAGAGAAATCCCATTTAAAATAATTATAGATAATTTAAAATATGTGGGGATCTACCTGAAAAGACAAAGAAAGGAGCCATATGAACACAATTACAAAACACTTTTCATACAAATAAAGTTAGATCTAAACAATTGGAAGAATATTGACTGCTCATGAAAAGGCTGAGCTAATATAGTAAAAATGACAATTCTGCTTAATCTACTTATTTAGTGCCGTATCAATTAAACTGTCAATAAATTACTTTATAGAGCTAGGAAAAAATAATAACAAAATGCATCTGGAAAAACAAAGGTAATGAATTTCAAGAGAATTAATGAAAAAAAATACAAAGGAAGGTGGCCTAGCTGTATATAAAATAGTAATCCTCAAAATCATTTGGTACTGGCCAAGAAATAGAGTAGCTGACCAGTGGAATAATTTAGGCCCACAAGACACAATAGTCAATGCCTATAGTAATCTAGTGTTTGATAAGCACAAAGATTGCAGTTTCTGAGATGAGAACTCACTGTCTGACAAAAATTTCAGGAAAAAAATGGAAAATAGTGTGACAGAAAGTAGGCATAGACCAACACCTAATACCCTATACCAAGATAAGGTTGAAATGGGTTCATGATATAGACAAAAAAGGTGATACTCTCAGCAAATTAAGAGAACAAGGGATAGTCTACCACTCAGATCTGTGGGAAAAAAGGAATTTATGATCAAAGAAGAACTAGAGAACATCATAAAATGCAAAAATGGATAATTTTGATTAAATTAAAATTAAAAGGTTTTGTACAAGCAAAACCAGTGCAGATGATATTGGAAGGGAAGCAGAAAACTGAAAAAAAATGTTATATCAATGAAATGTGATACCATTATAAAACATAATAATTCCACTGTTGACACTATACCTTGAAAGTGTTATTAAAACAATAAAAAGAGCTATCAATTCAAAAGTTTTTTAATAACAGCATAACATGAAATTACAAAAATAACAACAAAACTGGAAACAGTCTAAATATTCAATAATAAGGACTTTGTTAAACTAACTAGTACATTGATGTTTTGGAAATGCTATAATAAAATTAATAAGGGTGAGGAATATTACAATTTTTTTAAACTTTAGGAATTGATGCAAAATTTAAAAAGTAGAATCAAATGGATGAGTACACATTTTAAAATGTAATCAGAAAAGTGAATGAGAATGAATGAACTAAGACTCCTGATGAGGTCTTAGATTAGAGGGTATGACTAAAAAATTCTCATTGAACTTTGTGTTGTTGTTGTTGCTGACATCATTTAGTCATGTACAATTCTTTGTGAAATCATATTATTCCAGGGCTTCTACCCTCATAGTCTTAAAAATACACAAATACTCAGATGGATTGGATATAATTTTGATATAGTTATTTTTACTTACACGAAGAAAATGTTCTTTTTGGTTCACATATTTCTTTGACGTTTTTATGCTGTTGTTCTTAGTAATTCTTTGTATTTGGTTCCAGAATGTTCACCCTTAACTTTTACTTCTCTGTTGTCCTGGTTAATGCACCTTTCTAATTCTTTGAAGTCTATAGTTATCCTTGACTCACACAACACTTGAATCATGCATTGAAACTGATTGATTTAATTATAAATAGTTCTCAGAAAGTAATACTAATGCTCACTAAGATGTTTGGAAAAAATAATTAGCTTTTTTACAAAAGAAAATTGCATGTGATGTTAACAATTTTAATATCTACAAATCAGCCTTGTTGGCTATGAGATTATATGTTTACTGGCAAAAACAAAAACATTAATAAAATACTCAAAAAGAAAAGAAAAGAGAAAAGAAACCATTCACAACTGCTTATAATTTTTACCAGGTTGTCCTCCCTTCTCTGAAGGAAACTACTAACACTGCACTCCTGGTCTAATTGCTGGCAGGCTTTTCAAAGTTCCTTAGAATAATCTTTATATTTTAATTATCTGTTTTATCTTTTAATTAGTCAGTCTCATCAACTTCTTCCAGGAAATTTGAGTATACACATAGAGTAGAAATCAGGATAAGAAAGATAGCAATAGCCAGAAATGGACATGGCCTCTCACCATGTCCATTCAATCATCTGTAAATTCCATATTTTCACATATACTTTCTGTGTCTATCAGTATTTACGGATAATAAGGAATCATCAGAAACACAACCCTTTTGCAATGACATTCTTATTCTGTATTTATGAATCAATTGGAAATGGAGATTTGAAAACAGCACTGAAGACTAAAACTTATGTACATACTTTTCATCAAGAATCAAGAAAGTGGCATTTTGCCAAGAAATTTGTATCAACCATTTATGACTGAAAAATAGATAAGAACATATTATTCCTTTTATCTTATTCTTAATGCAATAGATGCTGGTTGGGAAAAATATCTGGGAAAAAAATTTTTTTAAAGTTTGATTTCTGCACTTAAGGCAAAGGAGAGATTGCTCCAAACATTTAATAAATGCCTACTATGCGTCACATATTTTGTGAGATAGCTGGGATACAGAGATAAAAATAAAACAGGCCCTATCCTAAGCAGCTTATATGTTATTGGGGAAGACAGCATATATACTATTAGATAGACAAAGAAAATAAAAGTAATTTTTTGTGAATGAGTTGCTAATAAATAAGGAAGGGAAGTTCAGAAAAAGCATTTTATTGGTGACAATTTTGCTGAGCTTTAAGAAGGAAGGAAGGAAAGAAGGAAGGAAGGAAGGATAGAAGAAAGGAAGGAAGAAAGGAAGGAAGGAAAGAAAGAAAATAGAGAGAAAGGGAGGAAGAGAAGGAGGAAAGGAAGAAAGGAGAGAGGAAAGGAAAGGAGGGAAGGAGAAAGGGAGGAAAGAAGGCAGGCAGGGAGGGATATTTTGGGTAGAATTCCTTTTCCCCCTATTTTTCCAGATAGTTTGCATACTATTGAAATTCATTGTTTTTAAATGTTTGGTAGAATTCACATGTAAATCCATCTGGCTTGGGGATTTTTTCTTGGGGAATTGATTAATAGCTTCTTCAATTTCTTTTTTCTAAAATGGAACCTAATATTTTCTGCTCTGGCCTTTTATCTTTACTTGTATGTATCAGTCTGTTTTAAATATTTTTCTTATAAACAGCATATATGAGGATTCTGGCTTTTAATTCAGTCTGCTATCCACTTTCTTTTTATGGGAGAATTCATTCCATTCACATTCACAGTTAAAATTACAAACACTGTATTTCCTGCCATCTTATTTTCCCCAAGTTATGCTTTTCTCTTTACTTTCCCCCTTTCCCTTCTTTCCAGATTTTGCTTCTGACCACCATCTCCCTCAAACAGCTGTCCCCTTTTACTGCCCCACTCGCTTTCTTACATCTTTCTTCTCCTACTTCCCTATAAGGTGAAACAAGTTTTTCTTTGAAATCAAACATGTCTAATAATCTCTCTTTGAGTCAAATATGATGAGAGTGAGATTCACACAATGTTCATTCCCCTCCCTTCTTTCCCTCAATTATAATAGATCTTTGCTTCTTCATGAGATGTAATTTAGCCCATTTAACCTCCAATTTCCTCTTCTTCCAGTACAATCCCCTTTCCAAATCTAGTTTCTTTTTCATATTATCACAATAAAATCCAATCACCCCTGCACTCTCTAAGTTTATCCATAACAGAGATGTAGTTCTCAAGAGTCCTTTTCTTTTTTACCTATTTATGTTTCTCTTGAGTTCTGTGTGTGAAGATCAAATTTTCTTTCTTTTTTAAATTTTTTAAATTATTTTTTAAAACTTTATTTCCATAACATATGTGTGGATAATTCTTCAACATTAATCCTTACATAGCTTTCTGTTACAAATTTCCCCCCCAACTCCCCACCCCTCCCCTAGATGGCAGGATATCCACTACATGTTAATTATGTTAAAATATTGGCAAATTGAATATATGTATATATATTTCCAAACTTATCATTGTTGTGCAAGAAAAATCTTATCTACACAAAAGATATATCAGATAAAGGAAACACAATGTAAGAAAACATCAATCAAGGAGTTTGAGAATGTTATGTTGTGGTCCACATTTCACATCCCTCTCTCTGGGTGTATATGGCTTTGTTCAGTGAACAATTGGAGGTGGTTTGAAACAATTCATTGTTGAAGAGAGCCACGTGCATCAGAATTGATTGTCATTTACTACTGTTGTTGCCATGTATAATGATCTCCTCCTGGTTCTGCTGATTTCACTCAGCAACAGTTCATGCAAATCTCTACAAGCCTCTCTGAAATCGTCCTGCTGGTCATTTCTTACAGAACAATAATATTCCATAATATTCATATACCATAATTTATTCAGCCATTCTCCAATTGAAGGGCATC
>JAJPUD010003189.1:160925-197363 GCA_023553655.1 Myrmecobius fasciatus | reverse complement strand
ACCCTACCTGGTTTAGCTATCAGCACCATATCGGTCTCATAGAAGGATTCTGGCAGTATACCTTCTGTCCCTATTTTCTCAAATAGTTTGTGTAGTATTGGAATTAATTGTTCTTTGAATGTTTGGTAGAATTCACATGTAAATCCATCTGGCCCTGGAGATTTTTTCTTAGGGAGTTGGTTAATAGCTTCTTCTATTTCTTTTTCTAATATGGGGCTATTTAAATAATTTATATCCTCTTCTGTTAACCTGGGCAATCTATATTTTTGTAGACATTCTTCCATTTCATTTAAATTATCAAACTTACTGGCATAAAGTTGGGCAAAGTAACTCCTAATTATTGCTCTAATTTCCTCTTAATTGGAGGAAAGTTCTCCCTTATCATTCTTGAGACTAACAATTTGATTTTCCTCTTTCCTTTTTCTTAACAAATTAAAGGCTTATCTATTTTGTTGGGTTTTTTGTAAAACCAACTCTTAGTTTTATTTATTAATTCAATAGTTTTCTTATTTTCAATTTTATTTATTTCTCCTTTTATTTTTAGAATTTCCAATTTGGTATTTAATTGAGGGTTTTTAATTTGTTCTTTTCCTAGCTTTTTTAATAATAAGCCCAATTCGTTGACCTTTTCTTTCTCTATTTTATGCAAGTAAGCATCTAGACATATAAAATGGCCCCTTATATCCTCTTTGGATGTATCCCACAAATTTTGGTATGTTGACTCCTTATTGTCATTCTCCTGGATGAAATTATTATTGTGTCTATGATTTGCTCTTTCACCCATTCATTCTTCAGGATTAGATTATTTAATTTCCAATTAACTTTTGGTTTATTTTCTCCTGGCCTTATATTGCATGTGATTTTTATTGCATCATGATCTGAAAAAGATGCATTTACTATTTCTGCTTTTCTGCATTTGATTTTGAGGATTTTATGCCCTAACACATGGTCAATTTTTGTATAGGTTCCATGGACTGCTGAGAAAAAAGTAAACTCCCTACTGTCTCCATTCAACTTTCTCCATAGATCTATTATACCTAACTTTTCTAACAATTGGTTTATCTCCCTAGTTTCTTTGTTGTTTATTTTGTGGTTTGATTTATCTAATTCTGAGAGAGCAAGGTTGAGATCCCCCGCTATTATAGTTTGGCTATCTATTTCTTCTTGCATCTCTCTTAATTTCTCCCCTAGGAATTTGGATGCTATTGCACTTGGTACATATACATTTAGTATTGATATTGCTACATTATCTATGGTACCCTTTAATAAAATATAGTTTCCTTCCTTATCTCTTTTGATTAGATGTCTCTTAGCTTTTACTTGATCTGAGACAAGGATTGCTACCCCTGCTTTTTTTTGTTCACCTGAAGCATAAAAGGTTCTGCTCTAGCCTTTTACCTTCATCCTATATGTGTCACTATGTTTTAGATGTGTTTCTTGTAGACAACATATTGTGGGATTCTGGGTTTTAATCCAGTCTGATATCTGCTTCTGCTTTATGGGAGAGTTCATCCCATTCACATTCACAATTAGAATAACTAATTCTTTATTTCCTGCCATCTTATTTACCCAAGTTATGTTTTCCCCTTTCCTTTCCCCTTTCTCCCTTCCCGCCTCCTCAGTACTTTGCTTTTTATGACCCCCTCTCCCAAACAATCCACCATCCTTTAGATCCCCTCCCCCCTTTTTTAACTCCATTCCCCTTATTCTTCTATTTTCCCTTCTAATAGTTTATCCCTTTCTTTTTCCTCCTTTCCCTCCCACTTCCCTCTAGCAACAGACAAGTTTCTATGTGAAATCAATTGTCTGATATACACTTTTAGAACCCAACCTGATGAGAGTAATATTTACAAAATGCTCATATCCCTCCCCTCTTTCTCTCAATTATATTAGATTTTCTTTGCCTCTTCAAGAGATTTTACCTTGTTTTTACCTCCTTTTTTTTAGATCTTATTTTACCACTTTTTCCCTCTTTTCCCCAGTATGACAACCTTTCCCCCTCTAGTTTTCTTTTTCATATTATCAAAGTTATATCTAGTTAATTATACCCCCAAACTTTAAGTATCCCCATAGTAGAAATAAAATTCTCAAGAGTTCTTTCCTTTTTACTTTTTTTATGCTTCATTTGAGTTCTGTGTTTGGAGGTCAAATTTTTTGTTCAGATCTGTTCTTTTCATTAGAAATAGGTGAAATTCACCTACAGCATTGAATGACCATCTTCTTCCCTGGAGGATAATGCTCATTCTAGCTGGATAGGTTATTCTTGGCTGTAATCCAAGTTCCTTTGCCTTTCAGAATATCTGGTTCCAGGCCCTTCAATCCTTCAATGTGGAGGCTGACAGATACTGTGTGATTCTAATTATTGATCCTCGGTATTTGAATTGTTTCTTTCTAGCTGCAAGCAGAATCTTTTCCTTGGTGCAATAGTTCTGAAATTTAGTCATGATATTCCTTGGGGTTTTAATTTTGGGGTCTCTTTCAGGAGGTGATCGGTGAATTCTTTCAATTGTGATTTTGCCTTCTGATTCTACAATCTCAGGGCAGTTTTCTTTCAGGATTTCCTGGAAGATAGTATTTAGATTCTTTTTTTCATCATGGCTTTCAGGAAGTCCTATAATCCTTAGATTGTCTCTCCTAGATCTATTTTCCAAGTCAGTTGTTTTTCCTAGGAGATATTTCACATTTTCTTCTAATTTTTCATTTTTTTGTTTTTGTTTGACTAATTCTTGAAGTCTTATTGAGTCATTCACTTGCATTTGTTCAATTCTTATTTTTAAAGTGTTGTTTTCTTCAGTTACCTTTTTAAGCTCCTTTTGTAACTGGCCAATTGAATTTTTTTGTTCATTGCACTCTTTTTCCACTTCACTAATTTTATTTTTCAATAAATTGGTGTCTTTTTCATATCTCTTTTGCAGGGCATCATATCCTTCTTGCAAGATATTGTATCCTTCTTGCACTGATTTCAATTTATTTTCCCATTTATCCTCTAGCTCTCTTATGAGGTTCTTTATGCAATCTTCCAAAAATGCCTTTTGAAAAGGGGACCAGTGATGCTTTGCTTTTTTCCTAGTCCAGCATTCACTTCCAGCAAGATGCCTTGTTGATTTCCTCTGGAGTTTTGTCTAAAGGAACCTCAGGATCTGGGGTCAGCCCTTCTTTGTCTCGATAAAAGCTGTCTATGGTGAGAGCTCTCTTTTGCTTCCTCATTTTTTTTTAGACAGCATGTATATCTCTTTAAGCTTTGGAAAAACTGAGGCTAAAGCTCTTTGCCCTGGGGCACTTTGGCGAATTAACTTAAGGTGCTGGACAGGTGGGGGCTAGGACTAATTCCGAATTACTCCTTAAACAAGGCAAGTCTGCCAGAACACCTGCCCCCAATCAGGGTAGAGTGTCCCAAGTGTCTCAGATAAACTCCAGGTGTTTGGAATTTGGAGTTTGGAGTTTGAGCTGAGCTGAGTCCCACCCTCATTTCCAGCTTATACTCCAGTCCCAGTCAGCTTGTTTATCTCTCTGTCCGAGTTAGACAAACCTGATATGAAGTTCTTCAGAGAGCAGTGTCCAAATATTTCTGAATTTGTTGACTTGAAGATCAGCTCAGAGGCTTATTTTATTGTTGGTTTGAGAGAAGATCGGAGGAGGACACAGAGAGTCACATTTTCACTCTGCCATCTTGGCTCCGCCTCCTGGAAGTCCAAAGCTAATATTTCTAAGACAATATTAAATAATAATGGTGACAGTGGGCAGGCTTGTTTCACTCCTGATCTTATTGGGAATAGTTCTAGTTTAACTCCATTACATAAGATGTTTGCTGAAGGTTTTAAGTAGATACTACTAATCATTTTAAGGAAAAGCCCATTTATTCCTATACTCTCCAGTGTTTTTAATAGGAATGGGTGTTGGATTTTATCAAAGGCTTTTTCTGCATCTATTGAGATAATCATATGGTTTTTGTTAATTTGGTTATTAATATAATTGATTATGCTAATAGTTTTCCTAATATTGAACCAGCCCTACATTCCTGGTATAAATCCTTCTTGGTCATGGTGTATTATCCTGGGGATAACTTTCTGTAATCTCGTTGCTAAAAGTTTATTTAAAATTTTTGCATCAATATTCATTAGAGAAATGGGTCTATAGTTTTCTTTCTCAGTTTTCTCCCTACCTGGTTTAGTTATCAGCACCATATCTGTGTCATAGAAGGAATTTGTTAGTACACCTTCTTTCCCTATTTTTTTCAAATAGTTTATATAGTATTGGGATTAATTGTTCTTTGAATGTTTGGTAAAATTCACATGTAAATCCATCTGGCCCTGGAGATTTTTTCTTAGGGAGTTGATTAATAGCTTGTTCTATTTCTTTTTCCAAAATGGGGCTATTTAAATAATTTATTTCCTCTTCTGTTAATCTAGGCAATCTATATTTTTGTAAATATTCCTCCATTTCGTTTACATTAGAAAATCAAATTTTCTCTTCAGCTCTGGTCTTTTTAACAGAAATAAATGAAATTCACTTGTTTCATTGAATATCCATCTTTTTTTCTGAAACATAATGCTTAATTTTGCTGGATATTGGATTTTGGCTCCATTTCAAGTTCCTTTACATTTCTGAATATCAGATTCCAGGCCTTTCAATCTTTTAAAGTAGAATCTGAAAGGTCCTGGGTAATCTTAATTGTGGCTCCTCAATTTTCGAATTGTTTCTTTCTTGTGGCTTAGAATATTTTCTCTTTGATTTTATAATTATGAAATTTAGCCTCAATGTTCCTTGAAGTTTTCGTTTTTGGGTCTCTTTCAGGAGGTAATCAGTCAATTCTTCCAATGGCTGTTTAACCCTCTACTTCTAGGACATTTGAGCAGTTTTTCTTGATGATTTCCTGAAAGATGATGTTTAGGCTCTTTTTTTCATTATGGTTTTCAGGAAGTCCAATAATTCTTAGATTGTCTCTCCTAGAGCTATTTTCCAAGTTAGTTGTTTTATCCAATGAGGTATTTTACATTTACTTCTATTTTTTCTTTTTTTTTAATTTTGTTTGATTCTTGAAATCTAATTGATTCATTCACTTCCATTTGTTCAATTCTACTTTTTAGTGAATTATTTTCTTTAGTTAGCTTTTTTATTTCCTTTTGCATTTGGCCAATTGAATTTTGAATTGTTTTGTTCATTGGATTTTTTTCTCATTTCACAAATTATGTTTTTCAATGAGTTGATTTCTTTTTCAAATCTATTTTGTAAGGAATACTTTTTCCATTTCATCAAATCTATTTTGTAAGGAGTTTTCTTCACATAATGTCTGTGTTTCCTTTTACAAACCCTCCAGCAACATCCTCATTTCCTTTTTCCATTTTTATTTTAACTCTTTTAAGATCCTTTTGAATTCTTCCAAGAGACCCTTCAAAGAGAAATGGGAACCAACTCACATCACCCTTTGGATTTTCATCTGGATAAGATTTGCCTTTAGTGTCCTCAGAGTTGAGATCTATTCTTCTCTTTCTCCATAAAAGGTATCTATGGTTAGAGTTCTTTTTGGCTTTTGTTTTTTTTGGTTTTTTTTTTGGGGGGGGTGGCTAATTTTTTTAAAAGTTTGATGTCTGCTTTTAAGGCAAAGGAGAGATTGCTTCAAGCTATCTTTAAAAGTGACAGTATGTTTTTGCTGCCCTGAGAGGGTTCTGCTAAATTTGTTCTGATGCTGGGTGGTGTGACTAAGTCTGGTGTTATTCTAGGATTCAGCAGCTCCCTATTTGCCTTTTGTATTTGTAATGCATGTCTCACAACTAATCTGCTGATCCATTGGCTTCTGAACTAGGAGAGTAGCCAATAAGCTGCTGCATTTTAGCTAAGAACTTCCTGGTAGGTTCCCCAGACCATGGACACCACTGCCCTAGGCTACTGTGCTATGCCTGCACTCTGCTGCCTCCCCTCCACCAACTTCTTTCTCCCTTTCTCCCTTGCTGATTGAAACAGACCTTTTCTGAAGTTCTTCCAAAATATCTTCTGTTAGAAATTTGTTATACTCCAAATATTTGTGGGTTCTGTCACTCCAAAATGCTTGATCTGCTGTTGATCTAAGAGAACTACTCCCTAGCTAACTAAGGCCTTGAATGGTATTGGTAGTATCTATCAAAGAGACCAAAAAGAATGTCAAGGAGGATGTGAATCTGCATATGTTAGTGGCTATTCTGACTATGTAGTGATTAGAGTTTACAAGAATACCAAAGCAGATATTGGAAGTTGTGAAATCCTACTAATAAAATTCAGTCCAATTCAACAAAAATTTATTACATTCTTTTTATATGCAATGTAATGTGAATCCTTTGAATAATTGGAAATCAAGTGTAAATAGTGGTAAAATGTCAGAAGTGGCTTATCATTATAGACTGAATGTGCTGAGTAAATTGATGAGTCGTGGGAATCTGGTCTGAAGTCCAGCCCATTCTAACACTTAATATCCAAGTTACATAGTGTCTAATCCCTATCTAGAGATTTTTAAAAGGATAAAATGCCATATAGACCCATAGCTTGAAGGTGTTTAATAGAAAGAGTATACCTAGATCTTTAATAGAATGAAAGAAAAATAAAATCTAAATGACTTTTTGGATTGTTAATGTCATTCTCTAAGACAATTGATTTGTCTTAGAGAATGACAAGTCATACTGGAAGTACAGTTAAAGCTAAGTTTTAAACCTGCATCTTTTTTTTTTAAATTTTTTGTTTTCAAAACGTATTCATGGATATTTTTTCAACATTGACCCTTGCATAACCTTGTGTTTCATATTGTTCCCTCCTTTCTCCCATTGCCTTCCCTAGATGGCAACCAATCCAATATATGTTATATATGTTAAAATATATGCTAAATCCAATATGTGAAAACATATTTATACAATTCTCTTGCTGTGTAAGAAAAAAAATCCGATTAAAAAGTAAAGAAAATGAGTAAAAAACAAAACAAAAAAGCGAACAACAACAAAAAGAGTGAGAATGTTATGTGATGATCCACATTCAGTTCTCACAGTCTTCTCTCCCAGTGTAGATAGCTGTCTTTGTCACAAGATCATGGGAATTGGCATCAGTCACTTTATTTTTGGGAAGAGTCACATTCATCAGAATTGATCATTGTATAGTACTGATGTGGCCATGTACAATGACCTCCCAGTTCTGCTCATTTCACTTAGCATCAGTCATGTACGTCTCTAGAATCATCCTGCTACTTATTTCTTATAGAATAATAATATTCCATAACATTCATATGCCATAACTTATTCAGCCATTCTCCAACTGATGGGCATCTATTCAGTTTCCAGTTTCTTGCCTCTACAAAAAGGGCTGCCACAAACATTTTTGCACATGTAGATCCCTTTCCTTCCTTTAAGATCTCTTTGTGATAAATTAAACCTGTATCTTAATCTAACATTTTTGCCATTGTAACAAAATTTACATTTTTCAAATTGAATTTCACCAAACCACACACCCACACCCACAGACACACAGTCTTTATTTATAACTGTCTTTAGCCAATCAATATAGATATAGGTATAAATATGAATATATCTACATATACACATATATGTGTGTATATGTATATGTGCATATATATTTCTCACTATTGTCATCCTATGATAAGAATAAACCTCCATCTAAAGAATATGTGCATATATGTATACAAACACATTCAGAGATAGATATGTTCTCTTCATGTTTTAGCCAAATATATATACACATGTGTATTTATATACATACAGACACATATGTATGCATGTATATAAGTGTATATATCTTTCATGATTATGTCCTATCCTAGAATATCATCCTAAGATGAGAATTCTTATCCTAAGAATAAAGCTCCATCTAAGTGATGTATGTATATATGTACACAAACAGATCTATCTGTGTGTATATGTGTGAATGAGACCAATAGAGAAAGACAGACAGAGAGGGAGAGAAGGAGAGTGAGAAGGAGAGAGAGGAAGAGGGGGGAAGAAGGAGAGAGGGAGAGAAAGAGAGGGGGGGAAGAAGAAAGGGAGAAAGAAAAGCAGAGAAGCTTTGGGGATGTTTTGTTTGAAAAATGTGACGTGGTACAGTGGCAAGAGTATCAAATTAAGACATGGCTTTAAGCTTTAACTTTGCCTGTTTCTGCCTGCATGACCTTTGGCAAATAATCTAATCTCTCTGGACCTAAGGTTTTATTTTTTTTTCCTGCAATGAAAAACTGACTAGATGATAACCTCTAAGGTTCCTTCCTGCTTTAAATCTATGATCTTATAATCCTATTTAGGGATAGGCCAAGCTGGTTAGAAAATTCTCACATAGAGCTGATCCTCATTTTGCTCACTGATAAGAATAAGTCACATATCTCTAGTTCTCAGATCACAAATAAAAAATGCTTAGGACCATCTTTGGCAAGCCATAACCAGGAAGGTTGATTCTATAACTTTCTGAGTTCTTGAAGTTAAGAATTTTTCACTGGCTGAAATAACACAGTATAGCATGAATGTAAAACCTGGTCATTTATACTCTCTTTAATCTACTCTCTTGCCAAAATTCTCAGTAATGTTTTTTTGTTTGTTTATTATTTTCCTTTTTGGTGGGGGGGAATGTTTTTTTGTAGTGATATGTTCTTTAATATGTACTTCTATAGAACAAAGAAAGGAAAGCCCTACTCACCATACAGATATCAATTCAAATCTAAATTTAACAAATATTTCTTAAATAGATACAGAACATTGTATAAAATTTAGTTAAGACATTTACTGCCCTCATGGAGTCCTATATAATAGAAGGAATTAAATATTCACAAATAAAGACAGTATCTGATAAAGACATTAAGATAGCTATAAAATAAAGTTACATGAGGTTTTAGGTGGTAAGATATTAAAGAGGAGAATTGAAGAACACTGCTTCCCAAGTTTTTCTTTGGTACCAAATTTCCAAAACCTTTTTCTCAGTTCTTAGGTGTTACTAGAAACCAGAGGGTTCCATATTTATGATAATATTAGAAAAGATAAACATAGATTAAAATATCAAGAATAGAAATTCCATTTTTTTTTCAAGAGGTACAGAAAGGAAGGGGCAGGAAGGCAGGAAAATTTAACTGAACCACATTTTCCCTTCAACTTTTTCTTGGATTTATAACATTCTTTCATTAGCAATTTTCTAAAATCAGGGTTTTTTTCAGAGGGTTTAGGTTTGTAGCCCATTTTTAATTATTCTCTGGAATTTTTCTAGTTTTCTGGTTTAAGCATAAAACTATTTTCTTTTATCAATAGGTATGCTTTTAATGGTTTAGGAAATCTGTCTCTGATTCTGTCTCTCTCTGCCTCTGTTTCTGCCTCTTTCTGTCTCTTTCTGTCTCTCTCTCTCTCTTTGTGTATGTATCTCCCTAAATCAGCATACATCTGCCCTACATAATCTAAGAAAATTTGCCTGAAACATTGAGAGGTAAAATTATTTTCTCAGACTTGTACATAAATAGATGAACAAAGTATTTCTTAAGCACTTAGTATATACAAAGTTCCGTACTAAAGGCTGATGCTACAAATACAAAAGGATCTCTGCTCTCAAGGAGCTCACATTTTAATAGAAGAGATAATTCTGAGGGAAAGTTCATGGACAAGTCAGTTGAAAAAGTCATTTGGTGCTTAGAATACAAAGCAGATATTATTTCTATAATGCCATTTCCCCTGATAAAATCATCATTTTCTAAGATGGAACTATTTGACAGTGCCAATGACTTTAATGCTAAAGACTTTCCTTTTAGATCTTCTATAATTGTGTCTGTAACACCTAGAAACAGCTTTTAGGCTATAACTTCATAGATATTGCTTAACAGAATGATTGCTGAGGGCATTGGACTTGGGACCATGTTATTCCCAAGGCTCTTGATTTCAGGGTCCTGTGTTGTCTCCATTGGGTCTGAAAAGAAATAATGGTCAAGAGTTGGTTTGACTTCCCTGATACATGCTACCTCCTAATTTTTTTTCTTTGGGGGTGTCTTTCTATATCACCTGGGCTTACTTGCTTTCCTTGTTTGTCACAGGAATTTAATTGACAGGTGGTGGAAAGATTAGACCATTCTCTATAGAAGTCATTTTCCAGAATGATGTCTATGAGGGATGGGCTTGAATTCTGTCACTTGAGTCTCTTTGCTCCCTGCTTTTTGGCAACAATTAGTGGTGGTAATAGAGAAGCTAGCCCCTTTATTCACAATTATTTCTCCTTTCAAAGATGGCTGCACATCTGGACTTGGAAGCAAATCTAGTGCTTTTGACATGCTGCTATTCCCAAAGCTCTTGGGATCAGGATCCTAGGCTTGTTCTAATAGAATGAAGAATTAAGAGGCTAAATGATTTCCCTAGACTTATATAGAGCTGGCACCATTTTTCTGCAGTTGTCTAATTTATATGATCATTGTATAATCAGGACTCAAAGTGATTGTTCCATATATGAAAATAAGAGTCTGAGTCCTTTTTGGTTATTCTAAGAAAGCTATCACATCCCTGAAAGATAATAAGATTACTATGATTTCTGAGCCCAGAGTGATGGGAGGTTCTAAAAGGTCCTTTCAATGAATAGAATCATCAATGTAATGAGGTAAACGATAGTTGGGATATACAACAGAGTCCATAAGAGAACCAAGGAGCAAGAGAACCAGTGAATCAGTGATCAAGGAAGTTTGTACTAGAAAGAGTACAATATGTGCTGATATGACTGAAGCTTTCTGTATTACTCCTAAATTTCTCTAAAAAGTTTGTTTTAACTTTTCATTAAATTACTTTTTTATAAAGTACTTTCTCTTTACATAAAAACCTATGATCAATAATGACTAATGTGTACTGCATTTTTGTGATAAATTTATTCTATTCTGGGAAAGAGGAAATGGTGAAAGCCAGTGGTTTAATAATACAGAGGATTTAAATGAGACAGGTCTAAATTTCTGTCTGCACTCAAGATTTTCCCTCAGGAATCTGAGCTATTTTTTTAAAAAAAAACATATATTGTTGTCACAAATGAACTATTTAACCAGTAAAGAAAGTGATTCACATGAACTAAGACCATTGTGCCTCTATGATAAAACGAGCCCCAAATTTTATCCAGGATAAGTCAAAAATCCAATTTTCTGCTTAATGAGGAGTGTGGTTGAGGTGGTATTGTCCAGTTGCATGCAACCGTTTTTGACTCCATTTGGGATTTTATTGGCAAAGATACTGGAGTGGTTTGCCATTTCCTTCTCCAGCTCATTTTACAGATGAGGAACTGAGGCAAGGGCTATATGTGTAGCTAAGGGTACCACATGTATCTGAGGCCCATTTGAACTTATTCCAAGAGAAGCTCTATCCACTCTATGCCACCTGGTGACAGCAGCAATTGTAACAAAAGACAAAGTTATGCCCATGGGAGCCCCAGTGGAGGAGGGAAGAAGAAAGTCATAGTCAAATAACATTCCTCCTTTTCCTGTTGATAGGGAAAAGTAAAAGAATAACTTCCTATGGTGTTAGAGAGGGGGATAAAAGAATCAACTTTGTTGTACAATGATATTTGCTGCTTATAAATTCTATCTTGCTGTAGTGCTGAAAGAAACCATAGAGCTCATTTAGAAGAACTTGTTTTAGAGATTAAAAAAACTAGGATGCATAGTTTAACAAACATGCCCAAAGTTATCCAAATAATGTGGTGGAACCAGACCTCAAATCTGGGTCTTCTGGCTTTAAATCTAGAACTTCTCCTACTAAACCACATTTTCTTGTGAGGGTCCCCAATACCAAAATCCATGAACCCTTGCCATTGCACCCTTCACCACAAATTTGTAATCCTCTATCAGCACACTCATGAGTGAATTGACTGGATAATACTTATTGAAGAGTATTTCTCTGGCTGATTTAATCCCGTGACATGGAAAAGAGTTAAAGCTGATTGCATTTCTCACAGCAAAATTATAACTGTTTCCCTTAAGCAAATATCTTGCAATTTCACAAAGCACAAATTACTTCTCATTCCAAATAAATGCTAGGAGTTAATTTGTACTTAAAACATTATGAATTATAGCTCATCCCTTAGACACCAGTTTGGGAGACATATTTCTAATGGTGACATTTTTGCCCTGGAAGAATGAAAACTTGTCAGCCATTTCTCTGATACCTTTGACAGAGATTAAAATATCAAAAAATAACTTAAATTATTACAAATTAACTATATTATGTGAATATTAGAATACTCTCTCCACAACTCCTTGTACAAGATACAGATTCTCCATATAACAAAATAACAAGCTTCGCATTAAGTCCATTGCTATTACAAATTGTCCCTGAAATGTCTGTTATTATCAGAAACATTTAATGTTTTTTACCTTTGTAGTTTGTGTATTATGTGAAGAAAAATTTTTTTTAAAAAACTGCTTAGTTCAGGATCTTTCTAGGACTATTCTACTAAACCAAAGGATTATTATTTTCCTGTAATATGTTTAAACAAATAAATAAAGCACAACTTCTTTTACTAACAGCCATTAACATTCCATTAGATAAGAATCATCACCCTTGGGTTTGGATACAGGTGAAAGATTTTTTTTCTTAGCTCTAGATCAATAAACATTTTCCCCCCAAAGAACAACAGAAAGTAGCCCTTCCTTAGCTAAGCTATAAACAGGATATAACTATTTATATACCGTAGTCTTTATTTTCTCTTCAATCTAAGAAAGGCCCAATGACAAGATTTCTTGGGTAATAAAGAGTAGCAATCTACCTTTGCTACCTTCCGAAATTCATAAATGTTGCTGAGTTTATATTATAGTTGCATCCTCTGCAACACACTCCAGATAATGACCAATGGTAACTTTCACCTTGAATGTATCACAATAAATATAGGCTCAGATAAAAACCTATCACTACTCTAAACAGAGTAGCTTCAGTACTTCTCTAATAGACTGCTACTGACCTCTGTAATTCCCAAAGTAGTACTCTGGGGGCATCAGTCAATAGTAAATATGATATGTTGGAAGCAACATTCTAAGGTCTTAACTCACACAGCTGAAGCTAATCTTTTCCTTAAGAGAGATAATAAATCTATCATTTAAATTTGTTGGCTCAAGAGGCAAAAACTGATGCAATTGATGAAGATTTGGACTCCACTAAATATAATATAGCCAGGTCATGAAGAGCTCTAGATCATCCTTGAATCTCCTGACCATCAGATTTGCAGCAACATGAACACTGACATAGGGCAGCTCTTCTCAAGTGAATCAATACTGCACAGTTGCTAAATATCATTCTCTTACTATTGGTCCTAAGAATCCTTTTATTAATTATTAGATTATTTATTTTATACCAAGATGAAGCTAAAAATATTAGATTAGCCTCAATTGGGTTTCACCAGTTATATGTGGTATTTTCTGGGAGCCAAATTAGCTAAGTTTTAGTCTTTACTCTGCTACTAACTTATTGCATGACCATGGCCAAGTGGATCATCCTATATGAAGCTCAATTTCTTCACATGAAAACTGAAAAGATTGAGATAATTTAGATAGAAAATACATTCATTTTTAATTCTCCATGAATCAATCACTTGAGTTAAGACACTGTCTAGCAAAGAACCTTGTTCCTGCTGTTTAGTCAGTAAAGCACATTTGAGTTTTTTGGAGAAAAGATACTGGAGTGTTTTGCTATTTTGTTCTCCAGCTCATTTTCAGATGAAGTCAGGGTCATACAGCTATTAAGTGTCTGAGGTCAAATTTGAACTCACATCTTTTTGACTGCAGATCTGGTGCTCTGTCTACTGCGACATCTAGCTGCTTTTCACATATATAATATTAGGCATAGTAACAGGTTAAAATAGAGTTGCAGGAAATTTCCCAAGGGTAAAGATTATGCCAAAAACATACTTTTTAGTCCTACTAGGTCAAAATTTTTAGCCTGATGTTCATGAACTTTAAAATAATAATAATAATAACTTCATTTCAATATAATTTATTTCCTGTGTCGTCATTTGTGTTTTATTTTATTTATTTAAAAATAGTCTGTGGGAGGCAACTAGATGGTGCAGTGGATAGAGCACCAGCCCTGAAGTCAGGAGGACCTGAGTTCAAATCTGGTCTTAAACACTTAACACTTCCTAGCTGTGTGACCCTGGGAAAGTCACTTAACCCCAATTGCCTCAGCAAAAATAAATTAATTAATTAATTAATTAAAATAAAATAAAAGTCTGTGGGAAAAGTCCATAAGCATCATCAGGTGACCAAAAGGGTAACAACTTCTGTAACTAGATGGTCATTAGATACTTGTCCAATTACACTGAATTGATTTAGAATAGATTAATTATTTGTGAAAAGGAAGCAGAGCCATAAAAGTATGAATCAAAGGAAGGGTAACTTTTGGAGATGAGAGGTCTTAGGGATAAGAGTTAAGAAAGGTTTGAAACATGGGGCATCATAAAAAGATTTGTGAGAGTCTCTGGATAGCTAGGGTTCTGGATGATGATACCAGACCCTAATGTGATCATAATTATTAAAAGAAAAAAAAAGAAAACAACAAGAAGAACAAGGAAGGAAGGAAGGAAGGAAGGGAGGAAGGGAGGGAGGGAGGGAGGAAGAAAGGCAGGAAGGCAGGAAGGGAGGAAGAAAGAAAGAAAGAAACAAAGAAAGAAAGAAAAAAAGGGAGGGAGGGAGGAAGGAAGGGAAGAAGGGAGGGAGGAAGAGAGGGAGGAAGGGAGGAAGAAAGAAAGAAAGAGAGAGAGAGAGATGGAGGGAGGGAGGAAGGAAGAAAGGGAGAAAGGGAGGGAAAGAGGGAGGGAAGGAGGAAGAAAGATGTGGAAAGCATGTGTTAAAGGTGGGGGAGAGGCCTATTTTACTTTTTGTGTTTGTTTTTGATCTGTCTTGAGCAGCAGACTCCATTAGTAACACTGTTAAAGCCTATGAAGAGAAAAGAAAAATAAATTGAATCTATTCGTACCATAATGTAAGCCAGCATTACCACAACCACTGATTGACATGGGAAAGTGAGAACCCAAGGTGAACAGCAAAACCAGAGCCTGCCTAAGTAAAGTAAACTAAGAAATCATGACAAATGGATTCCTAATTTACTACCCAGAAAGGGCACATGTCCATTCATTGAAGAGAAATAAATAAATAATCACATTCATTATGAGTACTGGTGATAACTGAAACTGAAGCTCAGAGAACCTGCTATTTTTACTCCTGAAAACCTGAAATGCTGCAAACAAACTTGTCACTAACTAGCATAAGTGATTATAAAAACCAGAGTTACAAAATGTCATCTTTGTTTTTTAGTTGTCCATTTAGTGAATTTTTGGTTTCAAGAACTAGGCATCACCATTATGTACTTTTGAAAGACAAAATGGCATAACACAAAACCAGACCAAGAATCAAGAGGTGGGGTTATTTTTTAACCTCATACATTTGATGAAGTCCTGTATTTAAGGCAGGGTTCCGTTATGTGTGTGTGTGTGTGTGTGTGTGTGTGTGTGTGTATGTTGTGTGAGTGCATGCACAAGGAGGTGTATATGTAATATACCATTTGGTAATCTGTTAAAATCTATGGACTCCATCAAAGAAAAATAGCATTTTAAAATTCATAGAACTATAAAACAGATTCTCACATTTATCAGATTGCATAATATGACAGAAAGAAAAATGAAAAATGCTGAAGAGGATGTGGAAAAATAAATATACTGATTTACTTTTGGTTAAATTGTGAACTGATGCAACCATTCTAGAGAACATTTAAAATTCTGTCCAAGGGCTATAAAACTGCATTGACCCAGCAATAGCATTACTAGGTCTATATCCCAAAGGGATAAAAAGAAAAAGGGAAAGAAATACATGTACAAAAATATTTATAATAGCTCTCTGTAGTAGCAAAGAATTGGAAATCAGTGGGATATTCATCAATTGAGGAATAGTTGAACAAGTTGTGGTATATGATTATGTCCAAATGCTATTATGATATAAGAAATGACAAAAGTTTTAGCTTCAGAAAAACCTAGGAAGATTTATTTAGTATAAAGTGATGCAAAATGAAATTAGCTGAACCAGAAGAATATTGTTCACAGTTACAGTAATAACAATGTAGCTATGATTTTCAGTTGTAAATTAAAACAATATAATGATGATCAACTGTGAAACACTTTGCTACTATGATCAATAAAATGATCTGTGGCAATCTCCAAATATTCATAAGAAAAAATGTTATTCACCTTCAAAAGGGAACTGCTGAATTATAAGTGCATATTGAAGGATTTTTTTAAGCTTTCTCTATTTTCTTTTTAAACATGTCTAATGTGGAAATGTGTTTTGCATGACTTTTTACATACAATTCATTCCATTTCTGTGGATAAGGGAGGGACTACAGGGAGAGAGAAAATCTGAAACTGAAAAGAAAAAAAACTTAAAAGAAACAAAATAAAGCAAACTAATTATATCGAAATATAATCATTTTTAAGTTCACCAACTTTAGACTAAGAAGCCCTGGCTAAAGGCTGAAGTAATGAAAAGTCAAATTCTTTTCAGAGCAATTTGAAATGTCTTGACTTAGAGTAGTATCAAGAACAATATATCCAAAGTAAGAAGACCTGAGATCAAATCTCTACTGTTATACTTACTATCCATTGGAACTCAGGCAAGTTATTTAACCTCTTTGAGAATCAATTTCTTCATCTGTAAAATGAAAATATTGCATTTGATGTTCTCTTTTAACTCTAATGGGAAATATTTAGGTCAAAGTTAAGTTTTCACATGAAAAATTAGTTACTTAGTTCCCAGATGTGCACATTTAGCCTATGTGACTGAGAAAGTTAGTGAGGAGCCTTCTTTTCTTTTTAACTGTTCTTTTCTTTTCTTCTATTTCCACGAAAGGCAATTATCCTTTCAAGTATTGTTTCCAAAGAAAGCCTAACAAATTCAGGAGATCACATTTCTAAAGTTTATTAGACAAATAACAATCATTCTTAAAGTTGCAAGAGAGAGATTCAACTCTTAATTAAAAAATACCCAGGAAATGTTGTTCCATAACACAGTAGAGGCCAAGAAAAGAAAAGGAAGCTTAGGAACAGTTAGTTCTGAACCACACAAGTGAATTTTAGGCAGTTTTCATTTACAATTATCTCACAGAGCTTGGTAATAAGTCAATTCCCCCTTTTAAAATTTTTATTATATTATTTCTACAATGTGCTCAAGAGATATGACAGATTCCTTCAGGCAGTCACAAGATGTTTTTGTTTTTGTTTTTTTTCCTGGGGGAGTCAGTTGCCTTCATCCAATGGCCAACATACAATCATTCTCTGAAATTAAGGAAATTAATTGTCATGGGATTATAAGAAAAATCTAACATCTCCTTTACAATTTGAGATTAAATTTGGAGCCTTCCTTGACTATACTGATACCAACTACCCACTTCTGATGATCCATGTGGAGACAAAGTAGACAATCCAGAAGAACTAGGAAAAAGAATTTGACTCTCCAAAACTTTAGGAACAACTGTGTTGTGTTCATCACATCTGCCAAATGCAGAAAGGAGCTGGGGTGTGGGGCAGGGAAAGAGATATCACTGACAAGGGAGGTAAAGGATTTTAAGGTAATCTCCTTCTGCTTATTTTTCAAATAAAAAAGTTAAGATTTCAAAACTTGTGTGTGTGTGTATGTATGTGTGTGATTTATTACCTACAGTATTTCAACCTAAGCCCTGTGATTCCAGATTGATTAATTTTTATCAATATGACATATGCAATAAAATAAAAATATAAGGGTCACAACATGAGTAATAATGACAATAACAAAAATAATGCATATAGCACTTCAGGTTTACAAAGCATTTTGAATAAACTATCTAATTTGAGCTTCACAACAACTTTGTAAGATTAATATAAGTATTGATTTTTCATATTTTAGAGGTGGGGAAAAATAGAAGTGACTCACATATATCTCTCCAGTCCAGCTACCCCAAACAATAGTAGGTTTAAAAATATCAACAGAAAATCAGCAATTCAGTCAATCAGTTAACATTTATTTAACACCTACTATCTGCTAGGCATGTGCTTGAGTACTGGGGATACAAAAACAAAACAAAACAAAACAAAACACAGTCCCAAACACAATCTAATGAAGAGAGCATTTAATAACCATGTAAAACAAGACATAGATAGGAAAAATTAGGAGTTCTCTTAGAGGGAAAGCACTATTAGGAAGACCAGGAAGGATCTTGGGTATAAGGTAAGATTTTAACTGAAATTTGAATGAGATCAAGGAAACCAAGAAGAAAAGATGAAGAGGGAGGGTGTTTCAGTCATAAGAGACATCCAGGGAAAATCCTCTGAGTATAGATGAAGAGTTCAATTCAAAGAATAGCAAAGGAAACATTATCAATATAACATAAAGTACGTGATAAGCAATAGATTTGACAGGTAGAAAAGAGCCAGGTTATGAAGAGTTTTAAAAGCTAAACAGAAAAAAAATTATTCATCATGTTTAAAACTGATAAAGAGCCATAGTATGTGATAAGCAATAGATTTTACAGGTAGAAAAGAGCCAGGTTATGAAGAGTTTTAAAAGCTAAACAGAAAAAAATTATTTATCATGTTTAAAACTGATAAAGAGCCATTACATTTTATTGAAGGAGATGATATAGTCAAACTCTCATCTTAAGATGATCAATTTGATGCTTGAGTTGAGGATGAATTGGGGAAAGGAAAGATTTAAATTAGGGAGTCCAATGTAATTGACAAGACATAATATAAAAGAAAATCCAAAACAACAACAAAAAAATAACACATTTAGCATAGTATTTTTAAAAGTTCACCAAATGCTTTAAATATGTTATTTCAGTTCATAACCATCTTGAACCTGGGTTTGAGAGAGCATAAGTATTTAGTCTATGATTAATACAGCTACTCATTGTCGGAGGTTGGATTTCAATCTGTGCCTTCCTGACTCCATATCCAACAATCTGTCCATTTTGTAAATAAGGGTAAGAAATAAAGTAAACTTCAGATCTTAACACAAAAGAAAAACTTACTATATTAGTTATCAGTGAGACATTATGGGACACTTAACAACAGATGAATATACCTTACTCAGAAAGAAAACAGTTAAAATAAATGATGAATAAGCATTATCCATTAATAAGACAAGTTCATATGAGTAAATCCAAAAGAGGAAGTGGAGGAGGAAGGGAAAGAGGGGATAACATATGGATAAAGATTAATGGCAGGAGAAACACAAATAACATGAGGCTATATCATAGTCCACTAAGAAGGAAGAAAATACAAGAAGAATTTAGGAAACATATCTGGCATTCAATAAAGTAGTGACCAGGGACTTCACTTGTATGGATATTTACTGCAGGTCACTGTCAAAAATAGATCAGTAGATAAATTCTTAACTTGCTTAAACAATAATTTCTTTAAAAGGTTAAAGGAAATATCCAGGGGACTGATATTCTCTGACATGTTATGGTTAGTAAAGGGTAACTGGTTGTTAAGAATCAAAATAATAGGGATCTTGGGAGGAAATCTTCCAATCCCATCTTGGTCTCAATTTTGAATAGTGATTTCAAATGATGGGTTGGATCCCATGGCTTAAAACTGCACAAAAGTAGTTAGCCCCAAATTTCTCAAAACAAAACAAACAAAAAAAAAACTTTGAATAGAAGAACTCTTTTTTTTATTTGTTTTGTAACTAACATATCTTTTCCTTCCCTTTCATCTTCTGTGGAGAAAGGGGCATTTTTAACATCTATACACAGTCAAACAAAACATATCAGCTATGTCAAAAATGTTTCTTTCTTTTTTGCATATTTATTCTATAACCTTTCTCTAAGGAGCCAAAGAATATTTTTCATCACTGGTCATCTAAAATTATGGCTCATCATTACATTATTGATCAGAATTTTTAAATTCTTCAAATTTATATTCATATACCATACTTTCTTCAGTCATTCCCCTGTTGATGGGTATCCCCTCAGTTTCCAGTTCTTCTCCCCTAAAAAATGAGTTGATTTAATTTGAGAAAGAGAGAGGGAGAGAAGTAGATAAACAAATTCTTTTCTTTTTTCTTTTTTCAGGCATAGGTTTATTGATGGTTTCATTAGATTAAAGAATACACACACACACACACACACACACACGCACACACACACACACACACACATAGTTTTGTATCTTTGGAGTCATAGGTCTAAATTATTTTCCAGAATACTTACATTATTCTGAAATCTCATCAACAATGCATTAATGTGTCAGTTTTTCTGCAACCCCTCTACATTTGTCATTTTCATTTTTCATCAGTTTTGCTAATGTGCTAAGTAAGAGACAAATACACTTTAATTTATATTTTTCTTAATTTTATTAAAAAAGTGGGATTTTTTTTCATAAGATTTGATATCTTCTCTGGAGAATTGCCTATTCATGTGCTTTGACAATTTGTCAATTAACTCATAAATTTGTCAATTCCTTAAATAATTTGGAAATGAAATCTTTCTCATAAAAACTTACTAAAAAGTTTTTTCCCCACCTTTTATTTTCCCCCTTCTAATCTTAACTGCATTGGTTTTGTTTATGCAAAATCTTCTTAAAATTTTGTGTAATCAGAAATTGTCCACTTTATCTTTCATGATCCTCTTTATATTTTGTTTTATTAAGAATTTCTCTCCTTTTTAGAGATCCAAAATGTGTTTTTCCTTACTTCTTTAATATCTATAATGTGAACTTTTATTTCTATGCCATGTACCAATGTATAGCTTATCTTAATATGAAATATGTGATGTTACAAATGTAAACCTAACCTGTTCACCTTTTCCTAAAATAAATTATTCATTATACCTTAATAAATTAATTAGGGGTTTTGAGTTTATGAAATAATAAACTACAAGGTTCGTGTATTTTTGTATATTGTGCTATTATATTTTTAATTAATACTAAATTGATTTAATTATTTTTTATGTATTTCATGTTTTATTGTTCCATTGTGGGTCCTTTGTGACCCTACTTGGAGTTTTCTTGACAAAGATGCTAAAGTGGCTTGCCATTTCCTTCTCCAACTCATTTTGTAGATAAGGAACTGAGGCAAGCAAGATTAAATGAATTGCTCAGAATCATAGAGCTAGTAAGTGTCTGAGACTAGATTCGAACTCAGGAAAATAAGTTTTTCTAATGTCAGGCTTAGCACTCTATCCATTGTGTCACCTCACTGACCAATTTAATAATTACTAATAGTAAATATAATTTGCACTTTGGTGCTTAGAGACCTCCTTCCTTCACATTTTTTTTTCATTATTTTCATTGAAATTTTTGGCTGTTTATTTCTTCAAATGAATTGAGTTTTATCTAGCTCAATAAAGTAATTCTACAGTTGTTTATTTGGTTTGACAATGAATAAGCAAATTAAAATTCTGAAAATATAGACAATCACATACAAGAAAAAATAGAGAACTATGAGGGAAAATGAGCATTTGATGCCATCAGCTAGTTTCAGTTACAAAAATTTAATCTCCACAAGAACATGAAAGGATACATTAATTAAGTCAAGGACAAGAAAGGAAAGAGATATTGATGATAGTGTCTCACAGCTTATAGTGATATGCAGCTCTACTGGTCTCCCTTGTCCATGGAGATGAATATGACAGAAGGACCTAAATATATCAGCTTTGCATAAGGTTAAAGGATCATTAATTTTGAGCTAAAAAGGCCTGGGCCATCGACTTCCACTCTTTCATTTTACATATTCAGAAACTAAAATCCAGTAAAATTAAATAACTGGATCAAGGTCATAAGAGCAATAAAGTATCAGAGGGAGGATTAGAATCAAGGTCCTTTGCAGAATCTGAGTTCTTTCTGCTATATCATTTTGCCTCAATCATCTGGATTGTGAAATAAACCCATATATTTACATCTCTAATGGTCAGATGAACATAAAAGATTGTGTGACTTTACCTTTGATTCAGTCTTGGATATACTGATTTACTCTTATGTAACAATAGAATTTTAGCTATTCAGGCAGTGGGTTGACTAACTCTTAACTACATTTCCTAGATCTTTTGCACATATGGCTTAGAAAATCCTTTGGATGCTATAACTTGCAGCAGTTCAAATGCAATGAAATCCTATATAATCCTAAAATGGGAACTCTCTAAAGAGAGCAATGAAGATGCACATGTAAATAACTGATAAATTTAAATGTTTAAGATAGAAATTTAAGGGCAGAAAGCCAAGATTGAAAGGCATATACAAATATTATCAAGAGTTATGAAAACACAAAATGCCAAAGGCAGGTGAAAAAGTTAGGAAAATAAAAGTGTGTCTGTGTGTGTGTGAGGGAGCAGTTAATGTAATGTTTCCCCCCTTAATTCAACTGGGAGCAAATGGAAAAAATTTTTAAAAATATAAGAAAAACTGCTCAATGACAATGGCTGATCAGAAAGTTCTCCATTTTTATTGCATTTTAATTTGGTGTACCTGATAAATATTATTTAGTTTTGAAAGAATATAACAAATGTGATTAGCAGGAACTTGATTCCTAAGAAAAGTGAGGGTATGGTCAACATACACTAGATACTTTCAGACTCATGTTAAAATCATAAGTATTTTTGATATCAATTTAGTTAATCCAGATTCCCACACCCCCTCCTAAAATGTGAAGATAAGTTCTGAATATTCAATAGCTCCCCAAGGTAACAGATATAAGAAAGAATAGCTCTAAAAGAGTATTTACTAATTTATGAAATAATAGTAAAGTGACTGAAAAATATTATTATGAAATCCAAAATGAAATCTGATCCTCCCTTCCCCCAAGAGCAATTTGAAAAAAAAAAAAAAAAAAAGCAAAACAAAACAAAACAAAACAAAAAAACTTCCAGATTTATGCCTCTAAAATTTGAGGTTATGTTTAGGCACAATCTCAGTAGCTTGAGTATACTCCTGGAAATATATGTGCTGCCTTAGCACAAGTTCAGTAAAAACAAACTCCCCTTAAGTTTTTCATTCAAAGTCTTGGCTAATTGAAGACTCTCACCTCCCTGTTCATACATTCACAACCTAGGGAACTGAGCTCTATAGAAGAAAAAGTAACAACCTCCCTCCTAATTAATGTCCTCATTTAGTCTTTCCTTTAGATTCCACTTTGCTAAACATTTTTCAGTGATCGTACCATAATTTATAATAAGCTTTCCATCCATATATTTTTTAATCTCTGAAGGCCATACAGTGCTTATTTTGTTCAATAATTGTCTAAGAATTACTAAGCAGATATTTTATTTTCCCTACCGTTTTCAAGACTGAAATATCTGATGTAGATGAATAGGTGAGGAAGAAACCCAGAGAGAGATAGTACAAGTTTTCTGAAGTTATGATGTTGTAGTTTTCTATCCCAACTCAATGATTTTCTCATCTCTTTAATATGCAGACACAGTCAGAGGTTGTTATTTTGTTTTGTTTTGTTTTGGGGGAAGCATGTCCTAGGGAGGGGTGAGCTCCTTTGTATCTTCCTAGTTATTAAAGTCTTAAAGTCCATCAAGTTCTTTAAAAATAGTTAGATGAAGCCACAATTTCAGAGAGAAGCCAGGAAATTGCCTGATCTCTTTCCTGCTTCTCCAGGAAATAATATTAATCAAGTTTCTAAATGAATTTAGAGTGAGAAGACAGAATAAAACAATTTTAGCTTAAAATAACAAGCTTTTAAGATAACTTTTACCTAAGAAAACTTCAAAGGATTTCATAATTATCTGAAAAAAAAATTATCTATAAGATCTAGAAAAAAATAGCAAAGTTCATCTGGAAGAAGGAAAGGTCGAGAATTTCAAGGGAATTAATGAAAAAAAAAATTGCTGATGAAGGTGGCCTTGCTGTACTAGATCTAAAACTATATTAAGGCAGTGATCATCAAAATCATGTGGTACTGGCTAAGAAAGAGAGTAGTCAACCAGTGGAATAGAATAGGATCACAGGACAAACTAGGCAATAACTATAGCAATCTAGTGTTTGATAAACCCAAAGATCCCAGCTTTGGGGATAACTACTCATTAAAACTGCTGGGAAAATTGGAAACTAGTATGGAAAAAATTAGGGCTTGACCCACACCTAACACCACATACCAAAATAAAATTCGAAATGGGTTGATGATTTAGACATAAAGAGTGATATTATAAGCAAATTAGAGGAACATAGGATAATTTACCTCTCAGACCTGTGGAGAAAGAAGGAATTTGTGTCCAAAGAAGAACTGGAACTCTTAATTGAACACCAGATAGATAATTTTGACTATATTAAGTTAAAAAGTTTTGTACAAACAAACCTAATGCAGACAAGATTAGGAGGGAAGCAATAAATTGGGAAATCATTTTTACATTTAAGGTTCTGATAAAGGCCTCATTTCTAAAATATATAGAGAATTGTCTCATATTTATATGAATTCAAGCCAGTCTTCAATTGATAAATGGTCAAAGGATATGAACAATTTTCAGATGATGAAATTAAAACTATTTCTAGTCATATGAAAAGGTGCTCCAAATCACTATTGATCAGAGAAATGCAAATTAAGATAACTCTGAGATACCATTACACACCTGTTAGATTGGCTAAGATGACAGGAAAAGATCATGATGAATGTTGGAGGGGATGTGGGAAAACTGGGACACTGATGCATTGTTGATGGAATTGTAAATGGAGCCAACCATTCTGGAGAGCAATTTGGAACTATGCTCAAAAAGTTATCAAACTATGCCTACCCTTTGACCCAGCAGTGTTTCTATTGGGCCTATATCCCAAAGAGATCTTAAAGGAAGGAAACGGACCCATATATGCAAGAATGTTTGTGGCAGCCCTTTTTGTAGTGGCTAGAAACTGGAAACTGAATGGATGCCCATCAATTGGAGAATGGCTGAATAAATTATGGTATATGAATGTCATAGAATATTATTGCTCTGTAAGAAACGACCAGGAGGATGAGTTCAGAGAGGCCTGGAGAGACTTGCATGAACTGATGTTAAATGAAATGAGCAGAACTAGGAGATCATTATACATGGCAACAACAAGACTATATGATGATCAATTCTGATGGACATTGTTCTCTTCAACAATGAGATGCTTCAAACCAATTTCAGCTGTTCAGTGATGAAGAAAGCCACATACACCCAGGGAGAGGCCTGTGAGATCTGAGTGTGGACCACAACATAGCATTTTCATGCTCTCTATTGATTTGCTTGCATTTTGTTTTCCTTCTCAGATTTTTTTTCTTGTAGATCCAATTTTTCTTGCACATCAAGATAACTGTATAAACATGTATACACATGTATTCAATTTGTCAAGTATTTTAACATAATTAGCATGTATTGGACTTTCTGCCATCTAGGAAAGGGGATGGGGGGGAAAAAGGGAAAAATTTGTAACAGAAAGCTTTGCAAGGGTCAATGATGAAAAACTACCTATGCATATGTTTTGCAAATAAAAAGCTTTAATAAAAAAAAATTTTAATTACCTGTAAAAGGGGAGCACAGCTCAGAGGAGGTGGTAACTAGGTAAGGCAATGGGAGGCTCCTAGCAATAGTACAAATGAGTAACTGAGACTCCTCAATTCTGGATCAGACTAGTGGAAAAGTAGTCCAGCTTTGAGACCTCCAGCTGCAACACAGAAGGTAAATTTTTAACTCCAAAACATTAGCACAGCAGGCACAATTAAGCCAGAAGAGTTCAGCTGCCAGTCTAAAAGATCTTGTATGGAAAATCAGTGATCAGTCCACTGCCTTCTAGCAAAATAAGCTTGGGATAGGGTACCTTTGTGCCCCAGGAATAGAGTTAAACTTTAAAAAGAAGAACCTGATAAAAGAAAACTGCCATGGTGATAGGAAACATCAAAACACAAACTCAGAAGAGAACAATGCAAAATGTCTATATGTGAATCTTCAAAGGGGAATATGGATTCAAGCCTAAAAATTCCTTGAAGGAAGAGCTCAAAAGGGATTTTAAAATTTTTAAAAGCCTTAAGAGAAGTAAATGAGAAATTTGGGAGAAAAAAAATAAGAGTAATGCAGGAGAATTATTTTTTTAATTTTTTAATTTTAATTTTTTTCATTTTATTAAAGCTTTTTATTTGCAAAATATATGTATGGATAATTTTTCAACATTGACCCTTGCAAAGCTTTCTGTTACAAATTTTTCCCCCTACCCTCCACCCCTCCCCTAGATGGCAGGAAGTCTACTACATGTTAATTATGTTAAAATACTTGACAACTCTAATATATGTATACATGTTTTTACAGTTATCTTGCTATGCAAGAAAAACTGGATCTACAAGGAAAAAAAATCTGAGAAGGGAAACATAATGCAAGCAAACCTCAATAGAGAGCATGAAAATGTTATGTTGTGGTCCACATTCATATCCCCCTCTCTGGGTATATATGGCTTTCTTCAACACTGAACAATTGAAACTGGTCTGAAACATTTCATTGTTGAAGAGAGCCACATCCTTCAGAAATGATCATCATGTAGTCTTGTTGCTGCCATGTATAATAATCTCCTAGTTCTGCTCATTTCATTTAACATCAGTTCATGCAAGTCTCTTCAGGCCTCTCTGAAATGATCCTGTCGGTCGTTTCTTACAGAACAATAATATTCCATGACATTCATCTACCATAATTTATTCAGCCATTCTTCAATTCATGGGTATCCATTCAGTTTCCAGTTTCTAGCCACTACAAAAAGGGCTGCCACAAACATTCTTGCACATACGGGTCAGTTTCTTTCCTTTAAGATCTCTTTGGGATATAGACCCAATAGAAACACTGCTGGGTCAAAGGGTAGGCACAGTTTGATAATTTTTTGAGCATAGTTCCAAATTGCTCTCCAGAATGGTTGGATCTATTCATAGTTCCACCAAAAATGGATCAGTGTCCCAGTTTTCCCACATCCCCTCCAAATTTTGTCATAATCTTTTCCTCTCATTTTAGCCAATCTGACAGATGTGTAATGGCATCTCAGAGTTATCTTAATTTTCATTTCTCTGATCAATAGTGATTTGAAGCACCTTTTTATATGACTAGAAATAGTTTTAATTTCATCACTGAAAATAGTCTGTTCATATCCTTTGACCATTTATCAATTGGAGAGTGGCTTGAATTCTTATAAATATGAGATAATTCTCTATATATTTTAGAAATGAGGCCTTTATCAGAACCCTTAAATGTAAAAATGATTTCCCAATTTATTGCTTCCCTCCTAATCTTGTCTGCATTAGTTTTGTTTGTACAAAACCTTTTTAACTTAATATAATCAAAATTATCTATCTGGTGTTCAATTAAGATTTCCAGTTCTTCTTTGGACACAAATTCCTTCCTTCTCCACAGTTCTGAGAGGTAAACTATCCTATGTTCCTCTAATTTGCTTATAAAATCACTCTTTATGTCTAAATCATCAACCCATTTATATCTTTTCTTGGTATTTGGTGGTAGGTGTAGGTAAAGCCCTAATTTCTCTTATACTACTTTCCAATTTACCCAGCAGTTTTTGTCTAATAGTGAGTACTTATCCTAAAAGCTGGGGTTTTGGGGTTTATCAAACACTAGATTGCTATAGTTATTGCCTAGTTTGTCCTGTGATCCTATACTATTCCATTGATAGACTACTCTATTTCTTAGCCAGTACCAAAAGGTTTTGATGACCGCTGCTTGATAATATTGTTTTAGATCTAGTACAGCAAAGCCACCTTCATCAGCCTTTCTTTTTTCATTAATTCCCTTGAAATTCTTGACATTTTGTTCTTCCAAATGAACTTTGCTACTATTTTTTATAGATCTGTAAAATAATTTCTTGGGAGTTTGATTTGTATGGCACTAAATAAGTTAATTAGTTTGGGTAGTATTGTCATTTTTATTATATTCACTCAGCCTACCCATGAGCACTTGATATTTTTCCAATTGACTGTGTCAACGCAGGAGAATTATTTTTTAAAAAAGTCAACAACTTGGCAAAGAAAGCATAAAAATTGACTAAAGAAAATAATTCCTTCAAAAATAGAATTAGCCAAATGGAAAAAGAGGTATTAAAGCTAACTAAATAATTTCTTTAAAACTACAATTAGTTAAGTAGAAGCTAGTAATACTCTGAGATATCAAGAATCAGTCAAACAAAATCAAAAGAATAAAAAATAATAAAAGAACATGCAATATACCTCATGGAAAACACAAGTGACCTGGAAAATGGATGCAAGAGAAAGAAATTAAATTTTTTTGAAGCTTCTGAAAGCCTTGATCAAAAACAGAGTCTAGCCAGAATCTTGAAAGAAATTAAGGAAAACTGCCCTAATATCCTAGAAACAGAAAGTAAAATAGTCATTGAAACAGCCCATTTATCACCTCCTGAAAGAATTCCCAAAATGAAAATTCCAAATAATAATGATATTTTAGAATTATCAGGTCAAGAAAGAAACCAGAAAGAAACAATCCAAATATCAAGGAGTTACCATCAAGATTATAGGGGAATTAATAGCTTAAAGGATCAAAGGATTTGGAATATTATAGAAGGCAAAGGAGATTGGAATACAAACAAGAATCAACTGCCCATAAGATTTTAGGGAAAAAGATATTCAGTGAAATGGAGGACTTTCAAATTTTTCCTAATGAAAAGACCAGAGCTGAACAGAAAATTCAATCTTCAAATACAAAGATCAAGAGACACATAAAAATGTAAATATGAAGGGGAAAAACATGGTAATTGATGATTAAATTGTTTGCATGCCTTCATGGGCAGATGATCCTTGGAACTTTTGAGAATTTATCACTATTAGAATAGTTAGAAGTAGTATACATAGACAAGTTTGTAATTATAAATTGCTTTTGGTGGGATGATATAAAAAAAATAAGGGCTAAAAAAAAAAAAGATTGGACCAGGAAAAGAAGAAAGGAAGAAACAGAATAGAACATGAAGAATTTCAAAAGACCTATTACAATGGAAGAAAATAAAGAAAAGAGTGAGCCTTTTTTCACACTTTCCTCATGTTTGGCTCATAGTGGGGATAACATGCACACTTAGCTGGATGTATAAATTTATCTTACATTAAAAGGAAATAGGAGAAGAAAAAGGGTAAAAAAGGGAAGAGGTCAAAAACTGGTAGAAGGGAGGCTAGAAAGAAAAGTAGAAATTGGAGGGGAAAGAGGAAATAAAAGGACTGATAGAATGTAGGAAATATTGAAAGAGATAATTGTCAGAAGAAAAACATTGTCAGATAATGAAAGGAGAGAGAAAAGTATAAATGTGGTTTGGGAATAGGACAGAGAGATATGTACAGTTAGTAACAGAAATGTGAGTGTGATAAACTCTCCCATAAAATACAAGTAGACAACAGATTGGATTTAAAACCAGAATCCCACAATATATTGTTTCCAAAAAATCACATTTGAAGCAGAGAGATACAGAGTAAAGTTAAAGGTTGGAGCAGAATATATTATGATTCAGCTGAAGTTTAAAAAAAAAAGTAGGGGTAGCAATCCTGATATCAGACAAAGCAAAAGCAAAAATGTATCTAATTAAAATAAGTAAGGAAAAATCTACATCTTGCTAAATGGTAACATAGACAATAAAGTAACATCAATATTAAACATATAGGCATAAAGTGGGATAATATCCAAATTCTTAGAGAAATTAAGTGAATTAAAGGAAGAAATAAACATCAAAAACGATACTACAGGGGGATGGGAGGATCTCAACTTCCCTCTCTCAGAACTAGATAAATCTAATCACAAAATAAAGGGGGGAAAAGTTAAGGAGGTGAATAGAATTTTATAAAAGTTAGATATGATGGACTTCTGGTAAAAAGTGAATGGAGATAGAAATGAATATATTTTTTCTCAGTAGCACATGGTAACTATACAGAAATTGATCATGTATTAAAGCATAACAATTATACATTCAATTACAGAAAGGCAGAAATATTAAATCCATCCATTTCAAATTATGTTGCAATAAATATAACCTACAATAAAAAGCAATGGAAAGATAGACTAAAAATTAATTGTAAACTAAATAATCTATTCTTTAAAAATCAGGAGATTAATCATAGAAATAATAAAAGTGTCATCAAAGAGAATGATACATACCAAAATAGCCAAAACACTTCTTAGGAAAAATCTTATATCTCTTATTGCTTATATAACTGATATAGAGTAAGAGAAAATCAATGATTTGAGCATGCAACTTTAAAAAGCTAGAAAAAGAACAAATTAAAAATCCCCAATACCAAATTATAAATTTTGAAAGGCAAAGGAAATATTAATAAATTTGAAAGCAAGAAATGTATTGAAGTAACAAATAAACCAAGAGCTGGTTTTATAGAAAACAAATAAACTGAAAATAGATAAAGTTTTGATTAATTTGATTTAAAAAAAAAGAAAATCAACCAAAATTAAAAGGGTAAATTTTCCATCAGTATAGAAGAAATTAAAATGAAAGTGATGAATGTTTACAAAAAAATTAAAATTGCCCAGATTAGCAAAAGAGGATATAAAATACTTAACCCCCACTTTAGAAAGAGAAAAAAGTGAACACACTAGCAATGAATTACCTAAGAAAAAAAATTTCCAAGACCAGATGGATTTACAAAAGTGGCCTAGCCATGCCAGTTCTAAAACTACATGATAAAATGACAATTATGAAAACTATTAAATACTGGCTAAGAAATTCTTCTGGTGAATCAACGGAATAGGTTAGGTATATAATATATGTTATTAAAATCTGTAGGAAATCCAACTGTCAAACATTTAAAGAACAATTAATTCTAATACTATGTAAAGTATTTTGGAGGGAAAAGGAAAACAAAAAGTTCTTCGAAATGCCTTTTATAACACAAATATGGTGCTGATACCTAAACCAGGAAGAGCCAAAACAAACAAAACAAAAGAACTACAGGCCAACCTCCCTGATGAATATTGATGAAAAAAATGTGAAATAAAAAATGAAGAATTTTGATTATATTAAATTATTTATTTTTGCACAAACAAAACAAGGGTAACTGAGATTAGAAGAAAGTAGAAAGCTTAGAAACAATTTTTACAGCCAATGTTTCTGATTATGGTCTGATTTCCAAAATACATAAAAAACTGAATTAAATTTATAAGAATACAGAATATTCCCTAATTGGTAATTGATCAAAAAATATGAACAGGTAGTTTTCTGATGTAAAATAAAGCTATCTATAATCATATGAACAAAAGTTCTAAATCCCTATGGATTAGTGAAATATAAAGTAAACAACTCTGAGATACCATTCCCCATCTATCAGATTAGTTAATGTGACAGAAAAAGAAAATGATAAATGCTGCAGATGTGGGAAAATTGGAATATTACTACATTGTTGGTGGAGTTGTGAATTGATCCAACCATTCTGGAGAGCAAAAAATTTGGAAGTATGCCCAAACAACTATAAAACTATTTGTATCTTTTGTCGCAACAGTACCACTATTAGGTCTATATCCCAAAGAGATCATAATAAAAGGTAAAGGACCCACATGTACAAAAATATTTATGGCAGCTCTTTTTGTGCTGATGAAGAATTGGATATTGAGGGGATACCATTAACTGGGGATTGGCTAAACAAGTTGTAGTATATGAATGCAATAGAATACTATTTTTCTATAAGTATTGAACAGACTGATTTTAGAAAAGACTAGAAAGACATACATGAACCAGTATATGAAGTGACCAGGAAAAGAAGAACATTGTACATAGTAACAGTGACATTGTGCAATGATCAGCCATGATGGATTTCGCTCCTCTCAGCAACACAAAGATCTAAGACAATTTAAAAGTCCCATGATGGGAAATGCTTTTTCACATTTAAAAAAAGAATTATGGAATCTGAATGCATATTGAAGTATATTATTTTCATTTTATTTGGTTTTTCTTTTTCATGATTTTTCTTTTTTGTTCTGATTCATCTTTTATAACATGACTAATGTGGAAATATGTTTAACATGATTATACATGTATAACCTATATAGCTTGCTTGTTTTTGAAGGGGAGGGAAGAGAAGGATAGAGAAAATTTTGGAATTCAAAATCTTACAAAAATGGGGAGCCAAGATGGTGGAGTGAAAAGGTGACTTTCTGCCTCTCCTCCGATCTTCTCTCAAATCAACAATAAAATAAGCCTCTGAACTGATCTTCAAGTCAACGAATTCAGAAATATTTGGACACTGCTTTCTGGATAATTTCATATGAGGTTAGTCTGTCTCGGGCAGAGAGATAAATAGATGACTCCTGTGTAGGCCGGAACTGAGGGTGGGACTCAGCTCAGCTCATCTTGGCAGAAATTCCAAACTCCAAACTCCAAATTCCAAATTCCAAACACCTGGAGTTTATCTGAGGCACTCGGGACACTCTGCCCTGATTGAGGGCAGTTGTTCTGGCAGACTTGCCTTGTTTAAGGAGTAATTCAGACTTAGTCCTAGCCCCCACCGGCCCAGCACCATAAGTTAACTCGCCTAAGTGCCCCAGGACAAAGCTTTTCAGCCCCCGGTTTTTTTTTCCCCTACCTTAAAGAGATATCCACGCTGTCTAAAAAAAATGAAGAAGCAAAAGAGAGCTCTCACCATAGACAGCTTTTATCAAGGCAAAGAAGCGTTGACCCCAGATACTGAGGTTCCTTTAGATAAAATACCAGAAGAAGGTATTAAAGACCATCACTGGTCATTTTTTCAAAAGACTTTTCTGGAAGATTGCATGAAGAACTTCAAAAGAGACCTGGAGGATAAATGGGAAAATAAACTGAAATCAATGCAAGAAGGATACAATATCTTGCAAGAAGGATATGATGCCCTGCAAAAGAGATATGAAAACGACACCAATTTATTGAAAAATAAAATTAATGAAGTGGAAAAAGAGTGCAATGAACAAATTGGCCAGTTACAAAAGGAGCTTAAAAAGGTAACTGAAGAAAACAACACTTTAAAAATAAGAACTGAACAAATGCAAGTGAATGACTCAATAAGACTTCAAGAATCAGTCAAACAAAATCAAAAAAATCAAAAATTAGAAGAAAATATGAAATATCTCCTAGGAAAAACAACTGACTTGGAAAATAGATCTAGGAGACACAATCTAAGGATTATTGGACTTCCTGAAAGCCATGATGAAAAAAAGAATCTAAACACTATCTTCCAGGAAATCCTGAAAGAAAACTGCGCTGAGATTGTAGAATCAAAGGGCAAAATCACCATTGAAAGAATTCACCGATCACCTCCTGAAAGAGACCCCAAAATTAAAACCCCAAGGAATATCGTGGCTAAATTTCAGGACTATAGCACCAAGGAACAGATTCTGCTAGCAGCTAGAAAGAAACAATTCAAATACCGAGGATCAATAATTAGAATCACACAGAATCTGTCAGCCTCCACATTGAAGGATCGAAGGGACTGGAACCAGATATTCCGAAGGGCAAAGGAACTTGGATTACAACCAAGAATAACCTACCCAGCTAGAATGAGCATTATCCTCCAGGGAAGAAGATGGTCATTCAATGATATAAGTGAATTTCACCTATTTCTAATGAAAGACCAGATCTGAACAAAAAATTCGACACCCAAACACGGAACGCAAGAAATGCATAAAAAGGTAAAAAGGAAGGGACTCTTGAGAACTTTATTTTTACTAGGAGGATACTTAAAGTTTGGGGGTATAATTAACTAGATATTACTTTGATAATATGAAAAAAAGAACTTGAGGGGGAAAGGTTGTCATACTGGGGAAAAGAGGGAAAAAGTGGTAAAATAAGATCTAAGAAAAAAGGAGGTAAAAACAAGGTAAAATCACTTGAAGAGGCAAAGAAAACCTAATATAATTGAGAGAAAGAGGGGAGGGAGATGGGGATTGTGTAAATCTTACTCTCATCAGGTTGGGCTCTAAAAGTGTATATCAGACATTCGATTTCACATAGAAACTTGTCTGTTGCTAGAGGGAAGTGGGAGGGAAAGGAGGAAAAGTAAGGGACAAACTAATAGAAGGGAAAATAGAAGAATCAGGGGAAAGGAGTAAAAACAGGGGGAGGGGATCTAAAGGGTGGAGTATTGTTTGGGGGAGGGGGTCATCAAAAGCAAAGTACTGAGGAGGGGGGAAGGGAGAAAGGGGAAAGGAAAGGGGAAAACATAATTTGGGTAAATAAGATGGCAGGAAATAAAGAATCAGTTATTCTATCTGTGAATGTGAATGGGATGAACTCTCTCATAAAGCGGAAGCGGATATCAGACTGGATTAAAAACCAGAATCCTACAATATGTTGTCTACAAGAAACACGTCTAAAACATAGTGACACATATAGGATGAAGGTAAATGGCTGGAGCAGAAAATATTATGCTTCAGGTGAACAAAAAAAAAAAGCAGGGGTAGCAATCCTTATCTCAGATCTAGTAAACGCCAAGGTAGATCTAATGAAAAGAGATAAGGAAGGAAACTATATTTTATTAAAGGGTAACATAGGTAATGTAGCAATATCTATGCTAAATATATATTCACCAAGTGCAATAGCACACAAATTCCTAGGGGAGAAATTAAGAGAGATGCAAGAAGAAATAGACAGCCAAATGATACTAGTGGGGGATCTCAACCTTGCTCTCTCAGAATTAGATAAATCAAACTACAAAATAAACAAGAAAGAAACTAGGGAGATAAACCAATTTTTAGAAAAGTTAGGTATGATAGATCTATGGAGAAAGTTGAATGGAGACAGTAGAGAGTTTACTTTTTTCTCAGCATTCCATGGAACCTATACAAAAATTGACCATGTGTTAGGGCATAAAAACCTCAAAATCAAATGCAGAAAGGCAGAAATAGTAAATGCATCCTTTTCAGATCATGATGCAATAAAAATCACATGCAATATAAGGCCAGGAGAAAATAAACCAAAAGTTAATTGGAAATTAAATAATCTAATCCTGAAGAATGAATGGGTGAAAGAGCAAATCATAGACACAATCAATAATTTCATCCAGGAGAATGACGACAAGGAGACAACATACCAAAATTTGTGGGATATGGCCAAAGCGGTTATAAGGGACAATTTTATATCTCTAGATGCTTACTTGCATAAAAAAGAGAAAGAAAAGATCAACAAATTGGGCTTATTATTTAAAAAAAGAACTAGAAAAAGAACAAATTAAAAACCCTCAATTAAATACCAAATTGTAAATTCTAAAAGTAAAAGGAGAAATTAATAAAATTGAAAATAAGAAAACTATTGAGTTAATAAATAAAACTGAGTTGGTTCTACGAAAAAACTAACAAAATAGATAAGCCTTTAGTTAATTTGATAAGAAAAAGGAAAGAGAAAAATCAAATTGTTAGTCTCAAGAATGATAAGGGAGAACTTTCCTCCAATGAAGAGGAAATTAGAGCAATAATTAGGAGTTACTTTGCCCAACTTTATGCCAGTAAGTTTGATAATCTAAATGAAATGGAGGAATGTCTACAAAAATATAGATTGCCCAGGTTAACAGAAGAGGATATAAATTATTTAAATAGCCCCATATTAGAAAAAGAAATAGAAGAAGCTATTAACCAACTCCCTAAGAAAAAATCTCCAGGGCCAGATGGATTTACATGGGAATTCTACCAAACATTCAAAGAACAATTAATTCCAATACTACACAAACTATTTGAGAAAATAGGGACAGAAGGTATACTGCCAGAATCCTTCTATGAGACCGATATGGTGCTGATATCTAAACCAGGTAGAGTGAAAACAGAGAAAGAAAACTATAGACCAATTTCCCTAATGAATATTGATGCAAAAATTTAAATAAGAGATTAGCAATGAGATTACAGAAAGTCATCCCCAGGATAGTACACTATGACCAAGTAGGATTTATACCAGGGATGCAGGGCTGGTTCAATATTAGGAAAACTATCAGCATAATTAATTATATTAATAACCAAACTAACAAAAAACATATGATTATCTCAATAGATGCAGAAGAAGCCTTTGATAAAATCCAACACCCTTTCCTATTAAAAACACTAGAGAATATAGGAATAAATGGGCTTTTACTTAAAATGATCAGTAGCATCTATTTAAAACCATCAGCAAGCATCATATGTAATGGAGACAAACTAAAACCATTCCCAATAAGATCAGGAGTGAAACAAGGCTGCCCACTGTCACCATTACTATTTAATATTGTATTAGAAATGTTAGCTTTAGCAATAAGAGAAGAAAAAGAGATAAAAGGAATCAGAGTAGGTAATGAAGAAACCAAATTATCTCTCTTTGCAGATGACATGATGCTATACTTAGAGAACCCTAGAGACTCAACTAAAAAACTACTAGAAACAATTCACAACTTTAGCAAAGTGGCAGGATTCAAAATTCATCCACATAAATCATCAGCATTTTTATATATTACCAACAAAGTACAGCAGCAAGAGATACAAAAAAAAAATTCTATTCCAAATAGCAGATGATAGGATAAAATATTTG
>JAJPUD010003189.1:138629-160525 GCA_023553655.1 Myrmecobius fasciatus | reverse complement strand
AAAAAAAAAAAAAAAAAAAAAAAAGAAGAAGAAGAAGAAGAAAAAGAAGAGAAAAAAGTTTCAGTAGAGAAACAAAACCTATATATTTATGAAACAAATAATAGTACAAGACAATATATGATAACTTGATGAATTGAATGGTAGAGACAAATGCTACTCAGACTCAAATTCAGTGTGTTCAGCATTTAGAAAGAATTAAAATGACAGGGCAGCTAGGTGGCGTAGTGGATAGAGCACCAGCCCTGAAGTCAGGAGGACCTGAGTTCAAATCTGGTTTCAGACACTTCCTAGCTGTGTGACCCTGGGCAAGTCACTTAACCCCAACTGCCTCAACAAAAAGCAAAAAAAAAAAAAAAAAGAATTAAAATGAGTGGCATTTGGCCTGGGCCTAGAAAAATTGTAAGGATTTGATAGACGAATTTGGGGGCAAATGCAATCTACATAAAAAAAAAATTAGCAAAGATTAGAATTGAAAATGAATGCAAAGAGCTTGAGAATCTATGTGATTATAAAAAAAATAAAGGAGATAAGTCACAATTTTACTATCAATGTTTCTGTTAATGTTTTGCTAAATTGAAAATAAGATACCAGGAAAATATTACTCAAAATATTCCTCTCTGCTAAATAAACAAGATAAGGGGTTGAATCAGTGCCTTTTTTCAATTTCAGTAGTAATATTCAAGCACATTAAAGCCAAGTGACCCATCCATGTTACAGGAAACTAGATCCTTTTGTTGGATTTATAGCACTTCCTGCTTCCTGATAAGATATACTTTGAGTACTCTGCCAGAGCTACTGAACTACAAAGAAGACAATACTTCCCACATCATTTCTACACTTTAGCCTCCAATATCAATTTAAATGTAAATAAACCAAATTGTGTGAACCCAAAACATGACTTGCTATGTTCTGAATATCTACAAATCACTCACTTTACAGTCAAAATGAGTAGTTCCACCAAAAGTTCACATTTCTATTGGAAAGCTGTATTTCTATCTATTGCCAACATCACACATTTTATATCTTTTATTTTTCATACAATGAAACTAAGGGACTTCAGCAATGTAAGTTATGAAGATTACATAGCATATCTCTCCAAAAGAGATTAATTAGAATCATCAATATTGTGAACATTTACATTTGTGCTGACTCATTAAATGTATCACTTGTCAAATGGCCTTCCTTGGCTGTCTCTTTCATTAGTATGGTGGACTCGACTAATGTCTCCTGTTTGTTCTGAAGTACTGCCCTGGCAAAAGCTCAAACAAAACCAATCCTGGTTGAAGAATTATCTAAAGGAGACCAAAAAACTTGACTTTTATTAAGTATGTTTAAAGATGTAGGTTCTTGTGGTAATTTCAAGGACTTAGTAATGAAAACTATGCCAGTATTACAGACCACTATTAACTCATCAGGTGCCATTACAGGACAATGAAATAGACTGTCTTTGACCAGGATGAATCCAAGGTCAACATCTTTGCTTTTAGGAATATTTTTGTTATCAGATATATACAAGACAAAGTGGTATGTGACAGAAGTCAAGGGCGGGGAAGGGGAGAGAGAGAGAGAGAGAGAGAGAGAGAGAGAGAGAGAGAGAGAGAGAGAGAGAGAGAGAGAGAGAGAAGAGAGAAGAGAGAAAAGAAAAAAGAGAGAGGGAGAGGGAGAGAAAGGTAAGGAGGAAAGGAGAGAAAGAGAAAGGGAGGGGAGAGGAAAGAGGAAAAGAGGGAGAGAGGGAAAGAGGGAAGGAGGGAGAGAGAGAGAAATCTAGTTAAGTTGTTTTGTGTGTTTTAGTTTTCAAAAGTTTCAAAAGAAATCCTAAAGTAATGGACATTCTAAAAGCAATTATTTGTGAACTCTTAATTATCTTGAAATTCATAGAGGAAATCAATATGGAGTAGTTTTAAAGGTTTCTGTGATTCCCTAGCTGCTAGTGAGCACATTTCTTTTTCCCACTAAGAAGTCCTTTCTCCTTATTGCTCTGATATAGTCCTCTGGATTTGCCTGTTCATTGCCACATTGTACTTAATCCAAATCATCTTTTTCCTCACCCTTTTTTCTCAGGCAAGGAAGCTGATATCTAGTGGTTCAGAGTCAGAGAGTACAACTAATCTTCACTTTCACAATAAAATTTAACAAATAACTTGCAGATATTTTTAAAATCTGAAATGGCAACTCAATTAAATGCAGTTTAATACATATGCATTAAGGGCCTACTATGTTCAAAGATCTGTGCTCAGATAGAAGAAAATAAAACAGAAAATCTCTTCCCTTGAAGAGCTTACAATTTGTTGGGGGAGGGAACAAAAGGAAATAAGTATTTTATTAAGTGCCTCATATCCCAGACACTGGATTAATTTCTTTAGAAATGTTATATCAAATGCCCTCCAAATAATCCTGAGAGGTGCTATTATTAGCCATTATTATTATTGTTATTATTAATTCTCATTAGATCAATAAATCAACAAGCATTTATTAAATACCTGGTATTGAATTCTATGGATATAAAAAGAGGCACCCTGGCTTCAAGGAGCTTACAATCTAATAGGGAAGATGTTTTTTGATTGTTTGTTCTTACTTTTCAAAGAAGAGCAATGACAATGATGTATTGATTTGCTTATGAAATGAATTTCGGTGAGGTAGAGTTGCACAAAGTTGTCAGTCTCTCTCTGTCTTTCTTAGTCATAGAAATCCAGTGGCTGAACAAGTGAGATTGACTGCTTCCCAGATGCCAAAGTGAATTGTTCTCTTCTACCCATTCTGCCAAGGAAAGTCTTCATGTGTTTGGAGTAGACAGTAGTCCAACTCACCAACAGGTGTGAGGCTTGTCAATTACCCTCAAAATGGTTTAGCCCATTTGCTGAGAAGGTTTGTTAATATTTGGTTGCTATTGGCATGCATTTTTTTCAAACAGTTGAGAGTTGGGTGAATCAGGCAGACACCAAAGGTGGATGAGTAGCCCTGAAAAGTTCTCAGCAAAGCCTTGTACCAGAGATGCCATTTTTCTGAACACTCCATACATTCCACAGATATATACAAAGCAAGCTACATAAAAGACACATAGAAATAATTACAAGAAGGAAGGAAGCAGAATTGAGTGATTAGGGAAGACTTCCTGCAGAAAGTAGAATTTTAGTTGGGGTTTAAAGGAAGTCAGGGAGTTCAGTAATCAGAAAGGAAGAGAATGAGCATTCTGGATAAAGGGAACAGCCAGAGAGAATGTCTTGAGCCCAGAAATATATTTATATTTTAAGGAACAGCAAAGAGGGTAGTGTCACTGGATCAACATTTACATGTTGGGGAGGAAGGTATAAGAAGACTAGAAAAGTTAGAGGGTGATAGTTATGAAAGGTTTTGAATACAAAGCAGAATTTCATATTTGATCCTGGGGGCAATAGGAAACCACTAAAACTTATTGAATGGAAGGGAAAGGAGGGACAGAAAGGATAACAAGGGATAACAAAATCAAACTCATGTTATAGGCAAATAACTTTGTGGACAATGGAGATTCATTTGGACTGGGGAGAGACTTGAGGTAGCTATTGCAATAATCAGGGTGAGAGAAATGAGAGCCTGCATTAGAATGATGCCAGTTTTACAGTAGAAAGAGGGTATATTTGAGAAATAGTGCAAAGGTAAAATTGGAAGACCTTGACAACAGGTTAGACATGTGGGAGGAGAAATAGTGAGAAATACAGAATAACTCCTAGGCTGTGTATCTAAGGAATTGAGAGGATGGTGTTGTTCTCTACAGTAATCAGGAAGGTGTTTATGAATGTGTGTGTGTGTGTGTGTGTGTGTGGTAGGGGGAGTTGGAGGAAAGATAATGACTTCTATTTTGAATATATTGAATTTAAGTTGCCTAATGGACATCCAGTTCAAGATGTCTAAAAAATAGTTGAAAATGAAAAATCAGAGGTCAGCAGAGAGAATGAGGCAGAAAAACAGATTTGAGAATTATCAACACAGGGATGGTAATTAAATCTATGGAAGCTGATGAGATCAACAAGTGAAATAGTACAAAGAAGATTATGACAGACCATCTTTGTGTGTGATTGAGATGGAGTGGGGTGAGGTGAATCTTATGAAGTGTCTTACCAAATATCAAGCTCATTGAGGAAGAGAAAGGAGTGATTTGGGTCTGTAGACACCAATTAGCAAAATTTTGATTTATGGTAGATAATAATATCATTATCCTAAAAGGAAGAGAGATTTGAGTGATGGAGGAAGGGGAAGAACCTAGCAGTGGCAAGGAAGAGCAAGGAGCATTACAACTCCTTTCCTCAATCAGTGAACTAAAGAGAAAGAGAAAATATGCAGCCAGGATTAGAAAGTGTGGCCAGGGAGGCTGTGTCACTGTGGAAAAGCAAGGTTCCAGTAAAAGCTAATAGATAGAAGGAGGAAAAGGAATTAATTTAAGATGAGGGAAACTTTTTGATTGTGGAACAGGCATTCCCTAGATTATAGCTGAAAGACTAGATGAAATAGGATGAAATTTTGGATTGGGAGGGTTGAAGGGAGAATGAGAAATCACATGGTAGGGGTTCAGAATTTAGATGATTATCTGTAGGAGTTCATAGTCATTGTACAATTGCAGAAACCGAGACAGAGATAAGTGACTTTTCCAGGATCACATAACTAATAAATGTCCAAGACCAGCTTTGAATTCTTATCTTCTTGATTTTAGGCTCATTGTGCCATCATGCCACCAGACTGCATGTAGATAAATATTCACACAAACTATCAATAACATACACAGAAAAATATGTACGTATATTACATACAAAATGGTGCAAAGTTACTTCAAGAGGAAATGAGCACTAACAACTTGGGACATCAAGGGAAACTTCATAAACAAAATGACACAAAAACTGTACTTTGAAGATGCTTAGTTTTCTTCCAGATAGAGTGAAGGATGATCTAATTTGAGACCAGGGAGAACACCTATGCAAAAATATGAAAGTGGATGATGGAATGTTAGATATGGGTAACAGCTAACCAATTAGTTTGAATAGAACAGATGAGTGAAAGAAGAGTAATATTAAAGAAGACTGGAAGAACAAGTGGGAATTGTAGCACTAGAGGCTTGAAATGGTCAGACAGATTGATGAGTTTGCATTTCATCCTTCAAGCAGAAAACAGACACTGATGTTTTGAATTGGAGATAGAGTGAGGCATGTGAGTGACACTGTCAGATTTCTGTTTTAGGAATATGAATTCAGTAGCAGCATAGAGGATGGAGAGGGAAAAGATTGGGGTAAAGAGAGAGACAGCAAGAAGCTATTACAATAGTAGAGAAAAGGGCTTATAAAAACTTGAAATTGAGCAGAGCTATGAGTGGAAAGAGTAAAATAAATATAAGAGATATAGTGGAAATAAAAATAAACAGGATAGGATATTGATTGGATATTGTAGGTTGAGAGGAGGGAGCAGTGAATGGGGAGAAAAAATAAAAGCTGTCTCCAAAGAAAGGAAGTCTGAGAATTCCTTGGCAGAACTAGCAAAGTTTGGATTACAAAATATTTTGGAGGAAATTAATTATTTTGGAACAAATTATGTATGAGATGATTATAATTTTGAAAATTATTATAGATACTAAGGATAGCTCCAGTCTAAAAGACCTTATAATTCTGTAATGCTAAGATATGCATGTAAGTAAATATTATATAATACAAAAGAAATTGAGGAAAGTGCTATCGAGAAGCATGCTAAGAAAAATGGAGTCAGAAAGCTACCTCAGAAATTCAACCAACATCCAACAATAAAACTCTTCCCTAACAAATCAGACAACAGGCTACCAAGCCTATGTTTGAACACCTCTAATATTATTTCTTAAACTTCTCAATTAATTTTTATAGTTTTCATTGTTGTTAACTATCTGTACACTAAAATTACATGTCTCTCTGAGCTTCCAGCCTTTGCTCCTATGTCTGCCTTCTAGAGCCTATAAAAACAAATCTAAATCTCCTTTTCACAACTTTAGCACATCCTTCCCCATGCCTAAGACTTCTCTTCTTCAAGCTAGATATTCCCATGTCTTTCAGCTAATCTTCTCTGGCATGATATTAAGACAGTCACCATCCTGGTGACTCTTCTCTAGTCAGTCTCCCAAATTACTAGCATCCTCCCTAAAATGGCACTCTAAAATGTGAGTCTGAACCAATAATCCTGATAACTAAGGTCACATATAGAAAAATTTCTATTTCCCTAGTCAAGGATATTCTCTTAAGATAAACAAAAGGATCTGGATGTAGTCCTCAAAAATGATGAAGATTGCTGTTTATGTCTACCATTCCATCCTATTCTTGTCCATGTTGTCCCAGAATTTCATCAAAGAAGGTTCACTTAACATGTTGAAAACCTTCCTGGATGTTTCTTGAAATAAATACAGCATGGACTACCAATCTTTTTACAAATTATTTAACTTTGTTAAACAGGAAATACCACAGGCTACCTTCAGATTAGGGTAGTTTTTCCTTAAAAGGAAATGAAATTACCACTAAGATTTAATTGTACTCAAGTCCTTGATTTGACTTTCTATAGACTAAGCACAAAAGCCATTATGGTTACTGGTTCCTGAGCCTTGACACACCTTCAGACCTACCTACTTCCATCTCAAGTATCTTGGCCATGGAATCACAGAGAACTGGACATAAATGAACAATAATTTTTTTTTAATGAATAGGAAACATGGAGGAGATATGATGAAAATATAAACAATTAAGATAATGTAAGGCACTCCCAAATAGGCATGTAGACTTTACCAACACACTGCTAAATGCCATGTACTGAATAAGGCTCTATTCTTCTACCTTTAAGAGGTCAATGTAACATGGTCTCAAAGCTATTTAGAACCATGATTGTCCTGGACTAAATGACTAAACAACAAAACCCTGGGGTAGACCAAAGGGTACTGCTAGTGCCATCCTCCTAATGGGGTAAATAAATGTTAGTATATAATTCTGATGGAATTTGTTGTTGTTTAGTCATTTCTGTCATGTCCAGCTCTCCATGACCATATTTGGGGTTTTCTTAGCAAGGATACTGGAGTGTTTTGCCATTTTCTTCTCCAGTTCATTTGACAGAAAAGGAACTGAGGCAAACAGGGTAAATGGCTTGCCCAGAGTGTCTGAAGTGAGGTTAGATTTGAACTGTGGTCTTCCTGATTTCACAGACACACAACAGTCATCTTATTTCTCCTACTCTGGAGTAGCGCAGAAGTAATCCTTTTGGGGAGTAATTTGGGGTGGGTAAAGAAATGGTGGAGTCTCTCTATATACTTTGCTTTCTTCTAAGGACATGGAGAAACAGAATGAAAACTATTCAGATGCCTTACTAAATCAGATCATCACTACATTACTTATCCAAGTTCCTTGAACCCTTTTCTAACAGCAAATCATACTTTACCAAACTGGAATCCTGGATTCCTTCTACCATATACCTCCTCTCTTCATTCTGGGCTGCTAAATGGAGCTAAAGTAAGTGACAAAACAGCAAATTTAATTTCAATCTAATCTAAAAGAATCCAAATTACAAAACTGTCCTGATAATTTCCCACACTCCAAATATATTTGTTATCCCCTTCACCTTAGCAATTATTCAAAACTTTTCTCCTTAAGTCACACACACTAACCCCTCTCCAACTCCCTTAGGTAACTAATTATTTCACAATAAAATAAAATCTATAGAACTCCTTCTCATCATCTTATCTCACATTCCTTTCACATAATCCTTCACTATCTCCTTCATTCCATTCACTATTGATAAGATCAGCCCTCTACTTGCCAAGTCAAAACCTTTGTTTAAATATGTGATTTCCTCTCCTCTAAGCAAACTGCCTCCACTATCATCTTCATTCTCTCTCTCTCTCTCTCTAATCTTCAGGATCTTCCTAAATGCAGGTCCTTTTTCTGCAGATAACCTAAATACTGATATCTCCCCATTGTTTTTGTTTGTTTGTTTGTTTGTTTGTTTGTGTTTAAACCCTCATTTGCTTCAGCTATTCTAGATAGCTACAGTCTAATCCCCTCCTCCCCTCTCAGCTCCACTTCCTTTCCTCACATTGTTTTCTAAAACCTCTACAAATATGTCTCTTGGCCCAGTCATTTATCTGGAATTGCTCTCTCCCAGGTTAGCAATGATTTCTTAGCTACTAAATCTGATGGTCTTTTCTCAGCCCTTATCCATCTTGACCCTTCTGCAGCATTTGACATCATTGACTACCTTCTTCTGGATTATTTTCTTTTCTCTCAATTTTTATGAGACCACTTTCTTTTTACTCCTTGTACTTTTCTGCCTGCTCCTCTGTCTCCTTTGCTGGATCTTCATCCATAAAATACATGCTAACTAGATGGACTGCAAGACTGTCTTGGGTCCCTTTCCCCCCCCTACTTTAACAGTTTCAGTCACATCTGTTCCCATGGATTAAATTATCATCATTACTAAAATCACTCACAGTCTTCATACAGATTTTTTAAAAATACTTAAGGGTAAGGCTTTTCATTTTCCCTTATTAAATGTAATATAATATTCAACTTGCTTTTATAGCCTACAGAGATCTTTTTTATCCTGTCATCTATGCTACCTATCCCTCCTAACTTTATTTCATTTGCAAATGTTCTAAGCACAACAGCCATTGCTTAATGTAGAGATGAAATAATCAATTGATTTGAAGAAGCTTATCAGCATAATATGACCTTTTTAAGGTCAGGGACTAATTAATTATAATTTCTTTGTCTTGCTAATACCAAATACAGTGACTGGCACATAGTAGAAGTTCAATAAATGCTTATTAAATTGGGTTAAACTGATGAAAATCATTAATAAAAATGTTAAATAACACAAAGAGTAAAACATTTCATATTAACACCTTCCTTAACCTTTTCAGCTGAGGACATTACTTCTTATTTCACTGACAAAAAAAAATCATATTTGCTCAGAATGTTCTCTTCTCTCCTCCTCAAGAAGGGAGAACTTGACTAGAAACTTCCTCCCAAGTTAAGATCAAACCCTTAATCAAATTTTAAATCCTGGTACAATGTAAACCTGGAGAAACTTTGACAGAGCCATATCCAAATGAGGCCTTTTGATACTCAGTATTGTTTCAATTGACAGAGGTATGAAGGGAAAGCATTCCAAGAACAGGAAATTGTATCAGCAAACAAACAGAGGTAGAAATACATTTGCAGAAGACCTCAAGGTGTGCAAAGCACTTTATATAAATTTATCTTACTTTTTGCGGAATATAATCTCTTTGGACTTTTTTTTCAGTGTCTTGTACACTTGAGAAAAGATTCTTGATCTCCTATGATCGCCCCTGTGAAAAAGGTATTATCATCATTTTCCCTATTTCTAGGTAAACTATGATAAAATAGTGGCTATGTGCTCCTCATGAAAATGTAGGGCCATAAGGAACACTGATTGTTAACCAATGCAAGATCTTATTTCAGACAGCCACCCATCAGGCCTTAATCTAAGTATCTTAATCTAGGTTGTTTGACTCTTTGTGGCCCAATTAAGAGTTTTCTTGCTAACCTTGCCATTTCCTTCTCTAGATCTTTTTTTTTTCCCCCCTGAGTCAATTGGGGTTAAGTGACTTGCCCAGGGTCACACAGCTAGGAAGTGTTAAGTGTTTGAGGCCAGATTTGAACCCAAGTCCTTCTAATTTCAGGGCTGTTGCTCTATCCACTGTGCCACCTAGCTGCCCCCTCCAGGTCATTTTACAGATGAGAACACTAAAACAAATAGGGCTAAAAGTCTTGCCCTGAGGTTGGATTTGAATTTTGGAAGATTCATATTCCTGACTTCAGGTATGGCATGCTGTCCACTCGCCACCTAGCTACCCAATATAGATGAAGAATCATCTTATTTTTTATTTTGTGCCCCTATCAACTTAGCTACATTTTCCTTCCTTCCTTTACTCATATCAAAGGAGAAAGGCTCCTTGCTAAGATAAGTAGTTTAATTGAATTATATAAAGGAATAAAAAAAAATGCAAATGATGGATGTGGCAACTATTTCAATTCTCCCAAAGTCTTACTTATTACCTTTCCCAAAAAAATCTATTTTTTTCCTTCCAAACTTCCCTATTTCTGTTAAGGTAATTACCTTTTTTTTTTTTTTTTTTTTTAGTCACTCAAGGTAAAACTTTTTGTGTCATCTTAACTCCTCACTTACAGCCATTGCATATATCTAATCAGTTGAAAAATCATGCAATTGGGGACAGCTAGGTGGCACCAGCCCTGAAGTCAGGAGGACCTGAGTTCAAATTTGGTCTCAGACACTTAACACTTCCTAGCTATGTAACCCTAGGCAAGTCACTTAACCCCAATTGCTTCAGAAAAAAAAAAAAAATATCATGCAATTTTTATATCACATCATTTCTTGTATCCTTCTCTTCCACCTTCATTACAACCAGCACCCTAGTTCAGACATTCATCACCTTTTGCCTGAATTGCCAAAATGCCCTCATAGTTTATCTCCCTGTCTCAAGTTTTTCTCCAATCCAGCTTATCCTCCATACAGCCTCCAAAGTGAGTTTTCCTAAAGTAAAATTCTGACCATATCATTCTATTATTCAATAAACTTTAGGTCTCCCTAGTCACTGGATCTCTATGATCAAATGTAAACTCTTCTACTTGCCTCTTAAAAGACCCTTCAAAATCTGGCTCTAACCTGTCTTTCAAGATTTATTACATATAGTTCCCCTTCACATCCTCTCTGATCTAGCCAATTTTGCCCTTTTTACTGTTCTTTTTATGTGGTATTCCATCTCCAGTCTCTGTCTTTATACTGTCTCTCCACCTTTTTAAGAACTCACTCTCTTAATATTCATATTTAAGAATCTTAATTTTCTTTATAGGACAGGTCAATTGCCACCTTACCTATGAACTTTCCAGATACACCTAGATAATAGTACTGTCTTCTTAAAGCTAGATTTTAGGGTTCTTGAAGTCAGGGACTGCTGAAGGTTTATCTTTGCATTCTCAATGCCTATCTGTATACATGATATACAATAATTATTTAATATATTTTGGTTAATTGAAATACTGATTCCTCTCATCTCTCTAAGGATGAAATCTTGCATTTGCTGAATCCTGTTTAAGAGTAAATAAATACTAAGTCACCTGCTAAATGCAAGCTTCCTTCAATTGCACCATATGTGGGAAAGGGTGATTTAGTCCCTTTCCAGTGTCAGTAGCAGCTGGACGCTAGAATTCTTTACTTGGCTGAAATAGCTATGACAACATTGACCCTGAACTAGTTTTCTTTTTGTATTTCTCATTCTTTAGTTCAGCTTAACTAGATTCTATTCAACCTCTTCCAACTTTTACTGTCAAATAAGATACAATTCATAGAGATATGAGAGGGTCTTCTTACTTGCTAACCTTTTCTAGCTTCAAGCAAAAAGATAGTCCCCATGACAATGAACTTCTTCTTGTCTATCTCTATTCTTCTAGATTTTATCTCCATCAAAATCTCTGCTAACAAATAATCTCAGGGACACAGATACTCCTTGCAACAAAACTTACTGATAGATCTAGAACATGGGAAATTTTCCATAAATCCCTAGACTGGAGTCTATTCTTTCCAGAAGAAAAAATTGAGCATCAAAAATTTCAAATACATTGTTTGTGGTTTCACACAGCTAGCAAGTGGAATAAGCTTCCAGGTTCCTGATGTTCTCACCCTGAAGTAGCAAATAGTCTAATCTGGTTAAAACATAATTTACATGAATAGGAGTAATCTGTGAACATTGCTAGAGAAATTCAAGATACTGGAATTCCCTGTTGTCCAGTGAACACAGAACAGTGAAATATTAAACTTGTTATGGAGATTCCTATAAGGAAGATAGAGGAAGAAAATCCATCTTGAGTGCCCAAGAGGAAGGCATATTCTATTTCAGGCATGCTGCCTCCCCAGACCCTGAGACACTGGGAGTCTCTGTTATAGATGATGATGGATGGGTTCTGTGGGAGCTGTTTCTCCTTCCCTGAGAAATGCCAGGTGGTGTTTGGGGTGATTGCTACTTTGTGGATGCAGTCTTTGCTTCCAGTCTCAATCCCTTTTGCCTAGCTCAGAGAAGAAGAAAAAGGAGAGGGAGAGGGGAAAAGAGAGAAAAAGATAGAGACAGAGAATAGAATGACAGATAGACAGATAAAGAGATACAGAGATATAGGAGGGAGAGAGGGAAAGGGAGAAGAAGAAGACAGACAGACAGACAGAGACAGACCGAGACCGAGAGCGAAAAAGGGGGGGGGGAGTTCTGTCCTTTCCTTCCTGGGCTGCTAGCCAAAAGCAGCTGGTACTCACACTTGTTACCTTGTCTGTAACCATTTCAGTTTCTTTCCTATCTCCTTTATTCTTTATATAAAAAAAAATCAGGTGGCCACCAACAATACTTGTTTGTGTGATTAATGATGGCAATGGATAGAGAAAGACTAGAAGGAACTTTTTTTTTTCCCTTTAAGAAACAGAAACACTATTCCCTTTCATCTGAGGCCTGGGGGAAGGGTTAGAAAGAAGTCCCTTCTGGATTCTTACAAGAAAGCGAGTGTACCATAATTATCCCCTAGACTAAATATAGAGAAACCCTTGAGGCTAACACAAGCACACATAGTAAAAGTCTCTCAGAACAATGTCGGGGAGTTGCAGACAATGTTGTTGCTGAGGACAGATGCCACTGAGGGAAACAACAACAATAATAACAAATGCCATTTTTTAGTATTATCATACATCAACATATTGTTGTATAATTGGTACATAATATATTATTTTGTAACACTAGTACTTCAAGACTTGTTAAGCTCTTTGCATGTGTTATCTTTCTCATTCCTCTGGTTTATTAAGGACTTCTAGTAAAATACCTAGTTCCCTTTCAGACATCTTAAATAAGATTATACACACATCATTATTACTTTTTTTTATTCCTCTAATTCTCTTGTTTATTCTGTAATAAAATTTAGAAGTAGAAAGATTTAAAGTATGACTAAACTTAAATTCTCAATTTGCAGACAGTGATTAGGTGGTTTAGCGAAGTCACCCTGAGTAAGATGTAATGGAGATGTAGTTCAAATCTAGAACCTATGAAGTGCTTGACAGCATTCTTTTCAATACACCATAATGACATCATTAACTTCAATTTCTAGAAGTTTCTTAGCCCTGAAATGTTCAAAAAGACTGAATGGCCAATACTCTCCTCATTAGCCTAAGCATCTTGAGAACAGGGACTATTTGCCTCTGTCTTCCCATCCATTAACACAATACCTGGGATATAATAGGTATTTAATAAGTGCTTATTGACTTGACTAACAAAGGTTTTGTGTCTTGGAGAAAATAGGTAATTGCTGAATTTTTCTGAATGACATGGTAAGATCCATATTACAGGAAAATGATGTGAGTAATTATGGAAAGAATGGAGCTGAATGGTGAGATATTGAGGCAAGAAGACTAATTAGGAGCCTACTAAAATGGAGAAAGTGAGAGGCAATGAAGTCCTGAAATGGTGGCTGTGTAAAGAGGAATCAAATGTGAGAAATTTTGTGGATGTAGAAATTGCTGAAATAGGTAATGTTTATACCCACATTGTAGCGCTCTCTCTCTCTCTCTCTCTCTCTCTCTCTCTCTCTCTCTCTCTCTCTCTCTCTCTCTCTTTCTCTCTCTCTCAATATGTATAGACAGATATATTTGTGTGTATGTGTGTGTGTGTGTATGTGTGTGTAATAAAGGATAGTAAAGGGGCAGCTAGGTGGTGCAGTGGATAGAGCACCAGCCCTGAAGTCAGGAGGACCTGGGTTCAAATCTGGTCTCAGACACTTAACATTCCCTAGATGTGTGACCCTGGGCAAGTCACTTAACCCCATTTGCCTCAGCAAAAAGCCAAAAAAAAAAAAAAAAGGATAGTAAAGAGTTGAAGGTAACACTGACATTATGAACCTGCGTGAATGGAAAGATGCTGGCATACTAGCCATAATAAGAAAGTTTGGAAGTAGGTTGAGCTTGTCAGTCAGCAGGCATTTACTAAGTGCTTGCTATATGCCCTTGATTTTAAGGAATGCATATTTCATTGAGAAACAATGTATAAATAAATAGAAACACATATGATACATGATGAAGTCCTGAGTAATTAGATGGGGTTGGCAGAGAAAGACTGAAGTATTGATGGAATTAGAAATCCGATTTATATCAAATCCCTGAGTTTAAATTTCCCTTAGAAATATGTCTATTGGGGCAGCTAGGTGGCACAGTGGATAAAGCACCAGCCTTGAAGTCAGGAGGACCTGAGTTCAAATCTGACCTCAGACACTTAACTCTTCCTAGCTGTGTGACCCTGGGCAAGTCACTTAACCCCAACTGCCTCAGCCAAAAAAAAAAAAAAAAGGTTTAAAAAAAAAGAAATATGTCTATGGCTCATGCTGTCTTTGCTGAATTTCTTTGAGGTTATGCAGGCAATAACATTCTGCCATGTGATGTCTCTCCTCTCACCACCCCCCCATCTTGCTTCATGATGTCTTTCTCCTTATAGCTAACTCTTTTATCCCATTTAAGATTTAGCTGCCAGTTAAAGGCATACTCCAATCTCCTGGGATGTTCTCTTTCTCTTGGTTCATTGTAAGTTCCATTAGGCAACTTGAATTTTCCATCAATAATTGCTTAAACTCCTTGCTAACTATATGCTCTTCCAACTCTATTTCATATTTACCATTCCAGGAGTTTATTATATCTCTTCATTTCATCTGTTATCTTCTCCTAAATTAATCTACCTTTTGCCAGAGAATTATCATTATGAATTCTTAATATGACTGAACCCCATTATTTTAGTACCTTTCATTTGGTGCTGAATTCCAAACACATCATTTGGAACCACAAATTGCTCTCTTAAATCACAGATACATATTAGATTCAGGTTAACAGGAAAGTAAAAGGCATTGATATCAGCTGGAAAGAACAGGAAAGATAGTGTTCTGTTTGGGACATTTTAACTTAAGGATGTCTTTGTGGTCTCTAGTTTGAAATCTGATGATTGAGACTAAAGTTGAGAGAGAGAGATAACTGAATACATAGAACTATGAGTCATTACCATAGAGATGATAATAAAATCCATTAGAGCTAATGAGGTCTTGAGAATGTAGGAAGAAAAGAGAAAATTGTTTGAGATAGAGATTTGAAAGAACCCAAACTTAAGGAGATATGCTATGGATTATAAATCAGCAAAGGAAATGGAAAAGGAATAATCAGGGAGGTGGAAGCAAAAGCAAGGGAGAAAATGTACAGTAGAGTGTTCAGTAAGAGAGGGTAATCAAAGGGTGGTTAAATGTAGCAGAGAGGTTCTTAATGATAATTAAGAAGAGATCATCAGATCAAGTAAATAAGAAATTATTGGAGACTGTGAAGATAAAAATTTCATTTGAATGATAAGGTTTGAATCCAGGGGCAGCTAGATGATGCAATGGATAGAGAACCAGCCCTGAAGTCAGGAGAACCTGAATTCAAATCTGACCTCAAACATTTAACACTTCCTAGCTGTGTGACCCTGGTTGGACAAGTCATTTAACCCCAATTGCCTTAGCAAAAAAAAAAAAAAAAAAGAAAGAAATTGAATCTAGTTTGCAAAGGGTTAAAGAGTGAAAACAGGAAGCAATGCTCTTAGATAGTTTTTTTTTTCCTAGAAATTTAGCTAAGAAAGAAGAAAGACAGAGACAGACAGACACACACAGAGACAATGAGAAAGTAAGAGAGCTCTGCAATTTAGTTATGCTTCTACTAGCTGAAAATATTAAGCCCATCAACAAATATTTATTAATGTGGTCTTAAATTAAAACTAACTTAAACAGGCTTTTTCTGTTATCCCAGATGGTGTGAGAATTCTATTTTAATTCCCTAAGTATAGTTCTTAAAAAGTGAAGATCGTCCACCTGAGATATGTACTCTCAAAAATCAAACACTTTAGAAGGATGATCCATAATATTGGAAAATCTGTATACTCATTTCTCTTTTCTCCCAGGAACACAGAGCCAAGATATATTTCCTATATACCAGACTGCCTGGATTGAACTCAGGGAAATCATACAAAACCACACAGAGTAAAAAGAAGAGGATCCCTAAGCAACTGGTAAATTTGTGGTTCTTTCAGATCTACTTCATTGCACACAATTCTGTAAAGAAAATTCTTGCGGCCTAACTGCTATATGACTTAAGCTATTAATGACGTGAAAGCAAAGTGGCCATATAAAGATTAGATATCCAAAACTATAATGTTTCTATTTTGATAGACAAGACTGACTGCTAGTAGCAAGAAGGTTTGCCTGTAGATGAGAATAGCCACAGTTCCTTTCACCAGAGGACAACGTTTATGCTTTTTGGCCCCATTGCCTGTAGTAATTGTTTCTGTACTCATTTCAAGTATAAGTGTATGGATAACTATATAAAATAAGAATTCTAAAAATGGAAAAAATAGTAGTCATCTTGTCCATTTCCCCTCATTTTACAAGCTTCTTGAGGGACAGGGATGGTGATTTTGTTTTTCTTTGTATCCCTAGATGTTAGCAAAATGCCTAACAATAAATGTTTCTTGACTTGACTTGACCTGAAAGGGCAGCTCTGCTACTTACTGTGCAATCTTGGGCAAATCATTTGTCTAGGTTCCTTCCAGCTCAAAATCTCTTCTGTTATGAAGAGATTGATAACCTATCAGGGTAGTAGAAGTAGCAAAAGTAATAAATAAGAACACTTATTCTAAAATAGCATAGACATACAATTGCCTGGTAGAACAAACAGTGCATCAACTCATCCAAGCAAACAACAGGGAAAAGAATCCTCACACTGTTTCAAGCAGTTCCCTGTTCACACAGACTTTTCAGTGTTCTAAGAGCATAAACCAATGTTATTTCATTAAACAATCCGTCCTGAAGAAGTTGCAGATTGTCTACTCTACAACAGAGTTTGAGAAGATAATCTTTTAAGGATAAGGGGAGAAAATGGATGAGAAAACATGGCAGATGTACCTGACACAGTTGCAGCCTTTTCAAGCACATATGCTTGTGGGATATACTGATCTCCAGAGAGAATAGGACTTATGGCCTGGAGCCAGATTTCAAATTCTATCCCAGATACTCCCTACCAAACTGAGTCTGGGAAAGTCACTTCATCTCTGTCTCATTTTTTATAACTAAAAATGGAGATAACAATATGAGAATCAGATGAGATATTTGTAAAGTCCTTAGCACAGTGCATAACACATAATAGGTGCTTAATAAATGTGTGTTACATATCTTCCTTTCCCAGAATCCTTAACAATTCCTCTGTCCCTTAGCTTCTAGTTTTTTTCTCATCACTCGTAAGTCACAGATATCTAGTTTGCTCAGCATTATCCTGAGCTGATCATCTCTCACTGACTACTAATTTTTTTGTCTTGCCCATATGAAGTTAATTCATCTTTTAACTATAGGATTAAAATTAGTCACAGGAAAGGCTCTATTTTGCCTTTCTGTTTTCCATTCTTCAAGTCCTCGCTTTCTCTAAGCACAATCAAACTGGAAAATATGGAGGTTATCTAAAAAGATTTCTAAGGGCCCTTCTAGATCTAACAGCCTGTGATTCTATGATTACAAGAGGGAAAAAAGGAAGAAAAAAAAAAGACTGTGCTGAACAATTTTTATTGAAAGCATAAAACTTCTCAGGCTATTTCCTTTTCAATTAATCCAATGTCTCAAATTATTGCTATTAGTAATAAACTGTTAGAGATGTAAATAGATATTGTATATAAATCAAGTTACAATTTGTTTCAGCTAAAACAGTTAAACAGCTTAAAAGGAACGAGAAATTGAAAAGATATAAGTGTAAAAGATAGTTTAATAAACAATTATGAAAGACCTTTGCTTTCTGAGGCATTATCTTTTCCTCATAGAAAAGATAGAAAAATGAGGTACAACATCATCACTGACCTCAAGGAGCTATATAATCTAGTAGGGTGATGGACTCCAAATAACTGAGGAACAAAATAATACATAAATGAATGACAAGAAATCTGACATAACAGAGATATAACTTTCCTGGTAAGACTAGGTCTCAGTGATTTTCAAAGACGCCTAAGCTGCTAAAAACTGAAGGAGTTATACTTATTCTTACTTGAGAAGAAAGGAAGCTAATAGGAGATAATGAAAGTAGGCCTAGAGGACATTTTGGTTTTTGTTTTGGTTTAGAACAAGCAAAAGTTCTAAGGAAACTTAGGAACTAAGGAAAAAAGCATAAAAGAGGCAGTGTCAACAACTCCTTCCTTTCCATCTTTTTTTGTTGTTTTTTTTTGCAGGTTCTTCTTTTGGCTGTCTAGTAATAAATGACAATAGCAACAATAATAATACTTAATTTTTCAATTCTCTAGTCCTACTTTCACAATAACATCTTCTCTTTCCAGACTGAGAGAATATATGACTCCTAGCATCTTTAAAAGTTAACTTCCAATGAAAATCAAGCAGTTTAAGTCTTCTCAGGAGTGTTACAGAGGAACAGTCTTGCAGTCTGGAATATCTGGGTTCAATATATGCTGATTTTGTGACCATAAGCATTTCCTAATTCTTAGTTCCCCAAGATGACTCTCTAGAGCAGTGGTTCCCAGATTTTTTGGTCTCAGGATCCTATTACACTGCTATAAATTATTGAGAGCTCCCCAAAGAGCTTTTAATTGTGTTGGCTATGTCTATCAATATTTTTTTCCAAATTTATTTCATTTAAAGAAACAGAATAAGAAAAAAAGAAAAACAAAAGGAATATAAAACCAAATGAAATAAAATAAAAGAGAACATTGTCATGTGCCCAGCAGATCATCATAGAAGATTCAAAATACATAACAAATACAACTTCAAGACAGTAAATATATTAGTAGAAGAAATTATAATCATGAATGTCCATCTTTTTTGTTACTTCCCTGTAAATTGTTCTTTTGTTCTCTTCTGGACAACTTTTTTCACTTTATTCTTTTTTCCCTCTTTCATCCCCCCTACCATTCCCAAATAGGCTATAATTAATATATATATTTATACATACATATGGAGATGTATACATATACATACATACACACACACACCCTTACATAGACATACACATATCTGTCATATCCCTGCTGACTTTTTGCTTTAATTCTGTTCTTAACTTGCCTTGCCATTCCTTAACCTCTATCAATATTTATAATTTTTAAAATGTAAACATTTTAGTAGTATTATTAAGATACTCTCAGATACCCTGAACGTCTTAGCTCCAAGCAGGAATACATTGGAGCCATTTAGTTTGTAATGATTGATGTATTTTCAGTATAAGTATTTACACCTCAAAAATTGTCAATCACTACATATACTGATTTTTTGCTGATATCTAGATTTGAAAAAGTGATGAAAAACAATATTAATAAGGAGAGAGAAGGGAAGGAAATAAGAATTTTTATAGCATCTACTATGAATCAGGTATCATATTAAGCACTTTTTAAAAATAGTATCATTTGACCTTTATAACAATCCTGTGAAGTAGTTACTCTTGTTATAGGTATATTTTAATTGAAGAAACTGAGACAAACAGTGGTTGTAACTTAACGAGGCTCACAAAGTTTGTACATGAAGCTAGATTTGAACTCAGATCTTTCAATTACCACCATCTTTCTCTATAAATCAGTTATCTGTATGTTGATTATATTTTTTTCCTCTAATGTTCTAGAGACAAAAAAAAATCTACAAATATCAAGTCTAGCCATTTTTATTGGAGTACTTATACTCTCCATGGATTAACACAGTATGCTAATATTTTTTCATGGAAATGTTAAATAGCAGTAACATAGTTCTTGTAGACTGTCTGCTACCCTATGACCATAATCACAAGATTTGTCCTCCCACACCCTAAAATATACAAGTATTTTAAAAAGAAAGAAAAAATATTACATTGGGTTGAGGGCACATCCAAGATAGATGTTTCCTGATTGGGCAATTTAGAAGGATTTCACAGGATAAATTTTAACTGAGTTAGGAAAAAGCATTTCATAGTAGAATCATAAAATTTTAGACATTGAATATATATATATATATACATATGTATATTTATGTACATGAATACACACACATACACATATACATATATAGAACATCTAGACTCTAGACTCCATTCACTGGCCCATTACTGGAGATGGCAGAATGAGTCTAATCTCAGTCACAAACAACCAAGGCTGAACCATCTCTCTTGCTAAAAAAATATTTCAATTTGCTAGGAAATAGGGATAGAGATTGAATTTATGATTGCCCTGGTGTAGAGAGCAATTCTCTTTTAGGAGCATCCTCTCTGGGTGCAGATTGGTAACTTCCCTACAAATTATATTCTCAGAAAGTTGAGTGAATTCTGAGGTAATAAAAGAGTTTCCTAGGATGATATAAACAATATGTTTCTCTATATTTCTTATGTAGAGCTGCCTCTTCTATAACAATTTTCTAAGTTTATTAATCAATGTATTTCCTCTAATTAATGTATTTCCTCTAAAATGCTTAGCTGCTATTTATTAGTTTTTATATATCAGGTATATTTCATAATCCCTAATACATTTTCTTCTGAATTAGAACTATCTTTCATATGAAGTATTTGTACTATGCTGACTACAATTAATAAAAAAAATCCCCATAACTTTACAGAAAAAATATTTTTTTGATTTTTTTATTGCACTGAAAATGAAGGAAAAAAAAAACCTTGCCTCATTTAACTGCTTTGCCCCATGCCCAGCTACAACATACACACACACACACACATTCATAATTAAAACCTAAATATTTTATTATGGTGGAATGACATCAAAATTCTGATTTTTTTTTTTTTGAGATTGGTCTTTCCTTTTCCATCAGGCTAAAAGTATAGTAGTCATTTAGGGGCCAAATCTCTCTGATTGTCATGGAAGCTTTGGTCTGATACAGCTTCACCCAGGGTGAATTCGCCAACCTAGGAAAAATCTTTTAAAAATTGTCTTCCATAAATATATTTGCTCTTTTTATATTTCTTATTTAAATTTTTGGCTAAAAAATTTTCAGGCTCCAAATTCTTCTCCTTTCAACCCCTCCCCTACCCAATGAGAAGGCAAGGAATATGATAATTACATGTGTGAAATAATTCAAAATATATTTCCATATTAACCAAATTGCAAAAAAAAAGCAAGAAAAATAAAAGTTAGAATGACACTTCAATTTGCAGAAAACTATTTTTCAATATGCATAAAGAATGTATCTCTTCTTTCTTTGGGTGTAGATAGCATTTTTCTTCATGAGTCCTTTGATCTGTCTTGGATCATTGCATTAAACTCAGTAGCTATGCTATGTCTTTCACAGTTGATTATTGTTATAATGTTGCTGTTACTGTGTATCTCCTCACCTTCCTTTGAATCAGTTAATATATGTATCCCTCTTTTCCTGGAACCATCCCCCTTGTCATTTCCTATATCAAATTGGTATTCCATCAAAATAATATGCTACAGGGGGCAGCTAGGTGACACAATGGATAAAGCACCAGCCCTGAAGTCAGAAGGACCTGAGTTCAAATTTGGCTTCAGACAATACTTCCTAGTTGTGTGATCCTGGACAAGTTACTTATCCCCAGTTGCCTCAGCAAAAATAATTAAATAAATAAAGATAAGTAAATAAAATAATATGCTACAACTTGTTTAGCCATTGCCCAATTGATGGGAATTTTTTCAATTTCCAATTCTTTTATTTTTTTTAAGTAGCTATTTTTTTTTGCATGTTCATATAGGTCCTTTTTCTTTATCTTTGATCTCTTTGAAGTACAGGCCTAGTAGTAGTATTCCTGAGTCAAAGGGTATGTCCTTTGGGAATAACTCCAAATTGTTCTTCGGAATAGTTCAACCAGTTTATAATTCCACCAAA
>JAJPUD010003189.1:123315-138619 GCA_023553655.1 Myrmecobius fasciatus | reverse complement strand
AAAATTGATCATATCCCTTGACAATTTCTCAATTGGAGAATGCCTCTTATCAATATTATATATATATACATATATATATATTTGATCCAATTTCCAATATATTTGAGACCCTTATCAGAGAACATTTTCATCAAAATATAGTTTTCCTGATTATCTCTTAATTAGGTGTACTTTTGTTTTTATCTGATATCATAATTGCAACCTCTGCCTTTTTGCTTCATTTGAAACATAAGAGATCCTATTCCATCTAATTATTTTAACTGTGTTCTTGTCTTTCAAGTGTGTTTATTGTAAACAACATATTATTGGATTCAGGTTTCTGATCCATTTTGCTCTCTGTTTCCCTTTTATGGGTGACTTATAACAATTATATTTATAGTTGTGATTGCTAGTTGCATATTTCTTTCCACCCCATTTCCTTTCCTTTATCCATCTCTCTTTCTTTTTATCTCATCCCTCTTAAAAATCAGTTTTCTTTCTGACCAAAGTCATTTGCTATTTCCTTATCCAGCTCATTTTACAGATAAGGACACAGGCAAACAGGTTCTCTTTTTTCATTTCCCTTACACACACACCTTCCTCTTATGCCTTTTTTCTCTATTTTCCTGTTGTGTAAGATAGATTTTTATACACAACTGAGTGTTTTCATATATTCTTCCCCTTTGAATCAATTACTATGAGAGTGAGGTTTAAGCATCGCCTGCCATCACCTCATTTTCCCTCCATTGTAAAACCTTTTTTTTAAACTTCTTTTATGTATAATAATTGCCCCTCTCATTCTGCTTCTCATTTATTCTTTCCCCAGTGCATTCCTTTTTTTTCCTTCTTTTCATTTTTTGGTTATCATCTCACCATGATAATTTCATACTCATAACTTCTGTCTATGTAGACTATTTATTATATGTATCATCTTAACATATAGGGATATAAAATAAAGTTTAATTTGATTGTCTTTCATAATTTTTTTGTTTATCTTTGGGGTTTTTTTTAGCTTTAAGTAGTATTTTATTTTTCCCAAACACATATCAAAAAATTTTTTAGCATTCATTTTTTTTTTTGGGGGGGGGGGCGGTTGTTTGCTTTTTTTATTAAAGCTTTTTATTTTTAAAACATATACATGGATAATTTTTCAACATTGACCCTTGCAAAAACTTGCATTCCAAATTTCACTCTCTTTTCCCCACTCCCTCTCCTAGATGGCAAGTAATCCAATGTATGTTAAACATGTTCAATTCTTCTATACATATTTCTACAATTATTGTTTAGCATTCATTTTTATAAGATTTTGAGTTGCAGATTTTTCTCCCTCCCTCCAATCCCCTCTTCTAAAAGTGGTAGGCAACTTAATATAGTTTATAAATGTAATATCATGTAAAAATATATTGATATAAGTCAGTTGTGAAAGAAACATAAATTGTAAGGGGGGACATCAGAAAGAACAAAGTGAATAATTGCTTTGATCTACTTTCAGAGTCCATCCGTTCTTTATCTGATCATGGAAAACAAATTACTTTTGCTTACCTCTTTTCTTTTTATGCTTTTCCTGAGTCATCTTTTTGAATGTCAAATTTTCTATTCACCTCTGGTCTTTCCTGTAAGGATGCTTGAAAGTTGTTTCATTAGATATCTATTTTTGTCCTAAAAATTATATTCAGTTTTGCTGGATAGATTATTCTTTGTTGTAATCCTAGGAGTTTTGCCTTCTAAATTCTTATATTATAAGCCCATTGCTCCTTTATTTTGAAAAATGCTAAATCTTCTGTAATCTTGATTGTGGCTCTATAACATTTGAATTGTTCTTTTTGGCTGCTTGCAATATTTTTTTTCCTCAACCTGGTCTGGAAGTTGGCTATAATATCATTAGGAGTTTTAAATTTCAAATCTCTTTTAGGTGGTGATTGGTGGGTTTTTTTCCCCAAGGGAATAGTTTTCCATTATGATTTTTTGAACATAATATTTCAGCTTTTATTGTAATGAGGGCTTTCACTTAGTCCAATAATTCTTAAATTATTCTCACCTTGATCTATTTTTTCCTGTAGGTTTTTTCACGTTTTACTTTTTTCATTTTTTTGACTTTTAGTGTTTTTTTTTCTTGAAGCCTCATTGTCATTAAATTAAAGTTGCCAAATTATATATTTTAAAAATATTTTCCTCAGTGAACTTTTATATTTCTTTTTCCACTTGGTCAATTCTACTTTATAAGGAATTTTTTTCTTCCAGAAATTTTTGTCCTTTTGTCATGAGGCTACATTTGTTTTCAAGGTATTGATTTCTTTGTATTTTTTGTGTCTCTTTTTCCAAGCTGTGAATTATTTTTCCATAATTTTTTACATCACTCATTTTCTTTCCCCAATTTTCTTCTATCAGGTTTATCTCTTTCTGTAACTTTCAGAATTCTTGTTGTGCTTGTATTCAATAAGCATTTTTCTTTGAAGCTTTCACTTTGTTGTCATTTCCTGATTTCATGTCTTAATTTTCCTTGACATTGTAATAATTTTTTATGGTCAAGCATTTTTTTTCTCTTTGATTATTTTCCCAGCCTATTTATTGACTTTAAAGTTGAACCATGCTCTACTTGGGGTGTGGAGGCACTGTCCCAAGCTTCAAGGTTTTTTGAACTGCTGTTTTCATAGATAGTTCTAGGTTCCCTGCAAATTTTTTGTGCTTCCAAGTTAGTGTTATCTGAAAAGTATGGTCACTACTTTCCTAATGTAGGTTCTTAATTTTACTTATGTAGAGCCCTTGCTCTCCTGCAGTCACAAATGCTAGAATTCTTCTATGCTTTGGAATTGCAATAAGGGACCCTTGTTCCCTTGTTGTTAATTACAAGCAATCTTTTTTACCCTGGAAATGCAGTCCAAAACTATTATAGGCAATGGAACTGACAAAAATTTCCAACTGTACCCAGTGTCAGCAATGGGACCTCTATCCTTTATTTTTGATCATTGGTGCCAATACCTTATGATCTCCCCTTTGAAAGTTCCTGACGTTGCTGCTGTCATTGTCACAGTGGCTTCCACAGTCCACTGTTGATATTGCTATAGTCCCAGACTTCTACATTTTCTCTTGCCTAGTCTTCACTTTTGTGCCACAAACTACTCCTGCTGATTTTTTAATTTGTTTTATACTGGAAAAATGTCCCATCCTTTACTGCTTCTGCCATTTCAAATTTCAGTTTGAGGCATTATTCTAATGTTGTTTAGAGGCAAATATTAGGCATGATTGGATGATTTGCTGCCTCTACTTCTCCATCTTTCTGGGAACATTCTTTTTTTTTTTTTTTTTTTTTTTTTTACAAATTGAAATGTTTATTGATGTCACTGAGTTCACATTAAAAAAATAATACAGTGCCAGGAGGATCCTTGCCAAAGGCATGCTGGTAAATGTTTAACAATTAATTCCCTGGGTTTAAAAATGTATGCAGGACACACTTTTAGGTTCAATCTGCACAATGAACAAGTTTTCCATTCTTTACTAAAACCGAAACCTTCAGATGAATGAATGGTCTCCTTGCAGTTCCCTGTACCCTATATCACATCTCTTGCCTCAAAGTTACACTATGATAACAGCCTCCCAACTGTGCTTTCTGCATTCAGTCTCTTCCCTTTGCAACAGTTACCCAAGTGATATTGGGTATCTACTAAAGCAGAAGTCTTATCATGACCTCATCCCACCTCTCCCTATTCTCCTGCACCCAAGAAGCTTCAATGCTTCCTATTGCATGTAGGGTAGAATGTAGATTACTATGTTTGGCATTGGAAACCTTTCATAATCTGGTTGCAGCTTGCCTTTGCAAGCCATTTATACATTACTCCCCTTTAGGCACTTGTCCCTTGTAGGTTTCTTTCTTTTTCTTTTTTTTTTTATTAAAGCTTTTTATTTGTATAACATATATATGGGTAGTTCCCCAACATTGATCTTTACAAAGCTTTCCATTACAAATTTTACCCCCAGTCCTCTCCCCTCCCCTAGATGGCAGGAAGTCCACTACATGTTAATAATGTTGAAATGCTTGAGAAGTTATGCAAGAAAAATCCTATCTACAAGAAAAAAAAAAGAATCATAGAAAGGCAACACAATGCAAGCAAATGTCAATAGAGATCATGAAAATGTTACATTGTGGTCCATATTTCATTTTCCTCTCTCTGGGTGTATATGGTTTTCTTCAGTGAACAATTGGAACTGGTTTGAGAAAATTCTTTGTTGCAGAGAGCCACGTCCATCAGAATTAATCATCATGTAATACTGTTGTTGCTGTGTATGATGATCTCCTGGTTCTGCTCGTTTCACTCAGCATCAGTTCATGCAAGTCCCTCCAGGCCTCTCTGAAATCGTCCTGCTGGTCGTTTCTTATAAAACAATAATATTCCATAACATTCATATATCATAATTTATTCAGCCACTCTCCAATTGATGGGCATCCCTTCAGTTTCCAGTTTCTAGCCACTACAAAAAAGGCTGCCACAAACATTCTTGCACAGGTGGGTCCCTTTCCCTCCTCTAAGATCTCTTTGGGATATAGGCCCAGTAGAAACACTGCTGGGTCAAAGGGTATGCACAGTTTGACAACTTTTTGAGCATAGCTCCAAATTGCTCTCCAGAATGGTTGGATCCGTTCACAGTTCCACCAACAATGTATTAGTGTCCCAGTTTTCCCACATCCCCTCCAACATTCATCGTTATCTTTTCCTGTCATTTTAGCCAATCTGACAGGTGTGTAGTGGTACCTCAGAGTTGTCTTAATTTGCATTTCTCTGATCAATAGTGATTTGGAGCAACTTTTCATATGACTAGAGATGGTTTTAATTTCATCATCTGAAAATTGTCTGTTCATATCCCTTGACCACTTATCTATTGAAGAGTGGCTTGAATTCTTATATATATGAGACAATTCTCTATATATTTTAGAAATGAGGCCTTTATCAGAACCATTAAATGTAAAGATGATTTCCCAATTTGATGCTTCCCTCCTAATCTTGTCTGCATTTGTTTTGTTTGTACAGAAACTTTTTAACTTAATATAATCAAAATTATCCATCTGGTGTTCAAATAGGAGTTCCAGTTCTTCTTTGGACATAAATTTATTCCATCTCCACAGGTCTGAGAGATAAACTATATTACGTTCCTCTAACTTGCTTACAGAAGTCCCCCTTTATATCTAGATCATGAACCCATTTAGATCTTATCTTGGTATGTGGTGTTAGGTATGGGTCAAGCCCTAATTTCTTCCACACTAGTTTCCAATTTTCCCAGCAGTTTTTGCCAAATAGTGAGTATTTATCCCTCTGGGAACATTCTTAATGTCGTCACCAGGAGAGATTTAACTAGCTCTACACTGCAATCATACTAACACACTGACATTTTGCTTTAAAGCTTGTATTTTTATTATTATTATATTAAATCACTTTCTGTAGTGAGAAAGGTGTTATTACTATCTGTATTTTGCAGATAAGAAAACTAGAGATTAAAAGATTAAATCACTTGCTCAAAGTCACATAGTATTTATCAGATGCAGGATTGGAATATAGGTTTTCCTAACTTAAACTTTCTCCTCACTTTGCTTTGCTGCCTATTATTCAAAATTTCAACCAGTCTTATGTCTGTATCTACATCTACATGTATGTCTATATCAATCTATATACAGAAATACAGATATATATGTATATATGTAATGTATGCATCTACACACATCCATATATACTATATAAACATATATGTTTCTTACAAATATATAATATATTTGAAAATGCTTACTGATGCTCTTCTTTTAAATGTTTTAGAACAATATTTTTTTTATTCTTACCCATTCTTCTGTAAAATAATCTCTTATACTATGGAGAGAATGACATAAAAACTGAGGAGAAGACAAGTAACCACATCTATGTAGTCATTTGTGTGCAGCTGCTGAATTCTCTAAATAACAGCTGGGCAATTATGACTATCAGCCTTGTCTTCTGGAACACAGTGTCTGAAAATAATTTGTATTTAAGTTAAAGCTTCATTGCTTTGGCTCTTTTATGGCCCTCCCTTTTTCCTCCCTCCCTCCCGAAGCCTGCCTCAAGCCTCTTCTTCCCCTTCTCATTTCCCAACACAAAACAGGAGGATTTTGTACAAAGTCAAAACATTTTCTTTCTAAGAGCAGATGATATTTAATTTTATTGCTGAGACAGTTTTTTCACCTTAAGTATATCTTTCAGCTTGGATTCAGCCATTCAGAATAGGTTATAAAGGCAGTTAATACAAGCCTTAGTATTTCTAGAAATACACTTTTCAATTCATAGTTTTTTTTTTCAGTTTCAGAATGTTTCTTTACACTCCTCTTGTAGGTTTTTAAATGAATTAACATGTTACTCTAATTCTCACATCTCTATGGGACACCAGAGAAATTTCAAATTGGTTTCATAATTATTTGTTTTGCAAATATATTCATTTTCTACTACTCCTAAACTTAAATTTATATTCTCTTGTAATCTGTGTACAAAAAAGAAAAGACACCAACTTAACTGGGTAGTCTGATGTGAATTGAGAAACCTGTATTCCTCTAGTCTCTGGTGACTGCAGTAATAGAGAAAAGACTACATTTGTAGTGCAAGTAACTTTAAGTTAATAAGCATTTATTAAGTACTTACTATGACAGTTACTGTGCTAAGTATTGGGAATATAAATGCAAGTAAAAACAAAAATGAGTCCTGACCTCTAGTTGCTTATATTCTAATGAGTGAGATAGCACATGAAAGAAAATAAAAAGTGAAGAGAGAGATCCTTACTCAAGGCTATAGTGGAACATAGGTTTTTTAAGCTAAAGTCTTCTCCCAGATCAATTTGTCTGAGGCAACAACTACTCAAAAATTAGAGTCAAAATAAGAATTGAGGCCTTGAATAAATCTGGGTGGTGGGAAAACCCTCAGAGTTTCTGACCACAACAGAAAAAAATAGTTATTTACCCTCACTCTGAGCCATCAAAACCCAAGCAATGAATCAATGAGGGTATTCTGAATGGTTGAATCCTAGTTGAAAGGCATTTCGAAGACGTAAAAACTGTCTAAATATTTAAATACTATAGTATGTCCTTTATCATAGAATGTGTCTGTGATATAATATGTATTCATACATGTATGTATATATACATGTATACTTACAGAGATATCACCCATACATACCCATAACACATTTGTATGTAAGTATATGTGAATATATGATGAAGGGTATGTCCTTACTTCAGATTATACAGACAGCTGTTCTCTGCTTCTTGTCAGCCAGAGGATTATTTCAATCAGATGCTGAGGCAGAACACTGTAGATATACTAAAATGGCAATTTTCTTCCCCTCAGGCTCCTTATACCTGCTCACCTTGAAATGTCAGGATGACTCTCTGCATTTTAGAGTGTGAATAGAGAGATGCTCTTTTCACCCATACCCCAATTTTGTGAAAACATGTTTCCCTAAACAAAACTGTGTCTAGAATGGAGCCATTTTAGGTACAAAGAATCATGGAATTTTTCTCTCCTTCATGGACACCTTTGTTGCAGTTACCAAAGTAGTTGTTGTAGAAACAATAGCAGCAGAGGCAGCAGCAGACTAGCTGAGAAAGAAGATACCTTTGGTAGGAGAAAAAAAGGTCACTTGATGTTGTTTTTATTTATTTACTCTATTATTATTATTTACTCTAGAGATAAAATGCAGAATAATTAATGAGTAGTCCAGTTACATATATCTGTCTCAAAAAATCTTGAACTCTAGCTTCTATATTTATTATAATCATTCTATGTTATTACTTAGCAGGGAAACTAGTTGGTACAATGGATAGAGTATCAGGTCTGGATTCTAGAAGACCTGAGTTCAAATTCTGTTTCATTTACTTACTTGCTGTATGATCTTGGACAAGTCACTTAACTCTGCCTCAGTACCTCATCTCTAAAATGAGCTGGAGAAAAAAGTGACCAACCACTCTAGATCTTTGCCAAGAAAACCCCAAACAGGGTCATGAAGAGTTGGATATGGCTAAAATAGCTAAACAACTCTTGCTTAGCATTTCTTTTTCTTTGTGGGATTCAAATCGCCTATTCTACACCTGTTTTATGTTTGTATCTTGGGTACCTTTTTTACCTCTCCACACGCCATTCCTGTATTTCAAGTCTGAAATACTTCCACTTTTTGGAATAAAGACAAAACAGATTTTTTTTTTCTCAGTAATCCGAGGTGGGATTAGAATTGGAGTATTGGCCACCACACTAACAGGTAACTGATTTATGGAAGTTATCTTCTCATATCTGGGTATTAGGCAGGAAAGTTTTCTTTAAATCTTGAGTAGACCCAAGCAAATTATTTTTATTCAAGTCTGGAAGAGTTTATTATCTAGGCTTATGTAAAAAATAAATGGATTCTATTGATTCATAGTAGAGTTGTGTTTCCTTTGTACCCATAATTCTCTCTTCCCCCAGAGTTTTTCAATTTAAAAATACAGTTTAGGCCTTTTCTTTCCTTATGTTGTAGAATTATTTTCCAATTGCTACTATGAATAGTTGTGCTTCACTTTTTAAAGTCATATGTTGATCTAAAATTTCAGTATTATTAAATTTGACATATATAAATGAGTTTTTTTGTAAAAGAAAATAAGACATATAAAAGAAATTTGCCTAATAAAGTGGGGGAAAGTATTTTTGTATCTTCTGTCAGTCATCAGTAGTGCCCTCCCACTCTGTCTTTCAGTCTGATTTAATGAGGCTACAGGAGTTCTGAAGTGGCCAAGAAGTAAGAAGGAAGGGGAGTTGGAAATAAGGACATTCATAGTATGAAGCTCTTCCCTAGAATTAGCAGTTGATTCTGACATCAGAAGTCAAAGATCTCTGCCAATACTCAGATAGCAGAGATGACCCTCTTTAGTTCTAATTTGTATTCCAGCCTAAATTCCATATTTCCTTGACATTGTGAGCAGAGATTTTCCCAACTCCATAGCATTTGTATCTGCATTCAATCTTCCAGGACTAAAGGAAGTATGAATCAAAACTATTGAAATTTTCTTTTATTTCTCTGCTCAAAAGAAGACAGATTCTAGAACTTCTGGATTCAAACAAATGCACTACCTCAGGGACTTTCAGGGTCTAAAAGAGCAGTGGAAAGGATTTTCAGACATTTAGTAGGGGTTACACTTAGGCTTTTTTTTCTATGTATTATCTCCTTTTTTCCCTTCTTTTGGCTAGACCTACAATTTTAATAGGATAGGAAATTACTAGTAAGGTAACATTCTACTGATGAAGAGTAGTATCAGCTCTGAAATATAATCTTAGTGAGTTTTTAAACACTGTCCAATAATCCTAGTGAGCTAAACTACTTCAAACCCACTACTCATACTAGTGTGAGGGAAAGACTAATGAGTAGCATCAGTGGTCCCCTCTCATCATTAAAATTGTTAAGTTTTGAGGGAATCCAATATATTAATAATTATATTAAAATGTTGCAAATAGCATGACTAATAAAGAAATGTTTTACATAACTTCATATATATATATGTATATATATATATATGTATGTATTATATTTCTTGCTTTCTCATTAGGTCCAGGAGGGCATAGGAGGAAAGGAAAGAATCTGAAACTGCAAATAAAATTAAATTGAATTTTAAAACATTTTAAAAGCATAAAAGTTATAAATTATTACTAATTAGAAAAGTTCAAATTAAATCAAAGATATTCTACCTGCCATCTCTGAGATACTGAAAGATCGCACAAAGAAAGGCTGCTGAGGGAAAATATGGAAATGAAGGAGCTACAGTGGAGCTATGGATTTATTTAACCATGATGAAAAGAAATTTGGAAGTAGGTTATGTTTTCAGAGTAATATATTAAACAGTATCTAACCTTTGACATAGTGATATAGTACATGTGTTTATGAGTGTATATAAGCTGTCTATGTATCTGTATATACCTAGGAAAATTTCTATAGATTTATGAACAGGGAATTGAGCTGAATTAGTAGAAGAAAAAAAAGCAATGTATATAATAACAAGACTGTAATGTAAAATAAATTTGGAAGATTTAAAAACTCTAATCAATGAAAAAATCAACAGATATTCCAGAATGCTAATAAGAAAATATACTATCTCTTGACAGAAAAATGATAAAAATAATAGATGATAATAGACTCAAGATGCAGAATAACAGAGTCTTCAAAAAAGGACAATGTGAGGAATAATTTTGTTTGATTTTACATGTTTGTTTGGAGGATTTTTCCCCCAATAAGGTGTGTGGAAAGAAGAAAAGTGAGTCAAGAAAATAAGAAAGAGAGAAGAGGAGGAAGAAAGGAAGAGGGAAAAAAAGAGGGAGGAAGAAAAGGAAGAAGAAGGGAGGGTGGGAACAAAACTTTTTTAAAGCCATGGAAGAAAACTGTAAGGAATCAAACAGTTATGACAACTTGGAAAGTTGTATATTAATTGTATCAAATATTTCATAAGAGAGCAATACATAATAGAGACATAGTTTCCCACCCAATAATATTTTTCTGTTCCACCCTGTATATAAAAAATGCCCATTTTAATTGTTTGTTCAGTTCAGAATAAACATAGTAGAAAAATAGAAAACAAAAACATAAAGTTGTCCTTTTCTGTTTCATTTTTCATATATTTCTTCTGACCTTTTCCTCCTCCTCCTCCTCTTCCTCCTCCTTCTGGGGGAAAATAAATATATTAAATATATGTTACTAAATATATATAATATTAAATATTAAATGGCATAAGAAATCAGACCTTCTTAAAATCTCCAAACAGAAATAAGAGTTTAGCTAACTTCAAATGTTAAATTTCATTAGAATGATAAATGAATAAAAATTCTGTACCATGATAGATCAAAGATCTTATGTCATCCATTGAAGAGTTTGGAAAGACCTCAGCAACAATGCCATCCAATCACTCATTTTATAGATGAGGAAAGTGAAACTTAGAGAAGTTAAGTGATTTTTTCCAACATCATCCAGATAATTATTGATAGTGTTTGGAATGGAATCCAAGATCTCTTCCAGTGCAAAGCTGTTTTCACTAATAATCTTCATTAAGATGCAGAGGCAATAAAGTAGACCTCAAACTACTTTCAACTTGAAAATGTACTTAAAATGACTGCCTGCCTTAAGAAGATTCATTTTAAAGTCTTAAAAAGTTTACAAGAAATTTGATGTTTTATTTATTTGAATTATTTTGAAGTGACTAAAAGAAGCAATGAATAAATAAATAAATAAATACAACTCAGATGTTTACGAAATGAGTAATATAATCCCTGCCAGACAAGGTTAATAGTTTCTGTCTAAGTAATTTTTGATTGCCTGAGAGTTTGTTTTTAACTCCCATTCCATCCCTTAAGAACACAATGCCATTTTCATTAGGCATTTCTGTGAAGCCAAACTCTGATTACATACTTTTAATTTAATGAATAATATAACCCTACCATATAAAACGTCAGAGGATAGAATGAAGCTGCAATCCATCAGCAGTTTTTTTTGCTAGCCTCGTAACATTCAAAGCCAGATTTAAGGGGAGTTTTTGGTATTACCAGGATTCCAAAATAGAAGTTCAACCTCCATTTGTGCAAGGAGCAAGCATACATTTCATAGATAGAAACACATGGAAATCCACCCACTAAAGTCACAAAAATACAGTGCAGCTACTGGGGCCACTTGCAGCTGTCTGAAAGTCATTGAAAGGCTATTAAATGTTGGAAAGTACTGAGAGGCACTGAAAGTCTTTTTGTTTTAAAAATCACATTCCTTTCCAGTGTTTCTCTGATTAGTTTTCCCTCATCAAGTATTTTTGGCAAAGACCCCCTCCTGTGTATAATACTTTTCTGAGGTTAAAGAAGGAATATGGAAATAAACATTAGGGCAATCATCTTATTACAGATTCTCATGTATTGTAGTCAGCAGACAAACCAAACTATCTGGCAAAATCATTTTAATTAAAGTGAATATACCCATTATATCATATTTAAGCAATCAGCACTAGAGTACTCAGATACAGGCCAAGAAAGTGAGCAAAATGTGTCACTAAAAAGAGAATTGGAGTAGGAACAGGGGAGTAATGGTGTCTGCCTGTAATTCCTGCAGTCTAAGGAGTCTGAGCCTGGGGGATTACTTGAGCTCAAAAGTTCTGAGTCACAGTGGGGACATAGATGATTTAGGATCCACACTAAATCAAGCACCATTTCATTTTGCATATAACTCTCTTCTGACTTCCTCCTCCTCTTCCTCCTCCTTTTCTTCCTCCTTTTTCTTTTCCTTCTCTAGTGAATGCTGGTTGAAGGTTACCTTAGGAAAGGAGAACTGGCACCAACCATAAATAGAACAAGTCAAAGCTTCTGTGTAAAGCAATAGTAGGATGGAATCAGTGAAAACTTCAACCTTAGTGAGATGGAAATGGATGAATAATAGAGGCAGTAGGAAGGAGAATAAGCATTTATGCAATTCTACCAGGCATTGTGCTAAGAACTTTTGCAAATATTATTTTATTTGATCCTTAAAACAACTTCACAGTGTCAGACAGAGGTTAAATCCCCTTGCCTTAGGTTGAATAGATAGAAAATGTCTGAGTTAAAGTTTAAATTCAGGTCTTCTTAATTTCAAATCCAGTACTATAGTTACTTCACCACTTAGTTTCCTCAATAAACTCTATTACCCTTTCTATGGTCCTTCACACAGCAATACTTATCAAATATTCTGTTCTGTGGAAGTCATGAAATTTTTTTCACATTTTCTGTGAAATATTATTGGGGAATGTATTTGTTATGATTGTCATAGCAGATAGTAGTTTTAAAAATTTATTTGCTTTGGTACATAATCTTTTTTGGTACAGTTGATCTATTATTTGGATTTGTGCAGCCAACATTAAAAATGGCTTTTCAAAATTGCATTCCATCCCATGTCCTTTTTCAAATTATTAGAGATATTGGCATTGTTTCCCATGCCATTTTCATTATCAGATAGCACTTTTATAGTTTTGTTTTCCCTTTATTTCATTTAATCTAAACTAAGAATGTTATTTCTTACTGTTATTTCTTACTGTTGTCCTATACTGATTTATAACTGAGAGCCAAGAGTGTAGTTGACAAGAAATGGTATGCAACCCTTGCCCAAAACTGATAAATCTACTTATAATTTTTTCAGGTTGATGGGAGTAACTAGATAGCACAGTGGATTGAGCACTGCTCCTGGAGTCAGGAGGACTGGAGTTCAAATCCAGCCTCAGAATCTTAACACTTCCTAGCTATGTCACTAAGTAGCAAATCACTTAACCCCCAAACTTTTCTTTAACTTGCCAAAAAAACTTGTTAGAATGAAGTATTGATGCATAATAAAAATGTTCATGTTTTCAATCAATTCTTTGCCCCATTGCTGTTTGACTCTCCTTTAGAGGTCAATACTATTGGCACTCACACATAACTAGCAGGTGGGATACTGGTATTTTTAAATTTGTTCTTATGTGTTATGTTCCCCTAAGGTACCAGAACCTAAAGGAATGTTACTCATTCTGCTTGTCCCTTTGTCAAAAAGGTTTCAAGTATGGACAATCTATAGCCCTATCCAACTCCTTTTAAAAAAAATTTGTCTCATACAACCTATCACATCACACTAGCTAGGTTGATATATCAATCAAACATATTGTCAAAGCTTATTATCCAATATTTCTTCCTTTACTATAGAAGTCAATGGCATAGAGAGTCTACATACTGCATAATACCTTGATTGCAATTTCCTTATTTTGCTGATATTTTTCTTCTTGTGACATGGATGATGGATTATCTTTTGAGATTTTAATTATTAATAATTATACTTTTATCAGTGTTATACAGTAAAAAGAGCCCTTATTTGTAACTACAAGACTTGAGCTCAAATTCTGTCTTGGGAACACTTTCTACTGTGATTTAATTTTTCTTTAGTTTTCTCATTTGCAAAATGAGGGCTTTTGTCTAGATGGCCTCAATGTTTCCTTCTGATTTTAAATCTGATCCAAAGACTTATGGATTAAACTATAATATTTCTATACACATTGAGTACTATTTAAATCTAGACCAAAGAGTGAGGCTTCCATGAAACTACCTCTAAAAATATCATACTATTAATTTTCTCCAAAATGGTAGTTTTTATTTTTTTAATTTTCATTGTCAATATTTATTGATATTTTATGTTTTTACCTTACTTTCATTTTTAACTTTCTCTCCTTCTTCCCTTACTCAGTAAAATATTCTTTGTAATAAAGAATAGAAGAAAGTCAGGGGATAGAACAATTCAATAAAACCAGCAATCAACTGAGTCTAACAAGGCAGTCAAGCAGCATTTTTGTGATTTATGATTCTTTCAATTAATCTTTTTCAATGATCCATATATAAATTGATTCAACCCCTCTAGATCTTTTAAAAATTTGTGATTTCTTAAACTTGGAAGACACTTTAGAGATTTTCTAATACAATATCTTCATTTTACAAGTGAGCAAAATGAGGCCTAAAGAGGTTTGAGAGTGTAAAAATTAGGCACTGCTCTAGCTTCCTAGTATTGGGCTTTCCCTTCCACAGTAATGTCTTTAAATAGGTGATCAAATTAGGGCAACATATAGTCAGAGCATTTAACCTCTAATTGTTCATCCCTTCTCACCATTATCATACTTAAATGAAATGAGTTTTGGAACTAAGGAAATTTACTTAACTTAATAAATCATCATGATGAAAATTTGAGCCTGGAATCCAAATTTGAACCATGAAAATAAGCACATTATCCACCTTTTTTCTTTCTCCAATCCATCAATCAATAAACATCTGTTAATCTCCCTCAATGACAGAGTAATAGACAGTAGATAAAGTGTGGATGTCAAAGAGAAAAAGACCTGAATTCAAATCTTGTTTTTGACAAGTATTAGTTGTCTCACTCAGAATGAGTCCTTTAACTTTCTGTTGCTCCTGGAAGTTCTCTAAGACTTAGAAGCTACAGACTAAGACTATAAGTTATGGAGAAGATTCCTAACCAGATTGATGGAGGGAGTGTCCTCATACAGGAAATCATAGACCTAGTCCCTATACCTGTGCCAGGTACTGGCTGGGCACTAGTAATACACAAAGATAAAAATGAAACTATGTATTTCCTTAAGGAGCTTGCATTATGTTGTCTAAGACAAGATGTATACATATAAAGATGCATAAAATAAATTCAAGGTTATTGGGGGAAGGAAAAGGGGATGGGAAAAAGGAAAGGGATGAAGGGGAGGAGAGACAGAGCAGAGAAAAAAGGGAAGGAAGGAAGGAAGGAAGGAAGGAAGGAAGGAAGGAAGGAAGGA